>CM038644.1:12397240-12704740 GCA_021554675.1 Leuciscus idus | reverse complement strand
AATGTATGCAGAAGTTATAACACACTTCCTGTTTCCATTATTCGCCATCAATTCGTGTCCTCGCCATGGCCAAACCGTTCGAGATATAAAAAATCTGTCCACAATTTAGCATCCTCAATGTCTTGACTTCATGCTGACTGAGTTTGGAGACGAATGGATGAATTCCCTAGGAGGAGTACATTAAATTCCACAGCATGCGTTTCCAAACAACCCATAATAGCCGACTTCCTGTTGGGCTGGCGTAAAAAGTAAAAGTACGAAAGTTGTTTGGCCCGATGAGATCTATATGTGTATTGAGTTTCATATTATTACATGCAAGCATGTCTGATTTATGGACCAAGTTTTCGGACCCCGTTCAAGGGGGCGCTGTTGAGCCCCCCTGCCATGCCCGGGTACCAGCTTCAGCCCGGCCCTGATGGCCGCGGGTTCTGACCCGTGTGCAAAGTTTCAAGAGTTTTCGAGCACGTTAAGGGTCTCAAAAGTGCCCGAAAGGTTGACAGAAAAATAAGAATAAGAATAAATATAGCTGCGAGCAGCGATTGCGGGCCCAAGCCGGTGGCACCGCCACCCTGGTGCCTTTAGTTACACTAAAGGCACCGGGGTGGCGGTGTCACCGGCTTGGGCCCTCCATCGCTGCTCGCAGCTATATTTATATATATATATATATATATATATATATATATATATATATATACACATATATATATATATATATATATATATATATATATATATAATAAAGACGGGAAATTTTACTTGTCTTACCTTATTCTGATTTTATGATACACTCAAAATATTCCACAACAAATCCTTTAAATTTAATGTAAAAATAAAAACGAAAGTAAGCCGTGTTGGTCTCACGTAACCCTCTCATTAGAATCAAAATGTTTCAATATTTGCGATGTATTTGGATGCTAAACTATTCTTTATTATAGGCTTTGTACTTCACTCGTGTTCCAATATCGATGGAAAAAATCATCCTCTTCACACGCGCAAAAATGTGCTTGGAAACATCACAGTGGAGCTCTGCTTACTGTGAATGGTACAAATTGTACTACTGACTATTTAAACAGAGCAGTGTAATTCGTATATGTTATGTTGACTATTTTTATTATTATATTGTATTAGGGCTATAATGAACAGGCTGCGATGTCAAGATTGCAATTCTGGAATGTGTGTGTGTGTGTGTGTGTGTGTGTGTGTGTGTGTGTGACGCGGTTGCGGTTGAACAGTGGACACATAAAAACATAAATAAAATGTATTAGTTTATTCCTAATTCCATAGGAATACATTGAAAATGCTCGCTCTACTCCGCACCATTATCAATGTCTGTGCGGACATCTGTATTTTATTTTCGCTTTTAAGTTAGCGATTTAAAAGCCCTCAGCGGTGTCACACGTCGATTAACCGGTGGGAAAATGTTATCACAGTCACATCCCTAATATATAAATACAATAGGCCTACCTGAAAGAGAATTTTACTTGCCCGACCAGAGTATAGCCTGATTAGAACGTCAATAACAAAACAAATTACTTGGGAATCACTAAAATGAGAGATTATTCTAATTTCATTACATTCATTTTAAGTTGCAATCAGCAGTTAATAATAAATGTCTTACTGATCAATGGTAACAAGGTTGCCCTGCTGAGGCTCATGCAGCTTCTCCAGGAGAATTGTAAAGAAATGAGCGCAGCACACAAAAAAGCAACCCAGTTAACAACATACTGACTATAAAAATGACAAATATGGAGTTTTTATATATTTTATAACATATAAGCAACCTCACTTGACGAGTAGGCTACTATTTCCTGAATACAATCACGATTGAAACTGTGACATTGATTTCATACAAACAGGTTAATAAACAGTTACAATTAAGTCACTTACATTTTAGATGCTATATTGACTGTTTTTGTTCTGTTTCAGCAGCAAAAATAGTTAAACAAAGATCACAGCAGAACCATCGCGCATCTCACAGCAACTTGTTTTCTCATTACTGAATGATTCAGCATTTTGAAACGAATCGGTTGACTCAAAGATTCAATGGTCAATCCATAAACATCTGTCTCAATCATGAATGACTCAGTCATTCGAACGAATCGTTTGAACGAATGAATCAATGACTCGCTCATTAAGATGGTCGCCTGGCGACACCTAATGGCGGTTTAGTGTTTAAAAGTACCATTCTTTCCAACGTGCACCATTATCAATGTCAGTGCGGACGTCCGTTTTTTACTTTCACTTTTATATTAGCGATTTAAAAGCACCCGCTCGTGTCACACGTCGATTAACCGATGGAAAAATATCCTCACAGTCATACCTAATACATTTATATTTAAATACAATAGGCCTACCTAGTAAAACGTTTTATATACTATTTTGATTTCCTTTTGGACACAAGAGGGCAGTATAGCCCTATGTTTGCTTTTTTGTTGAACCAAATAGCACTAAATAGCCTGTTTTTAACTTTTTCATACTCCTTGAATAGCAAAAACAGAATAAAATGGGTTTAGTTCTAATATTTGTATAATTTTATATAAAAATAAATGGTGTATAATTACATTTTTAGAAGTTATGAGATGTTTCCTGCTTCCTTTTTGACATTAATTTAATCCCTCGCCATAGCAAAACCGTTTGAGATATTCAATATCCGTTTACAATTTAGCATCATTAATATATTTGTATCATGTTGAAAAAGTTTGGTGGGAATAAAATAAATAGTTTAAGAGGAGTGGCTAAAAATTCAGAGGCTGATTTTGCAAAAAAAATCCACATTCAGACCAAAATATCTGACTTCCTGATGGCCGGAGCTAATGAATGTAAATTAGAAAGTTGTCCGGCTTGATGAGTACAATATACAAACAAATTTTTTTTTACTGTAGTTAAAACTAACCCGCCCACTTTTGTCAAAAGCATGTTGAAAGTGACACACTTCCTGCTGCCAGTTGGTGGCGCTATAACTTTGACTCACAATAGTTACATCCATCTGATCGGCCTCTTACCACGAACACACTGCTGAAGTTTCATCAAGATCAGTTAATGTATGCAGAAGTTATTCCACTTCGTGTTTCTCTTTTCTCGCCATAAATTCGTTTCCTCGCCACGGCCAAACCGTTCGAGATATCAAAAATCCGTCCGCAATTTAGAATCCTCAATGTCTTGACTTCATGCACACCGAGTTTGGTGGGGATTGGATGAATTCTCTAGGAGGAGTACTTCGCATTCCACAGCAAGCGTTTTCCAAACAACCCATAATAGCCGACTTCCTGTTGGGCTGGCGTAAAACTTGACCGGGGGAAAGTTGTTCGGCCCGATGATATCTATATGTGTACCGAGTTTCATATCATTACATGCAAGTGTGTTTGATTTATGGACAAGTGTTCGGATCCCGTTCCAGGGGGCGCTGTTGAGCCCCCCTGCCACGCCCGGGTACCAGCTTCAGCCCGGCCCTGATGGTCGCACGTTCTGACCTGTGTGCAAAGTTTCAAGAGTTTTCGAGCACGTTTAAGGCCACAAAAGCCCCTGAAACCTTGAAAAACAGGAATTTTAAACAAATCTCACTCAAAAGACAAATCCCCCCACCCCTCACACACACAGAGACGCAGAGGCAGAGAGAGAGAGGGAGAGAATTCTCCAAAAAATCACATTCAAACCAAAATATCTCACTTCCTGTTGGTCACAGCTTATGACTATAAATTAGAAAGTTGTCCGGCTTGATGAGAACAATATACATAACGATTTTTGGGACTCTACTTAAAACTAAGCCCCCACTTATGACTAAAGGTGGCGCTACTGAGCCCCTCACCACGCCCGTTTCTGAAACTTTGCACATGTCTACGGGCTAATAAATGTGATGTGTCTGTCGAGTTTCATCCAATTTCAAGTATGTTAAGAGTCTCAAAAGCATCAAAAAAGAATATTAAAGTTTGAAGCGTTGCCATGGCAACAGTATTAAAGATATCAAAAATCCTTTCACAGGTCTACATCTGCCGTGTGTTTACATTATACACATAAAGTTTGAAGCAAATCGGGTAAAAATAAGAGGGTGATTTCAAAGCATTTTGAAAGGGACACACTTCCTACTGCCAGTTGGTGGCGCTATAACTTTGACTCACAATAGTCACATCCATGTGATCGGCCTCTTACAACGAACACACTGCTGAAGTTTAATCAAGATCAGTTAATGTATGCAGAAGTTATAACACACTTCCTGTTTCCATTATTCGCCATAAATTTGCTTCCTCGCCACAGCCAAACCGTTTGAGATATCAAAAATCCGTCCGCAATTTATCATCCTCAATGTCTTGACTTCATGCTGACCGAGTTTGGAGGCGAATGGATGAATTCCCTAGGAGGAGTACATTAAATTCCACAGCATGCGTTTCCAAACAACCCATAATAGCCGACTTCCTGTTGGGCTGGCGTAAAAAGTAAAAGTACGAAAGTTGTTCGGCCCGATGAGATCTATATGTGTACCGAGTTTCATATTATTACATGCAAGCGTGTCTGATGTATGGACCAAGTTTTCGGACCCCGTTCAAGGGGGCGCTGTCGAGCCCCCCTGCCACGCCCGGGTACCAGCTTCAGCCCGGCCCTGATGGCCGCGGGTTCTGACCCGTGTGCAAAGTTTCAAGAGTTTTCGAGCACGTTAAGGGTCTCAAAAGTGCCCGAAAGGTTGACAGAAAAATAAGAATAAGAAGAAATATATATATATATATAAATATAGCTGCGAGCAGCGATTGCGGGCCCAAGCCGGTGGCACCGCCACCCTGGTGCCTTTAGTTACACTAAAGCCACCGGGGTGGCGGTGTCACCGGCTTGGGCCCTCCATCGCTGCTCGCAGCTATATTTATATATATATATATATATATATATATATAAATAAATGTAACAAAAAATATATACATTATATATATGTAACAATAAATAAATAAATATATATATATATATATATATATATATATATATATATACTGTATATATGGTGTGCATCCACGGCGAGGAACGGGCAGAGAAGAGCGAACGTTTTTTAGTTCATTCCTACTTCCATAGGAATTAATTGAAAACGCTCGCTCTGCACCATTATCCATGTCAGTGCGGACAAACATATTTTACTTTCATTTTTAAGTTAGCAATTCAAAAGCCCCCAGCAGTGTCACACGTTGATTAACCGGTGGTAAAATATTCCTCACCGTCACATACCGGTACCTAGTATATTTTATATAGATACAATAGGCCTACCTGACTTTGAACACAAGAGGGCAGTATAGCACTATGAATGACATATTTTAAAAAGAAAATTTGGACTAAAAAAACATTCTGGATGTTTTTAAACTTAAACAATTATTAAATAGAAAAAAAAAAGAATAAAATGGGTTTAGTTCTGATATTTGTATAATTTTATATAGAAATACATGGTGTATAATTACATTTTTAGAAGATAGGAGGTTTTTAGTGTTTCCTTTTTTGACATTACTTTAATCCCTCGCCATAGCAAAACCGTTTGAGATATTTATTATGCGTTTACAATTTAGCATCTTTAATGTATTTTCATCATGTTGAAAAAGTGTTGTGGGAATAAAATAAACCACTTAAGAGGACTGGGTAAAAATTCAGAGGCTGATTTTGCAAAGAAATCCACATTCAAACCAAAATATCTGACTTCCTGCATCATGTTGAAAAAGTTTTGTGGGAATAAAATAAACCACTTAAGATGACTGGGTAAAAATTCAGAGGCTGATTTTGCAAAGAAATCCACATTCAAACCAAAATATCTGACTTCCTGTTGGTCTGAGCTAATGACTGTAAATTAGAAAGTTGTCCGGCTTGATGAGACCAATATACGTACTGATTTTTATAACTGTGGGTAAAACTAATCCCCCCACTTTTGTCAAAAGCATTTTGAAAGTGACAAACTTCCTGCTACCAATTGGTGGCGCTATAACTTTGACTCACAATAGTTACATCCATCTGATCGGCCTCTTACCACGAACACACTGCTGAAGTTTCATCAAGATCAGTTCATGTGTGCAGAAGTTATAACACTTCGTGTTTCTCTTTTCTCGCCATAAATTCGTTTCCTCGCCACGGCCAAACCGTTCGAGATATCAAAAATCCGTCCGCAATTTAGCATCCTCAATGTCTTGACTTCATGCTGACCGAGTTTTGTGGGGATTGGACGAATTCTCTAGGAGGAGTATTTCACATTCCACAGCAAGCGTTTTCCAAACAACCCATAATAGCCGACTTCCTGTTGGGCTGGCGCAAAACTTAGAGCACGAAAGTTGTTCGGCCCGATGAGATCTATATGTGTGCTGAGTTTCATATTAATTCATGCAAGCTAGTTTGATCTATGGACCAAGTTTTCGGACCCCATTCCAGGGGCCGCTGTTGAGCCCCCCTGCCACGCCCGGGTACCAGCTTCAACCCGTCCCTGATGGCAGGGGGTTCCGACTTGTATGTAAAGTTTCAAGAGTTTTTGAGCACGTTAAGGACCCCAAAAGCCCCTGAAACCTTGATTAACAATATAAAAGCAATAGTCAAATCCCCCCTCCCCTCACACACACAGAGACACAGAGAGAGGTAGAGAAAATTCTTCAGAAAATCCACATTCAAACCAAAATATCTCTCTTCCTGTTGGTCGGAGATCGTTAATGTAAATTAGAAAGTTGTCCGTCTTGATGAGAACAATACACATACCAAGTTTTGTTGCTGTTGATAAAACTAACCCCCCCACTTATGACTAAAGGTGGCGCTACTGAGCCCCTCACCACGCCCGTTTCTGAAACTTTGCACATGTCTACGGGCTAATAAATGTGATGTGTCTGTCGAGTTTCATCCAATTTCAAGTATGTTAAGAGTCTCAAAAGCATCAAAAAAGAATATTAAAGTTTGAAGCGTTGCCATGGCAACAGTATTAAAGATATCAAAAATCCTTTCACAGGTCTACATCTGCCGTGTGTTTACATTATACACATAAACTTTGAAGCAAATCGGGTAAAAATAAGAGGGTGATTTCAAAGCATTTTGAAAGGGACACACTTCCTGCTGCCAGTTGGTGGCGCTATAACTTTGACTCACAATAGTCACATCCATGTGATCGGCCTCTTACAACGAACACACTGCTGAAGTTTAATCAAGATCAGTTAATGTATGCAGAAGTTATAACACACTTCCTGTTTCCATTATTCGCCATCAATTCGTGTCCTCGCCACGGCCAAACCGTTCGAGATATCAAAAATCTGTTCGCAATTTAGCATCCTCAATGTCTTGACTTCATGCTGACTGAGTTTGGAGGCGAATGGATGAATTCCCTAGGAGGAGTACATTAAATTCCACAGCATGCGTTTCCAAACAACCCATAATAGCCGACTTCCTGTTGGGCTGGCGTAAAAAGTAAAAGTACGAAAGTTGTTTGGCCCGATGAGATCTATATGTGTATTGAGTTTCATATTATTACATGCAAGCGTGTCTGATTTATGGACCAAACTTTCGGACCCCGTTCAAGGGGGCGCTGTTGAGACCCCCTGCCACGCCCGGGTACCAGCTTCAGCCCGGCCCTGATGGCCGCAGGTTCTGACCTGTGTGCAAAATTTCAAGAGTTTTCGAGCATGTTAAAGGCCCCAAAAATGCCCGAAAGGTTGACAGAAAAATAATAATAATAATAATAATAATAATAATAAATATAGCTGCGAGCAGCGATTGCGGGCCCAAGCCGGTGGCACCGCCACCCTGGTGCCTTTAGTTACACTAAAGGCACCGGGGTGGCGGTGTCACCGGCTTGGGCCCTCCATCGCTGCTCGCAGCTATATTTATATATATATATATATATATATATATATATATATATATATAATAAAGACGGGAAATTTTACTTGTCTTACCTTATTCTGATTTTATGATACACTCAAAATATTCCACAACAAATCCTTTAAATTTAATGTAAAAATAAAAACGAAAGTAAGCCGTGTTGGTCTCACGTAACCCTCTCATTAGAATCAAAATGTTTCAATATTTGCGATGTATTTGGATGCTAAACTATTCTTTATTATAGGCTTTGTACTTCACTCGTGTTCCAATATCGATGGAAAAAATCATCCTCTTCACACGCGCAAAAATGTGCTTGGAAACATCACAGTGGAGCTCTGCTTACTGTGAATGGTACAAATTGTACTACTGACTATTTAAACAGAGCAGTGTAATTCGTATATGTTATGTTGACTATTTTTATTATTATATTGTATTAGGGCTATAATGAACAGGCTGCGATGTCAAGATTGCAATTCTGGAATGTGTGTGTGTGTGTGTGTGTGTGTGTGTGTGTGTGTGTGTGTGTGTGTGTGTGTGTGTGACGCGGTTGCGGTTGAACAGTGGACACATAAAAACATAAATAAAATGTATTAGTTTATTCCTACTTCCATAGGAATACATTGAAAATGCTCGCTCTACTCCGCACCATTATCAATGTCTGTGCGGACATCTGTATTTTATTTTCGCTTTTAAGTTAGCGATTTAAAAGCCCTCAGCGGTGTCACACGTCGATTAACCGGTGGGAAAATGTTATCACAGTCACATCCCTAATATATAAATACAATAGGCCTACCTGAAAGAGAATTTTACTTGCCCGACCAGAGTACAGCCTGATTAGAACGTCAATAACAAAACAAATTACTTGGGAATCACTAAAATGAGAGATTATTCTAATTTCATTACATTCATTTTAAGTTGCAATCAGCAGTTAATAATAAATGTCTTACTGATCAATGGTAACAAGGTTGCCCTGCTGAGGCTCATGCAGCTTCTCCAGGAGAATTGTAAACAAATGAGCGCAGCACACAAAAAAGCAACCCAGTTAACAACATACTGACTATAAAAATGACAAATATGGAGTTTTTATATATTTTATAACATATAAGCAACCTCACTTGACGAGTAGGCTACTATTTCCTGAATACAATCACGATTGAAACTGTGACATTGATTTCATACAACAGGTTAATAAACAGTTACAATTAAGTCACTTACAGTTTAGATGCAATATTGACTGTTTTTGTTCTGTTTCAGCAGCAAAAATAGTTAAACAAAGATCACAGCAGAACCATCGCGCATCTCACAGCAACTTGTTTTCTCATTACTGAATGATTCAGCATTTTGAAACGAATCGGTTGACTCAAAGATTCAATGGTCAATCCATAAACATCTGTCTCAATCATGAATGACTCAGTCATTCGAACGAATCGTTTGAACGAATGAATCAATGACTCGCTCATTAAGATGGTCGCCTGGCGACACCTAATGGCGGTTTAGTGTTTAAAAGTATCATTCTTTCCAACGTGCACCATTATCAATGTCAGTGCGGACGTCCGTTTTTTACTTTCACTTTTATATTAGCGATTTAAAAGCACCCGCTCGTGTCACACGTCGATTAACCGATGGGAAAATATCCTCACAGTCATACCTAATACATTTATATTTAAATACAATAGGCCTACCTAGTAAAACGTTTTATATACTATTTTGATTTCCTTTTGGACACAAGAGGGCAGTATAGCCCTATGTTTGCTTTTTTGTTGAACCAAATAGCACTAAATAGCCTGTTTTTAACTTTTTCATACTCCTTGAATAGCAAAAACAGAATAAAATGGGTTTAGTTCTAATATTTGTATAATTTTATATAAAAATAAATGGTGTATAATTACATTTTTAGAAGTTATGAGATGTTTCCTGCTTCCTTTTTGACATTAATTGAATCCCTCGCCATAGCAAAACCGTTTGAGATATTCAATATCCGTTTACAATTTAGCATCATTAATATATTTGTATCATGTTGAAAAAGTTTGGTGGGAATAAAATAAATAGTTTAAGAGGAGTGGCTAAAAATTCAGAGGCTGATTTTGCAAAAAAAATCCACATTCAGACCAAAATATCTGACTTCCTGATGGCCGGAGCTAATGAATGTAAATTAGAAAGTTGTCCGGCTTGATGAGTACAATATACAAACTATTTTTTTTTTACTGTAGTTAAAACTAACCCGCCCACTTTTGTCAAAAGCATGTTGAAAGTGACACACTTCCTGCTGCCAGTTGGTGGCGCTATAACTTTGACTCACAATAGTTACATCCATCTGATCGGCCTCTTACCACGAACACACTGCTGAAGTTTCATCAAGATCAGTTAATGTATGCAGAAGTTATTCCACTTCGTGTTTCTCTTTTCTCGCCATAAATTCGTTTCCTCGCCACGGCCAAACCGTTCGAGATATCAAAAATCCGTCCGCAATTTAGAATCCTCAATGTCTTGACTTCATGCACAACGAGTTTGGTGGGGATTGGATGAATTCTCTAGGAGGAGTACTTCGCATTCCACAGCAAGCGTTTTCCAAACAACCCATAATATCCGACTTCCTGTTGGGCTGTCGTAAAACTTAGAGCACGAAAGTTGTTCGGCCCGATGAGATCTATATGTGTACCGAGTTTCATATCATTACATGCAAGTGTGTTTGATCTATGGACCAAGTTTTGGGACCCCGTTCAAGGGGGCGCTGTTGAGCCCCCCTGCCACGCCCGGGTACCAGCTTCAGCCCGGCCCTGATGGCCGCAAGTTCTGACCTGTGTGCAAAGTTTCAAGAGTTTTCGAGCACGTTTAAGGCCCCAAAAGCCCCTGAAACCTTGAAAAACAGGAATTTTAAACAAATCTCACTCAAAAGACAAATCCCCCCACCCCTCACACACACAGAGACGCAGAGGCAGAGAGAGAGAGGGAGAGAATTCTCCAAAAAATCACATTCAAACCAAAATATCTCACTTCCTGTTGGTCACAGCTTATGACTATAAATTAGAAAGTTGTCCGGCTTGATGAGAACAATATACATAACGATTTTTGTGACTCTACTTAAAACTAAGCCCCCACTTATGACTAAAGGTGGCGCTACTGAGCCCCTCACCACGCCCGTTTCTGAAACTTTGCACATGTCTACGGGCTAATAAATGTGATGTGTCTGTCGAGTTTCATCCAATTTCAAGTATGTTAAGAGTCTCAAAAGCATCAAAAAAGAATATTAAAGTTTGAAGCGTTGCCATGGCAACAGTATTAAAGATATCAAAAATCCTTTCACAGGTCTACATCTGCCGTGTGTTTACATTATACACATAAACTTTGAAGCAAATCGGGTAAAAATAAGAGGGTGATTTCAAAGCATTTTGAAAGGGACACACTTCCTGCTGCCAGTTGGTGGCGCTATAACTTTGACTCACAATAGTCACATCCATGTGATCGGCCTCTTACAACGAACACACTGCTGAAGTTTAATCAAGATCAGTTAATGTATGCAGAAGTTATAACACACTTCCTGTTTCCATTATTCGCCATCAATTCGTGTCCTCGCCACGGCCAAACCGTTCGAGATATCAAAAATCTGTCCGCAATTTATCATCCTCAATGTCTTGACTTCATGCTGACTGAGTTTGGAGGCGAATGGATGAATTCCCTAGGAGGAGTACATTAAATTCCACAGCATGCGTTTCCAAACAACCCATAATAGCCGACTTCCTGTTGGGCTGGCGTAAAAAGTAAAAGTACGAAAGTTGTTTGGCCCGATGAGATCTATATGTGTATTGAGTTTCATATTATTACATGCAAGCATGTCTGATTTATGGACCAAACTTTCGGACCCCGTTCAAGGGGGCGCTGTTGAGCCCCCCTGCCACGCCCGGGTACCAGCTTCAGCCCGGCCCTGATGGCCGCAGGTTCTGACCTGTGTGCAAAATTTCAAGAGTTTTCGAGCATGTTAAAGGCCCCAAAAATGCCCGAAAGGTTGACAGAAAAATAAGAATAATAATAATAATAATAAATATAGCTGCGAGCAGCGATTGCGGGCCCAAGCCGGTGGCACCGCCACCCTGGTGCCTTTAGTTACACTAAAGGCACCGGGGTGGCGGTGTCACCGGCTTGGGCCCTCCATCGCTGCTCGCAGCTATATTTATATATATATATATATATATATGTATATATGTATATATGTATATATATATATATATATATATATATATATATATATATTTATGTATATATATATATATATATATATACACACACACACACACACACACACACACACACATATATATATATATATAAATATCTATCTATCTATCTATATCTATATCTCTCTCTATATATATACACACACACACACACACACACACACACACACATATATATATATATATATATATATATATATATATATATATATATATATAAGACAGAAAATATTACTTGTCTTACCTTATTCTGATTTTATGATACACTCAAAATATTCCACAACAAATCCTTTAAATTTAATGTAAAAATAAAAACGAAAGTAAGCCGTGTTGGTCTCACGTAACCCTCTCATTAGAATCAAAATGTTTCAATATTTGCGATGTATTTGGATGCTAAACTATTCTTTATTATAGGCTTTGTACTTCACTCGTGTTCCAATATCGATGGAAAAAATCATCCTCTTCACACGCGCAAAAATGTGCTTGGAAACATCACAGTGGAGCTCTGCTTACTGTGAATGGTACAAATTGTACTACTTACTATTTAAACAGAGCAGTGTAATTCGTATATGTTATGTTGACTATTTTTATTATTATATTGTATTAGGGGTATAATGAACAGGCTGCGATGTCAAGATTGCAATTCTGGAATGTGTGTGTGTGTGTGTGTGTGTGTGACGCGGTTGCAGTTGAACAGTGGACACATAAAAACATAAATAAAATGTATTGGTTTATTCCTACTTCCATAGGTGGGAAAATGTTATCACAGTCACATCCCTAATATATTTATATATAAATACAATAGGCCTACCTGAAAGAGAATTTTACTTGCCCGACCAGAGTATAGCCTGATTAGAACGACAAGAACAAAAAAAAATAACTTGGGAATATCTAAAACGAGAGATTATTCTAATTTCATTACATTCATTTTAAGTTGCAATCAGCAGTTAATAATAAATGTATTACTGATCAATGGTAACAAGGTTGTCCTGCTGAGGCTCATGCAGCTTCTCCAGGAGAATTGTAAACAAATGTGCGCAGCACACAAAAAAGCAACCCAGTTAACAACATACTGACTATAAAAATTACAAATATGGAGTTTTTATATATTTTATAACAGAGTTAAGCAACCTCACTTGACGAGTAGGCTACTATTTCCTGAATACAATCACGATTGAAACTGTGACATTGATTTCATACAACAGGTTAATAAACAGTTACAATTAAGTCACTTACATTTTAGATGCAATATTGACTGTTTTTGTTCTGTTTCAGCAGCATAAATAGTTAAACAAAGATCACAGCCGAACCATCGCGCATCTCACAGCAACTTGTTTTCTCATTACTGAATGATTCAGCATTTTGAAACGAATCGGTTGACTCAAAGATTCAATGGTCAATCCATAAACATCTGTCTCAATCATGAATGACTCAGTCATTCGAATGAATCGTTTGAACGAATGAATCAATGACTCGCTCATTAAGATGGTGGCCTGGCGACACCTAATGGCGGTTTAGTGTTATGTTTAAAAGTATCATTCTTTCCAACGTGTGTGCACCATTATCAATGTCAGTGCGGACGTCCGTTTTTTACTTTCACTTTTATATTAGCGATTTAAAAGCACCCGCTCGTGTCACACGTCGATTAACCGATGGGAAAATATCCTCACAGTCATATACCTAATACATTTATATTTAAATACAATAGGCCTACCTAGTAAAACGTTTTATATACTATTTTGATATCCTTTTGGACACAAGAGGGCAGTATAGCCCTATGTTTGCTTTTTTGTTGAACCAAATAGCACTAAATAGCCTGTTTTTAACTTTTTTTATACTTCTTGAATTGCAAAAACAGAATAACAGAATAAAATGGGTTTAGTTCTAATATTTGTATAATTTGATATAAAAATAAACGGTGTATAATTACATTTGTAGAAGATATGAGATGTTTTCTGATTCCTTTTTTGACATTACTTCAATCCCTCGCCATATCAAAACCGTTTGAGATATTCAATATCCGTTCATAATTTAGAATCTTTAAGGTATTTTCATCATGTTGAAAAAGTTTGGTGGGAATAAAATAAATAGTTTAAGAGGAGTGGCTAAAAATTCAGAGGATGATTTTGCAAAAAAATCCACATTCAGACCAAAATATCTGACTTCCTGATGGCCAGAGCTAATGAATGTAAATTAGAAAGTTGTCCGGCTTGATGAGTACAATATACAAACAATTTTTTTTTTACTGTAGTTAAAACTAACCCGCCCACTTTTGTCAAAAGCATGTTGAAAGTGACACACTTCCTGCTGCCAGTTGGTGGCGCTATAACTTTGACTCACAATAGTTACATCCATCTGATCGGCCTCTTACCACGAACACACTGCTGAAGTTTCATCAAGATCAGTTAATGTATGCAGAAGTTATTCCACTTCGTGTTTCTCTTTTCTCGCCATAAATTCGTTTCCTCGCCACGGCCAAACCGTTTGAGATATCAAAAATCCGTCCGCAATTTAGCATCTTCAATGTCTTGACTTCATACACACCGAGTTTGGAGGGGACCGGGTGAATACTCTAGGAAAAGTACTTCACATTCCACAGCATGCGTTTTCCAAACAACCCATAATAGCCGACTTCCTGTTGGGTTGGCGTAAAACTTAGAGCACGAAAGATGTTCGGTCTGATGAGATCTATATGTGTACCGAGTTTCATGTTAATTCATGCAAGCGTGTTTGATCTATGGACCAAGTTTTCGAACCCCGTTCCAGGGGGCGCTGTCGAGCCCCCCTGCCACGCCCGGCTACCAGCTTCAGCCTGGCCCTGATGGCCGTGGGTTCTGACCTGTGTGCAAAGTTTCAAGAGTTTTCGAGCACGTTTAGGGACCCAAAAGCCCCAGAAACCTTGAAAAACAAATGAAAAAGTAAATCTCACTGAACAGACAAATCACCCCCACCCCTCACACACACAGAGACAGAGAGAGAGAGAGAAAATTCTCCAAAAAATCACATTCAAACAAAAATATCTGACTTCCTGTTGCTTTTAGCTAATGAGTGTAAATTAGAAAGTTGTCCGGCTCGATGAGAACAATATACGTAGCGAGTTTTGTGACTCTTTGTAAAACTAAGCCCCCATTTTTTACTAAAGGTGGCGCTACTGAGCCATTCCACCACGCCCGTTTCTGAAACTTTGCACATGTCTACTGGATAATAAATGTGATGTGTCTGTTGAGTTTCATGCATTTTCAAGTATGTGAAGAGTCTCAAAAGCATCCGAAAAGAATATTAAAGTTTGATGCGTTGCCACGGCAACATTATTAAAGATATCAATAATCCTTTCACAGGTCTACATCTGCCGTGTGTTTACATTATACACATAAAGTTTGAAGCAAATCGGGTAAAAATAAGAGGGTGATTTCAAAGCATTTTGAAAGTGACACACTTCCTGCTGCCAGTTGGTGGCGCTATAACTTTGACTCACAATAGTCACATCCATGTGATCGGCCTCTTACAACGAACACACTGCTGAAGTTTAATCAAGATCAGTTAATGTATGCAGAAGTTATAACACACTTCCTGTTTCCATTATTCGCCATAAATTCGTTTCCTCGCCACGGCCAAACCGTTCGAGATATCAAAAATCCGTCCGCAATTTAGCATCCTCAATGTCTTGACTTCATGCTGACCGAGTTTGGAGCCGATTGGATGAATTCCCTAGGAGGAGTACATTAAATTCCACAGCATGCGTTTCCAAACAACCCATAATAGCCGACTTCCTGTTGGGCTGGCGTAAAACTTAGAGCACGAAAGTTGTTCGGCCCGATGAGATCTATATCTGTTCCGAGTTTCATATTATTACATGCAAGTGTGTTTGATTTATGGACAAGTGTTCGGATTCCGTTCCAGGGGGCGCTGTTGAGCCCCCCTGCCATGCCCGGGTACCAGCTTCAGCCCGGCCCTAATGGCCGCAGGTTCTGACCTGTGTGCAAAGTTTCATGAGTTTTTGAGCACGTTAAAGGCCCCAAAAGCCCCCGAACCCTTGAACAACAATAATAATAATAATAATAATAATAATAATAATAATAATCCTAACGAAAACAATAGGGCCTTCGCCCCTTCAGGGCTTGGGCCCTAATAATAATAATAAATATATATATATATATATAAATATAGCTGCGAGCAGCGATTGCGGGCCCAAGCCGGTGGCACCGCCACCCTGGTGCCTTTAGTTACACTAAAGGCACCGGGGTGGCGGTGTCACCGGCTTGGGCCCTCCATCGCTGCTCGCAGCTATATTTATATATATATATATATATATATATATATATAAATGTAACAAAAAAAATATATATATACATTATATATATGTAACAAAAAAAAAAAATATATATATATATATATATATATATATATATATATATATATATATATATATGGTGTGCGTCCACGGCGAGGAACGGGCAGAGAAGAGCAAACATTTTTTAGTTAATTCCTACTTCCATAGGAATTCATTGAAAACGCTCGCTCTGCACCATTATCCATTACAGTGCGGACGAACATATTTTACTTTTGTTTTTAAGTTAGCAATTCAAAAGTCCCCAGCGGTGTCACACGTTGATTAACCGGTGGTAAAATATTCCTCACCGTCACATACGGGTACCTAGTATATTTTATATTTTACATAGATACAATAGGCCTACCTGACTTTGAACACAAGAGGGCAGTATAGCACTATGAATGACATATATATATATATATATATATATATATATTTTTTTTTTTTGGACTAAAAAAACATTCTGGATGTTTTTAAACTTAAACAATTATTAAATTGAAAAAACAGAATAAAATGGGTTTAGATCTGATATTTGTATAATTATATATAGAAATAAATGGAGTATAATTACATTTTTAGAAGATAGGTTTTAGGCGTTTCCTTTTTTGACATTACTTTAATCCCTTGCCATAGCAAAACCGTTTGAGATATTTATTATCTGTTTACAATTTAGCTTCTTTAAAGTATTTTCATCATTTTGAAAAAGTTTCGTGGGAATTAAATAAACCACTTAAGAGGAGTGGGTAAAAAATCAGAGGCTGATTTTGCCAAAAGTCCACATTCAGATCCAAAATATCTGACTTCCTGTTGATCCAAGCTAATGACTGTTTTTTTTTTTTTTTTAATGGTAGTATTATTTTATAAAAACATTTATAATTCTGATGAGAATAAAGTTAGTGTTGATTAAAATTTTAAGGAAAACATATATATTGATCTAATATATATAGCACATTAATTTTAAATTCATTCAGCTTGAATCACCAAACATACAATATTAATTTTATTTAAAGCAAACAATACATTTAAAAGATATGTTCTATGCATATTTTGTCATTTTAAAAATATCCATAAAGTGCTATGCAAAAAGACAAGACCTTAGATATTTCTTTATCCTTTTAATGCAGGACTAATTTTAAACAAACTAAGTGCACGGCTGCATGGTCATTCATGACGGTGCGCGTCCACGGCGAGGAGCGAGCAGAACAAAGCGAACGTTTTTTAGTTCATTACTTCCATAGCAAATAATGGAAAACCCTCGCCCTGCTCCGAAGCATTATCAATGTCGGTGCGGACGGGAGTATTTTACTTTCATATTAGCGATTTAAAAGCCCTCGCCGGTGTCACACATCGATTAACCGGTGGGAAAATATCCTCAGTCACATACCTAATATATATTTATATATACATATCATTTTTATATATAAATATTTTATATACAAAAAAGCAAGGCCTTAGAGAATTATTTATCATTTAATGCAGAACAAATGAATGAAATAGTTAAGCTCTTTTCACTGTAACAGACAGACAGCCACACACACACAAACACAGAGAGAGTGAGACCCCCTCCTCCTCCTCGCCACACACACACAGACACCCCCCTCCCCTCCCCACACAGACACACACACACACACAGAATGGCAGAGGGCACTCTCTCTGTCAGAGAAAATCCACATTCAAACCAAAATATCTGACTTTCTGTTGATCCGAGCTAATAACTGTAAATTAGAAAGTTGTCCGGCTCGACGAGAACAATATATGTGGCGAGTTTTATAACTGTAAGTAAAACGGACTAAGTTATAACACACATTTTGTTTCTCTTTTCTCGCCATAAATTCATTTCCTCGCCACGGCCAAACCGTTCGAGATATCAAAAATCCGCTGGCAATTTATCATCCTCAATGTCTTGACTTCATGCTGACCGAGTTTGGTGGCAATCCGATCAATTCCCAAGGAGAAGTATATCGAAATCCAGGGGCATGCGTTTCCAAACAACCCATAATAGCCGACTACCTGTTGGGCTGGCGTAAAACTTAGAGCACGAAAGTTGTTCAAGCCGATGAGATCTATATGTGTACCGAGTTTCATATTATTACATGCAAGCGTGTTTGATTTATGGACAAGTGTTCGAATCCCATTCCAGGGGGCGCTGTCGAGCCCCCCTGCCACGCCCGGGTACCAGCTTCAGCCCGGCCCTAATGGCTGCGGGTTCTGACCTGTGTGCAAAGTTTCAAGAGTTTCCGAGCATGTTAAGGGCCCCAAAAGCCCCTGAAACCATGAAAACCAATAATTAAAAGTATTCTCACTCAAAGAAAAATCTCTCCCCCCCCTCTCCCTCTCCCTCTCCCTCTCACAGAGAGAGAGAAAATTCTTCGAAACATCCACATTCAAACCAAAATATCTGACTTCCTGTTGGTCGGAGGTAATGAATGTAAATTAGAAAGTTGTCCGGCTCGACGAGAACAATATACGTACTGAGTTTTATCATTGTAGATAAAAGTATAGACCTAACTCCCCCTCTTTTGTCAAAAGGTGGCACTACTGAGCCCCTGCACCACGCCCGTTTCTGAAACTTTGCACATGTCTACTGGCTAATAAATGTCATGTGTCTGTCGAGTTTCATGCAATTTCAAGTATGTTAAGAGTCTCAAAAGCATCAAAAAAGAATATTAAAGTTTGATGCGTTGCCACGGCAACAGTATCTAAGATATCAATAATCCTTTCACAGGTCTACATCTGCCGTGTGTCTACATTATACACATAAAGTTTGAAGCAAATCGGTTAAAAATAAGAGGGTGATTTCAAAGCATTTTGAAAGTGACACACGTCCTGCTGCCAGTTGGTGGCGCTATAACTTTGACTCACAATAGTCACATCCATGTGATCGGCCTCTTACAACGAACACACTGTGGAAGTTTCATCAAGATCAGTTAATGTATGCTGAAGTTATAATACACTTCCTGTGACCCTTTATTCGCCATCAATTCGTTTCCTCGCCACAGCCAAACCGTTCGAGATATCAAAAATCCCCTGGCAATTTTTCATCCTCAATGTCTTGACTTCATGCACACCGAGTTTGGAGGCAATTGGATCAATTCTCTAGGAGGAGTAGATCACATTCCACAGCATGCGTTTCCAAACAACCCATAATAGCTGACTTCCTGTTGGGCTGGCGTAAAAAGTAAAAGTAGGAAAGTTGTTCGGCCAGATGAGATCTATATATGTACCGAGTTTCATATTATTACATGCAAGCGTGTCTGATTTATGGACCAAGTTTTCTGACCCCGTTCAAGGGGGCGCTGTTGAGCCCCCCTGCCACGCCCGGGTACCAGCTTCAGCCCGGCCCTGATGGCCGCGGGTTCTGACCCGTGTGCAAAGTTTCAAGAGTTTTCGAGCACGTTAAGGGTCTCAAAAGTGCCCGAAAGGTTGACAGAAAAATAAGAATAATAATAATAATAATAAATAATCCTACCGAAAACAATAGGGCCTTCGCCCTTTCAGGGCTTGGGCCCTAATAATAATAATAATAAATAATCCTACCGGAAACAATAGGGCCTTCGCCCTTTCAGGGCTTGGGCCCTAATAAATAATCCTACCGGAAACAATAGGGCCTTCGCCCTTTCAGGGCTTGGGCCCTAATAATAATAATAAATAATCCTACCGAAAACAATAGGGCCTTCGCCCTTTCAGGGCTTGGGCCCTAATAAATAATCCTACCGAAAACAATAGGGCCTTCGCCCTTTCAGGGCTTGGGCCCTAATAATAAATAATTCTACCGAAAACAATAGGGCCTTCGCCCTTTCAGGGCTTGGGCCCTAATAATCCTACCGGAAACAATAGGGCCTTCGCCCTTTCAGGGCTTGGGCCCTAATAATAAATAATCCTACCGAAAACAATAGTGCCTTCGCCCTTTCAGGGCTTGGGCCCTAATAATCCTAACGAAAACAATAGGGCCTTCGCCCTTTCAGGGCTTGGGCCCTAATAATAATAAATAATCCTACCGAAAACAATAGTGCCTTCGCCCTTTCAGGGCTTGGGCCCTAATAATCCTACCGAAAACAATAGGGCCTTCGCCCTTTCAGGGCTTGGGCCCTAATAATAATAAATAATCCTACCGGAAACAATAGGGCCTTCGCCCATTCAGGGCTTGGGCCCTAATAATAATAATAATCCTTCCGAAAACAATAGGGCCTTCGCCCTTTCAGGGCTTGGGCCCTAATAATAATAAATAATCCTACCGGAAACAATAGGGCCTTCGCCCTTTCAGGGCTTGGGCCCTAATAATAATAATAATCCTTCCGAAAACAATAGGGCCTTCGCCCTTTCAGGGCTTGGGCCCTAATAATCCTACCGAAAACAATAGGGCCTTCGCCCTTTCAGGGATTGGGCCCTAATAAATAATCCTACCGAAAACAATAGGGCCTTCGCCCTTTCAGGGCTTGGGCCCTAATAATCCTACCGGAAACAATAGGGCCTTCGCTCTTTCAGGGCTTGGGCCCTAATAATCCTACCGAAAACAATAGGGCCTTCGCCCTTTCAGGGCTTGGGCCCTAATAATCCTAACCAAAACAATAGGGCCTTCGCCCTTTCAGGGCTTGGGCCCTAATAAATAATAATAATAAATAATCCTACCGGAAACAATAGGGCCTTCGCCCTTTCAGGGCTTGGGCCCTAATTACACAAATACATGTTCAAAAGTTTGGGGTTGGTAAGATTATTATGCTCACAAGGGCTGCCTTTATTTGATAGAAATACAGTAAAACATTATTTATTGTGAAATATTATTACATTTTAAAATAACTGTTTTCTATTTCAAATTCAATATATTTAAAAATGTAATTAAATGCTTTGATGGCAAAGATTAATTTTTAGCAGTCATTACTCCAGTCTTCATTGTCACATGACCTTTTAGAAATCATTATATGTTAATTGTGTCAAGGTTTCACCAGGCTCCTCCACCATGCCCACTCAAAGATCACAGGCTGCGTTCGAAACCGCATACTGCCCTACTATATAGTAGGGGACAAGCAGTAGGCGAGCGAATGATTATGTACGAATCCTTAGTACTCATAAAAGAGTAGGCGAGAATTACCTTGGTGACATACTAATTATCGCGAGATTCGGACGTACGCATACTAATAGTGTGTTTGAATATGCTTACTTTCCTACTATATAGTAGGAGAAAACAGTACGTAAAAGGAGTAGTACGTTCGAAACATCAGTATTCATTAAAAAGTAGGCGAGAAGTTCCCGGATGGCCTACTACTTCCGGCCAGATTTTCGAGTGCTCGTCCGATGGATACTTTTCTATCCCAGGAGGACACGGGAGAAGATACGTCATAATCGAACATCGTGGAGATCAGCGACGCGGGTGCTTTCAAATGTGAGTAAACATGGTTCCTTGTGTTAAAATCGCATGTGCTGAACTACTATAGAGTAGCCTAAACTTTTTAACTGTTGAAGGTGTAAAGGAATTAGACAGTATAGTATAGTTGTGATTTTGATGTAAAAATATGTTTTATTATGTATAGCTAACAGGGGAGCTCCATTAAGCACACGTACGTCTCTAAAGTGGATTTACATAACCATATAACGTTACATCTTAAAGACGCTTATTTTAAATTCTTAAATTCTTATTTGAAAGAAAAATATTCTATAAGTATTGTAGATGAGCATATCACAACATGAAATAGACATTTGAGTGATGAATGTGTGCTATTATGTAGGATAATTCACTGTTGTCAACACTGTTTACATTTGACAACAAGTCTGAAGTGCCAGCCTCATCAGCCCTGTGAAGGCCTCATCGACACGACCAATCTGACTTCTGACCTGTAACGCTGCCTGGATCATAATCATACACTGTTCGCTCGTTGGCCAGAGGAGAACTGGCCCCCGACTGAGCCTGGGTTCTCCCAAGGTTTTTTTCTCCATTCTGTCACCTGATGGAGTTTTGGTTCCTTGCCACTGTTGCCTTGGCTTTTGGCTTGCTTAGTTGGGGACATTTAATATTCAACAATATTATTGATCTGCCTTATTATGGGTGGACGATGATGCAATTTTCTTCTAGAAACAAACTTTGTTGTATTATTTTCATGTTATCAATGTGAAGCTGCTTTGATACAATCTGTATTGTAAAAAGCGCTATATAAATAAAGGTGACTTGACTTGACTTGACTTGACAAATGTGCTGTAAGTAAAGTAAATAAACAAATCTGTAAAGTAACTAAACATAAATTATCTATTGTATATGTCCCTTAGTACTATTGATAAATTGAGGAACATTTAAGTTGGATAAAAAGTGAGTTAACACATCAGCAACAACCTCAACATGTAAATGTCATATTGAGCACATCAATCACAGAGGTAACATGAATCTTGTCTGGATGTTCCAGGGACAGATGAACAGATGTGTGTTTATCCAGTGGAGAGCTCATGAAGCTGAATGCTGCCATCAAAGGCTTTGAGTGAGTATACTACAGAAATGGATAACAAAATCTATTAAATATTAAGTTGTAGTTTATTTTAATTATTGTAATTTCAAACAGAAATATTACAACACTTTTCTGATTCTTGATTTCTGTGCATTTGCTGCAGATCTTTTGTGGTGGAGCAGAAACTGCAAGGAAAGATGATGGTGGCATTTGTTGGGAAAAAAGGTTTTAGGGATTTTACTAAAATATAAAGTAAGGTCATTTATGTTACTTTTAATACAGAAATCAAAGTACATTGTGCTGTTAAAATGACTGCTTTTGTATAATGTTTGTGCATTTTTGTAGGATCTGAAATATCTGCAGACTGGTGTGAGCACTGAGAATGGAGAGCCCAGAGCTGAATCCTGGAAATGGTGCCATGGATGAGACCCTTCATCACTCCACCTACTCTTATTGCCTCAGATTGTGAAGCACAACGCAGCACGCAACAACCTCCGGCACAAAGGCACGGCTCACCTCTGGTGGTCAGCTGATTCATCAGAATAAAGCCACAGAATGGGAACCGCTGTGTTGAGATGGCAGTAAGATTTGGGGTTCAGCACCTGTAAATACATGCTTGTAGTTTGAATAAAGCTTTGTTTCATGTATTGTTGACTTGAATATGTATTTGTTCATTGAGATGGTTACTTTTATTTGTTCTTTTACTAATTTATTCATGTTTCTTATTGTTGTCAGTATATAAAATATAATTATTTAATTAATGTATGCATAAATTCATTGCTTGACTGAAAATTGAGATGTTTCACTGCATTTATCTAGTGTGTATTCATGCATAGCTATATCATATGATAAAACAAATTACATTTAGCTTGTTTTATTAAATTATATCATTTTCAGTATATAAAAAAGTAATATAGTTAAGTATTGGTCAGCATTCATTATTATTATTTTGTTTAAGTTTTGGGGTGGGCTAGCAATGCAATTCATTCTGAGGTAATATCAATTTTTAAGGAGTGATACATTTTTCGAGTATAAAATCAACGAGCAGCTGCCCATCTCCTTTGTGCAGACATTACAAAAGCTGTGGAAAACCATTCTAGGTAGGGCTGTCGAGTTACTGTTGTTTATAAGGTGTTAGTGCACCTGTCGCTCATATAATTTTTTATTGCAGAACTTATAGTTACATACAAGATTAGGGAAAGATACCATAGTTGTATCTTTAACAATGAACAATCATAATGACAAAAACAGAAAACATAAAGATCATGGGTTTGTGTTCATCATAATATGATATTTTATACACAGGAAAAAAGAACACATACAAGGCTAAATATCTTTAAATAGTTCTTCATAATACATAAAAAAAAAAGAAATTTAAAGGAAAACTTAAAGGAGAACATTTTTGGATATAAAATAAATAAATTAACAACATATTTAAGAGATGACGATTTTGGGGTTTCTTAATAAAAAATTATATCATTATAAGGACAAAATTGGGGGTCACATTAGTAGGGTTTAAAATATAACAACTTAAATCAACCCTAAATGTATTCACAAAATAAATGGGCAGCTGTTTCTTCAACAATACCACAAAATAAGCAAGTTTCATCAATATCAAGTTATTTACAGATAGATGAATTAAACATGTTGTTCGGATCTTTTAAGTTGTTGTGCTTGTGATAACGCATCATAGGTCACATGATAATGTCAACATGGCAGATGTCGGATCGCATTCATACTTAACGAGATCTGGCTATAGTACCTACTCTTTTAGCGCCCGTTAAGTAAGTACTTATTGAAATTAAGTACCTACTCATTGAGTATGCGGTTTCAAACGCAGCCACAGTCTCCAGAATTCTAACCAGCCACACCTCTTCCTCATCACTGCATTCATTATTTTCCCTATATATACAAACACATTCCTTCATCGTCTGGTCTCCAATGTGGAAAAGAACACATAACCCGCACTACTTACCTGATTTCCTGACGCCAAAGTCTCCAGTGGATTCCAGTTCTCCTCCTGTGTTCCCTTGTGTTCTCCAGCGTCTCCATGATCCATGATCCATCCCCTTCTTCTTCTTCTTTTAGTTTATTTTTAGTTCATCCACGACTTTTCAGGTCCTTCAGGCTGTCCCTGTCACCTTGCCTCTTTACGAAGGTCGCAGAGGCAGCCAATTATCCACTCTGAGAATGCGGCGTTCGCACTCTCAACTATCTCGATGACTGGCTGATTCTGGCTCAGTCTCCAGATCAGATGTGCGAACACAGGGACATGGTGCTCAGTCACCTCAGCCTGTTGGGCCTTCAGGTCAACTGGGAAACTCTCCTTGGTGCAGAGGATCTCTTTTCTCGGTATGGAGTAGGGGTGACCCCGAATAGTCGAAGATTCGATGCTTCGATAGGAGGAGCCTGATTCGACTACCGATCTCACGGTCGAATCTTCGCAGAGGTGTTATGAAACGAGGATCATGCCACTTTGGCTATATGAGGGCGCTCAATGTCTGATTACACATAGAACTAGCTTTTATGTCAATACGTTAATATTCAGCCTATTATGATAATGCTGTAGGCCTATATAAAATATGTAAAAAGAAAGAAGCTTTTAATAAATATTTTTTAACGTGCGTGAATAAATCCAAACACCCCGTGACAGATTTAAGTTTCACTTTCAATCCGTGACCGACAGAGGAGCGTCTTCGCGGCAAGGATTTAAATCTTTAACAATGTCTGGGATAAGAAAATCTAAAGTGTGGATGTACACCATCAGAAAGGATATTCTCCAAGGCTGGATTTAGCATCAGGAAAACCATGATCGCACTTCTGCCGGCCAACGTTAACATGTTTCACGCATAGACTGGGTTTCACGGAATGTATTTTATCCACGCGCACAATTTGAAAAGACTCCAACGGACAGACAGAGTGAAAGACTTTCAGGATTTGTTCTCTCGATCAGGTACAAGTGATTTCAAAACTTTTCAGCCGGTTCTAATTTTATTTTTGGATGCTGTGAACATTTTTAGCTAAAAAGACTGCCTCTCCAGTTAGCATTTATTGTTATTTCTGCAGTTAAAAAGACAAAGTAGAAAATTCTGGCTACTATCGTTATTTTAATAATTTCTTTATTTTTATTTTATTTATTAATCTGTCAGGGTTATCTAATCTAACGATTCTGATTTACTTCGTTTTGTATTTTTATTTATTAGAAAGGTATATTCTGTTCTAATTTAATTTAGTAAATTAATTGTTTATTTTTTCGGTGCATCGATGTTGTGCTGAAGGCTGGCCTGCTCGCACAGGTAATTTAGCCGATTTAATTTGATTTGCATGTGAAATGCAAATCTGCAGTGTGGCCTTTCTGGAGTTATTTATGTTATTTCTTAGTTTTATTGATCAAAAATGTTTTTATACATTTTCTTCTATATCTTTGTGTGATTTTCTGTACATCGTGGCTTTGAAACGTTAAAGCCCCGCCCACAGCCCCACCCCCATACACATGATTAGACTATTAGTCGACTATAGGCAAGACATGAAGATTCTGATTCGACTATGAAAATCCATAGTCGGGGACAGCCCTAGTATGGAGTTAGACTCGGTCAACCAGACTCACAGAGGAGCGTCTGGTAGGTGTTGAACTACCTGAATTTGTTCAAGAGCAGGACAGCAGTTCCACTAAAATTCTTTCAGAGGCTCCTGGGGCAAATGGCAGCCGTAGCCGCAGTAACGCAGCTTGGCTTGCTTCATATGAGACTGAGATGGGCATGGCAGAGCGGCACGTACCGGGTACCCGTCATCCCCGCACTGCCGTCAAACCCTCAGCCCATGGTCGGACCCTTCATTCTACGGGCAGGAGTTCCCTTAGAACAAGTGTCCAGGCATGCTATGGTATTCACAGATGTCTCTGCCACCGGCTGGGCAGCCACGTTCAACGGGCATGCAGTCTCGGATCTGTGGAGGGCCCCAACTGCATTGGCACATCAATTACCTCGAGTTGTTTGCAGTACGCCTTGCGCTGGGCCGCCTTAACAGGCCGCTACATGGCAAGCATGGACTGGTCCGTACGGACAGCATTGTGACCATTACGTACATCAACCGACAAGGTGGTCTACGCTCCCGCAGAATGTCGCAACTCGTCCGCCATCTCTTCCTATGGAGTCAGAAGCATCTGAGGTTCTAGGTGACCTACCCGAGGCAGTGGTAGACACCATCACTTCCTCTAGAGCCCCCTCTATGAGGCGCCTCTATGAGGCACAGATGCACTGAAGTGGAACCTGTTCGTTGTATGGTGCTCTTCACACCGGGAAGACCCCCAAAGATGTCCGATCAGAGTCATGCTTTCTTTCCTGCAAGATGGGTTGGAGCGAAGGCTGTCGCCCTCCACCAGACTGAATCCGCATTGTGTCCACTTACAATCAAAACAAAACATTGTGCTTTTGTAAAATAAAGAAAATAAACAGGGTGTGCTTTCTGCCTCTCCGTCTCGGTGAACTTTTTTTTCTTGAGCACGTCTATAAACTGAAACAAAACTCAGCGAATACTTGTCACACATTTATGAGCCATATATCTTTAGAAACATTTAAGTGTGTACTTTTAAATGATCGGATTCAAAATGAAAACAAATATTCTCTGTTTAACCCTCTGGGGTCTGAGCTGTTTTCTGGGCCCTGGAGGTGTTCTGACATGCTCTGACATTTGTGGTTATTTCTGTTACTTGTGACATTTTCATGGCTAAAGTCTAATTACACTGTATTCAGCACAAACTCTGCTACAATAATATATCAGCAGCATGTATGTAAAAGTTTGTAGTTTTGAGATAATGACATTTATGCGTGGTTTGTAAAAAAAAAAAAAAAAAATTCTCACTGAAATAAGGCCATGAAACCCATACTGATTATTTCTTCACAAGACTTTTGAAAATTGTATCACGTAGCCTAGAATATTTGCTCCAAAACTATGTGAAAATCACCCTGACTGCTCATTCAGATAAGACAATATATTGATTTAAAAAATTTACGACGTGTTTTGTGTGAGAAAGCTTTATGCGGGAGCTCATTAATATGTAAGCTTTTCACACCTGAGAAAGACAAAGACCCTCCCCTAACGGCCCTTTTAGGAGCGATCAGGCCCTGTCATTCTGAGCAACCTTGCACAAAGAATGAGATTTAAAAAAGAATGGCTTTTATATTGTTTGGATTTATTTACAACACACACAACATAATCCAAAGATACACAACAAATGACAAAAAAGCACTTATTGAAAACAATGATCCACAGACAGAGACCTTTGTGCCATTCCTAAAAACATTGTACATACCTTTCATTTCCAAGGTGTTTGATTTTCACTTTACCATGTTCATGTACAGAGACTCATGTGAATGTTGAAGTCAGCAGGACACACACACACACACACACACACACACACACACACACACACACACACAAATGTTTCCAACAATATATAATATAATGAACACCAGGTTTGTTGTGCCTTGTAAGCATAGGCTATGCGCAGTGCTGGATAAAATAATAATAACAATAACCTATAGCAGCCTATAAATCTTCCAAAAGATTTCAGTAACAACTAAGCTAGAGAAAAATATATTGTTTATCATGTTACTTCAAATGTTTCCATTCGTTATGATGATATGAAATGAGATAATAGTAAAAACATGAAGCCGTTTGGTGCGTTTTGCTTTTCAAAATATGATACATTCAAACGCGATCGCGCTCAAATATAAAACATTACCATATACATATCTACGTTTGAGCAGATATCCAGAAACACAGTAACAGTAAACACGGGTCTAAATATTATAATATTCACCATATATCTAGCAACAGTTCAACTGCAATGTGAAATTTATGCAACAATAACAAACTAATATGTAAGAATTTCTTACCTTACATCTTTCTTGTCTTCAAATCGCGTTCTTCTTCTTCTGAGGTAAATCCAATGTAAGCTCACGGCGCGTCTTTCAAACTCGACGAAAAGCAGAGACTGATGAAGTGTTTTGGTGCTTTGTGTTTGAGGTAACGAGGCGTTCGCGTTCCATGTGGAGATTTGCATGTGAATCTCTTTTGCACGAGTGGGCGTGGTCGAATTAAAAATAATTAGCAAGCGTTTGAGATACTGGACATCCTGTTGGTTTTATACAAATTACTTAAACAGAGAATATTTGTTTTCAGTTTGAATCCGATCATTTAAAAGTACACACTTAAATGTTTATAAAGGTATATGGCTCATAAATGTGTGAATAGTATTCGCTGAGTTTTGTTTCAGTTTATAGACGTGCTCAAGAAAAAAAAAGTTCACCGCAACGGAGAGGCAGAACGCACACCCTGTTTATTTTCTTTATTTTACAAAAGCACAATGTTTTGATTTGATTGTAAGTGGACACATACAAAAGAAATATCACAGATTCTTTTTTTATATTTCTTTTTTCTATATGACCATAAATGACGGAGTAATTTAAGTTTATAGTGCTACAATGTGAAGAAAATCCAGCAAAACGCGCGGGCGCGTTTGCCGACCTCAGAGGGTTAAGTAATTTGTATAAAACCAACAAGATGTTTTTACAGTTTTACAAATTACAGAAATTTACAGTTTCTCAAACCCTTGCTCATTATTTTTAATGTGACCACGCCCATGTGCGCAAAAGAGATTGACATGCAAATTTCCACGTTAAGGAACGTGAACGCGCTCATTACCTCAAAAACAAAGCACCAAACTTCATCAATCTCTGCTTTTTGTCGAGTTTGGAAGACACGCTGTGAGCTTAGTCAGCTTACATTGGATTTACCTCAGAAGAAGAAGAACACGATTTGAAGACAAGAAAGATGTAAGGTAAGAAATGTATTCTGAATTATATTAGTTAATGTTATTGTTGCATAAACTTCACATTGTGGTTGAACTGTTGCTAGATATATGCTGAATATTATATTGTTTAGACCCGTGTTGACTGTTAAATACTGTGTTTATGGATATCTGCTCAAACGTAGATATGTATATGGTAACAATAATGTTTCATAGTTTGGAGCGGCTCGATCGCTTCAGTAAATAACGTGCTGTGCGTTTGAAAAGCAAAACGCACCAAACATTAGGCTTCATGTTTTTACTCCAATCTCATTTCATAACGTCATAACGAATGGAAACATTTGAAGTGACATATGATAATCAATATATTGTTCTCTAGTGTAGTGTTACTGAAGTGTTCCTTTTTAACGATTGATAGGCTGCCTGCTATAGGTTATTGTTATTATTATTTTATGCAGCACTGCAGCCTATGCCTACAAGGCACAACAAACCTGGTATTCATTATATATATATATGTGTGTGTGTGTGTGTGTGTGTGTGTGTGTGTATTTTGTGATTTTTAAAAAGCAATTTTAACCATAAAAATCTAAAATGTATTCCCAAAATTGTGCAGCCCTATAGTTTCTCTTGATATCAGCATGTTCACGTGTTTATTTTTTATACAGGGACCAGATGCCCCACTGATGAGTCCTGCTGACTTCAACATTCACATGAGTCTCTGTACATGAACATGGTAAAGTGAAAAATCAAACACCTTGGAAATGTACGTATGTACGTTTCAGGAATGGCACAAAGGTGTGTGACTGTTCAAGTCTCTATCTTTAGATCAGTGTGTTAAATAATGTGTTTTTTTTGTCATTTGTTGTGTATATTTGGATTATGTTGTGTTGTAAATAAATCCAAACAATTAAAATGCCATTATTTTTTAAATCTCCTCATTCTTTGTGCAAGATTGCTCAGAATGATAGGGCCTGATTGTCACGGTTTATGAATACATTGTTTCCTGCTTGTCTTGTGTTTATGTTGTTTGTGGGTGTGTGTGTGTGGGCGTGACCGGCAATCATCGTTGATCAGAGCACAGCTGATATCACTAACGGCGCCAGCTGCAGTTAATCCTCTCATCTTTAAATACTCACTCCATTCTCATCTCCTTTGTCAGATCGTTGTATGAGGTCCTCTGTGCTGCATGTGTGTTCCCTGTTCGGAGTTTTCCAGTCTCGTGATTCCTTGTTCCTGTTCAGTGTCTTCCTGTGGATTACTTCGTCGTGTGGATTTCTTGTCGTCACTCACCAGCGCACTCAAGTCATCGTCTCTTCTGTCCTGTACTGACCATCGAAGTCCCTGTGCCACCAGCCATCACCCGGAGCTTTATATTTGACTGTGTACACCTCAATAAAGAGTTTTACTTGCAATTGCTTCCTCTCTTTCATCATGACAGAACGATCTGACCCATAGATGGAAGCAGCGAGTAACCCATCTACATCATTGGAGGAATTCCTCAACAGCAGCGCTCGTCGTATGGATTCTCAGGAGAAATACCTCAACGACACGGGTCGCACTGTACAGAGCCCCTCCCAGTCGGAGCCCTGCCTACCAGTTCCAGAGTCCTATTCCGGTGAACCCAGTTATTGCAGAGCTTTTCTAACACGATGCTCTATGCATTTTTCTCTCCAACCTAGGACCTTAAACAGCGAATGAGCCAAGGTCGCGTTCGTCTTGACGCTGTTGACTGGGAGGGCGGCACTATGGGGGACGGCGGTGTGGGAGAACCAAGATCCGTGCTGCGCCTCGTTCCAGACACTCGCCGCTGAGATGAAGCGGGTCTTTGACCGGGCCGTCGCCGGGAGAGAGGCGGCCAGAATACTTGAGGATCTGAGGCAAGGAGAGAGATCGGTTTCTGACTTTTCTATCGAATTCAGAACTTTGGCGGCTGAGTGTCAATGAAACGAGGAGGCGCAGTGGGACATGTTCCTGTATGGGTTGGCTGACCGCGTCCAGCGAGAGATCTACGCCCTGGATCTTCCGACGTCCCTTAACGGACTTATCGAGTTGGCGCTGAGAGTTGATGCACGACTGTCCCGAGTGGAGCGACGGGCCCTGCCCAGTCGTAATCCTGGAGGAGCGGAGGGTCCACGAGCCAGCGGCGGGGACGCGGTCAGCCCCGTCTACGATCACGAACCCATGCAGGTAGGGCGAGCTCGGCTTTCCCGGGAGGAGAAGGAAAGGCGGAGATCCCTGGGCCTTTGCCTCTACTGCGGTGGAGCAGGCCACTATGCTTACAACTGTCCAGGTAAAAGGCCAAGCCCGATAGTAAGTATGAGGCTACTATCGGGTGGGATCTCCGCCGAGAAGACCTCATTCACATCTACTCTCCTTCCGGTAAGACTGAGATGGTCAGTACACACTCACGACTGTCAGGCACTTCTGGACTCCGGGGCTGAGGGTAATTTCATGGACCATTCACTAGCGCACAAACTTCAGATTCCCCTCAAACCACTCACACATAAGATTGCTGTACACGCCCTCAACGGTCAAGAACTTCCTACCATTTCACTCACCACTGAAGATATCACCCTCATCACGTCAGGCAACCACTCCGAGATCATCTCCTTCTATATACTGGACTCTCCTCTTGCACCCATAGTTCTTGGACATCCCTGGCTCATCCGTCACAATCCTAAAGTGGACTGGCAACTGAGATCTGTTTTGGCCTGGAGCAATAAATGTCATGAGTCTTGTCTTGTGTCTGCCTGTCCGTCTGTTTCTGTGTCTGTGTTTCAGGAGGAAGCAGTGGATTTGTCTAACGTGCCTGCGGAGTACCTCGACCTGAAGGAAGTGTTCAGTGAGTCTCGTGCTGCTTCTCTTCCTCTGCATCGTCCCTATGACTGTGCCATAGATTTACTGCCAGGTAAGTCTCCGCCTAAGGACAAGTTATATTTGCTTTCTGCTCCAGAAAGGGAGGCTATGGAGAAATATATTTCTGATTCTCTAGCAACGGGGTTCATCCGCCCTTCCTCTTCTCCAGCGGGGGCGGGGTTCTTTTTTATGGGGAAGAGGGACGGATCTCTGTGACCTTGTATTGATTACCGGGGACTGAACAGCATCATGGTAAAGAATACTTATCCTTTGCCGTTGATGTCTTCAGCCTTCGAGAGGTTGCAGGGAGCGTCAGTCTTCACGAAATTGGATTTACGTAATGCTTATCATTTGGTCCGCATTAGGGAGGGGGATGAATGGAAGACCGCGTTTAACACCCCCAGGGGGCACTTTGAATATTTGGTCATGCCCTTTGGGCTGTCCAACTCCCCAGCGGTCTTCCAGGCACTCGTCAATGACGTGCTGCGAGATATGGTCGATCAATTCATATATGTTTACCTGGATGACATATTGATTTTTTTCATCTTCTCTCCAGGAACACGTGCAGCACGTCCAACGAGTGCTTCAGATGTTTGCTAGAGAATGGGCTTTTTGTCAAGGCGGAGAAATGCGCTTTTCATGCACAGTCTGTTCCTTTTCTGGGGTACATCGTTTCGACTGAGGGAATGCGTATGGATCCTGAGAAGGTTAAGGCTGTGGTAGATTGGCCAAGTCCAGATTCCCGTAAGGCCCTACAGAGGTTTCTGGGGTTCGCCAACTTCTACCGGCGTTTTATTCGCAACTTCAGCCAACTAGCCGCACCTCTGACCGCCTTGACCTCGCCAGAACTACTTTCAGGTGGTCAGACACAGCTGAGGCTGTGTTTGCCAAACTGAAAGGTTGCTTTGTTTCAGCCCCCATCTTAATTGCCCCTGATTTATCACATCAGTTCGTGGTGGAGGTCGATGCGTCAGAGGTGGGGGTAGGTGCAGTTCTATCCCAACGTTCTCCCTCAGACGACAAGATGCACCCTTGCGTGTTTTTGTCTCATCGGTTATCTCCTGCTGAACGTAATTATGACATTGGTAACAGAGAGTTGTTGGCAGTCAAGTTAGCATTGGAGGAATGGCGCCACTGGTTAGAAGGCTCGGGGGTACCTTTTATCGTCTGGACTGATCACAAGAATCTGGAATACATTAGAACCGCCAAAAGATTGAACTCCAGGCAGGCTCGGTGGGCACTTTTTTCCGGTCGTTTTGATTTTACTCTCTCGTACCGTCCGGGTTCCAAGAACATCAAACCCGATTCTTTATAGCGCATTTTTGACCGTTCCGAACACCCGTCTACTCCCGAGTGCATTTTACCGGAGACCCTATTTGTCTCCACACTCACATGGGAGGTCGAATCGAAGGTCAAGGCGGCCTTAGAAGGGGTAATGCCTCCGCCCGGTTGCCCACCGAATCGGTTATTTGTGCCGGAGGGATTACGGTCCGACGTCATTCAGTGGGGGCATTGTTCCAATGTGGCTTGTCATCCAGGAGTTAATCGTACTAAGTTTCTGGTCAAGCAACGATTCTGGTGGCCACTTATGGCTCGAGACATTCACAGTTTTGTTTTGGCTTGCTCGGTTTGTGCCACTGGTAAGACTTGCAATCGACCCCCGGATGGGTTACTTCAACCGCTGCCTGTCCCTTCGAGACCCTGGTCCCATATTGTGCTAGATTTTATTATCGCCCTCCCGCCCTCTCAGGGTAACACGGTAGTTTTGACCGTGGTTGACCGGTTGGTCAAAACGTCTCGTCATGTTTTAGTCACCTTAGAGCCATTTTTAGCTAGTCATCGTCGCGTTATCGTCATAAAAAAAAGGTGCGTCAACGAAATCATTTCGTTATCATCATCGTTGACGAAAACAACATTGCATCGACGGGCCTATCTCCGTTTGAGTGTAGCGTAGGGTACCAGCCACCAATTTTTCCCAGTCTGGAATCCGAAGTCGCGGTTCCCTCTGTTCACGCCTTCGTCCAGAGGTGTCACCGCACATGGACTAGAGCCCGTGAGACTCTACTCCAAGTGGGGGCGCGCACCAAGGCTAAAGCCGATCGCCACCGGTCTAGGCCTCCAGTATACGTCGTTGGTCAAAAAGTGTGGCTTTCTCCCAAGAACATTCCTCTCCGCTCCGTTTCTAATAAGCTTGCTCCCAAATTCATTGGCCCATTCACTGTCACCAAGATCATTAGTCCGGTGACAGTCCGCCTCAACCTTCCTCCTGCGTACAGGAGAATTCATCCCGCCTTCCATGTATCAAAGATTAAGCCCGTGTTTCATTCTCATATTAATCCGCCTGCCTGCCTGGCGCATCACTCACGGCGCCAGCTGCAGTTAATCCTCTCATCTTTAAATACTCACTCCATTCTCATCTCCTTTGTCAGATCGTTGTATGAGGTCCTCCGTGCTGCATGTCTGTTCCCTGTTCGGAGTTTTCCAGTCTCGTGATTCCTTGTTCCTGTTCAGTGTCTTCCTGTGGATTACTTCGTCGTGTGGATTTCTTGTCGTCACTCACCAGCGCACTCAAGTCATCGTCTCTTCTGTCCTGTACTGACCATCGAAGTCCCTGCGCCACCAGCCATCAGCCGGAGCTTTATATTTGACTGTGTACACCTCAATAAAGAGTTTTACTTGCAATTGCTTCCTCTCTTTCATCATGACACTGATAGCACCTAATAGGGCCATTATGGGAGGGTCTTTGTCTTTCTCAGGTGTGAAAGCCATCAATATTAATGTGTTCACGCCTCCTCGCATAAAGCTTTCTTACACAAAACATGTCTTACAAATTTAAAATCGATATATTGTTTTATCTGAATGAGTTGTCAGGATGATTTTCACATAGTTTTGAAGCAAATATTCTAGGCTATGTGATACAATTTTCAAAAGTCGTGTGAAGAAATAATCAGTATGGGTTTCATGACCTTATTTCAGTGACAATTGTTTTTTTTTTGTTTTTTTTTCACAAACCACGCATAAATGTCATTATCTCAAAACTATAAACTTTTACATACATGCTGCTGATATATTATTTTAGCAGAGTTTGTGCTAAATACAGTGTAATCAGATTTTAGCCATGAAAATGTCGCAAGTAACAGAAATAAGAACAAATGTCAGAGCATGTCAGAACACACCTCAGACCCCAGAGGGTTAATATCATTAATTAATCTTTGTCATTAGGATACGTACCAAAAACTTTTAAGCTGGCTATGATTAAACCGCTTGTTAAAAAAAAGCAACTTGATCGTACAAAATTAGTCAATTACAGGCCGATCTCGAATCTACCTTTTCTGTCAAAGATACTAGAAAAGGCAGTATCCTCACAACTATGTTCCTTTTTAGAAAGAAATGATATCTGCTAGGATTTTCAGTCAGGATTTAGACCGTACCACAGTACAGAGACTGCTCTCATTAGAGTTACCAATGATTTGCTCTTATCATCCGATCATGGTTGTATCTCGCTATTAGTGTTACTCAATCTTAGTGCTGCATTTGATACTATTGACCACAACATTCGTTTAATTAGACTCGAAAATGATGTTGGCATTAGTGGAATTGCATTAGCATGGTTTAAATCATACTTATCTGACCGTTATCAGTTTGTAGCAGTAAATGAAGAGATGTCTCATCGATCACAAGTTCAGTATGGTGTACCACAAAGCTCAGTACTAGGACCGTGACTGTTCACTCTGTACATGCTACCCTTGGGAGATATCATTAGGAAGCATGGAATTAGTTTTCACTGTTATGCTGAAGATACTCAGCTCAATATTTCTGCACGCCCTGACGAAACTTACCAATTCACAAAATTAACGGAATGCATAGCTGATATAAAAAATTGTATGACTAGTAATTTCCTACTACTTAATTCTGAAAAAACAGAGATTCTAATTATTGGACAAAACACTTCCTCACTTAACAACCTAGAATACTGTCTAAAACTTGATGGCTGCTCTGTCAAGTCTTCGTCGTCGGTTAGGAACCTGGGTGTGCTCTTTGATACCAATCTTTCATTTGAAAGTCACGTGTCTAGTATATGTAAAACCACATTTTTCCATCTTAAAAACATATCAAATTACGTTATATGCTCTTGACAAATGCAGAACAATTAGTTAATGCGTTCATGAGATCAAGGCTAGATTATTGTAATGCTCTTATGGGTTGTTGCCCTGCACGCTTAATAAACAAATTACAGCTGGTCCAAAATGCAGCAGCTCGAGTTCTTACCAGAACCAAGAAGTATGACCATTTTAGCCCCATTCTGTCAACACTGCATTGGCTCCCTATTAAACATCGTATACATTTTAAAATATTGCTGATTACTTACAAAGCACTAAATGGTTTAGCTCCGCGGTACTTGAGCGAGCTCTTAATGCATTATAATCCTTCACGTTTATTGCGATCTCAAAATTCCGGCCAGTTGATAATACCTACAATATCAAAATCGACTGCTGGCGGTAGATCCTTTTCCTATTTAGCACCAAAACTTTGGAACAGTCTTCCTAACATTGTCCGGGAAGCAGACACACTCTTTCAGTTCAAAGCTAGACTAAAAACACATCTCTCTGACCTAGCATACACATAACACATTATAGACTTCTAATTCAATGTTAGGCTGCATAGATTAGGTCAGCCGGAATCGGGAACACTTCCCATAGATCCTGATGTACTCGTTACATCATAAGAAGAATGGCGTCTACGCTAATATTAGTCTCTCTGTTTACCGCAGTCCGCCGGATCCAGGCCATATCCAGATCCGATGAAGGACCTGTGCCTGGACATGATGACAACGCAGTCCTGAAGTCTCAACCAGTCTCTCCCTGTTTACTGAAGTCAGCTGGACCCCGGCCGTATCCAGATAAGATGGTGGACCTGCACCTGGACCCATCCATGACGTATCCCTGAAGTGCCAGCCTCATCAGCCCTGTGAAGGCCTCATCGACACGACCAATCTGACTTCTGACCTGTAATGCTGCCTGGATCATAATCATACACTGTTCGCTCGTTGGCCAGAGGAGAATGGCCTTGGGTTTTCCCAAGGTTTTTTTTTTCTCCATTCTGTCACCTGATGGAGTTTTGGTTCCTTGCTACTGTTTTCTTGGTTTTTGGCTTGCTTAGTTTGGGGACATTTAATATTCAACAATATTATTGATCTGCATTACTTAGGGTGGACGATGACACAATTTTCTTCTAGAAACAATCTTTGTTGTATTATTTTCATGTTATCAACGTGAAGCTGCTTTGATACAATCTGTATTGTAAAAAGCGCTATATAACTAAAGGTGACTTTAAATATCACTATCTAATGCATTTAGCCAGGTTAGCGTTTCAGAACATCCCTGAGGACGCGGGATTCGTGACATCATTACGTACAAAAGAGGTCCCAGGACGCAAAGATTTTAAATTGCAGTGACAGATTTGAGAAGTTGCAAATGCCTAAGTGATGTTGTTTCCTAAGTGATGTTCTTAAGTGAATGTAAGAATAAGTGCAAATATGTACTACAAGTTTGTTTCTGTCATTGTATTTTGTGAATGACATTTAACTGTACACAGTTGTGTCTTCTTGTCTGTAGCTTTAAATTCAGAATACAGGTTTGTGACTATTGTCTGCGAGTGCAAATCTCAACATTCATCTTAAGATTTGTATTTTACAGGTTTTCACATCTCAGCTGTGAGTGTAAATTTTATCGTACAAGTACGAATATTTATTGTACAAGTTCTCAAATTCACATCTACATGCTCTCGAGTTTTGCTACTCTTTTACCTTCATAAAACAAGGGTACCCATTCTGCCAGTAGAGCTAGAGTCGAACCCTACACTACAAAAATGACCCACAGCTGTACAGAGCTGCTCTAAGCAAGGACAAGCCCGGACTTTAAAGAAAACCAATTAGTCTTCAGACCTGTCTTCCCTCATTATTATTCCAGCTCTACAGGGGAAGATGAAAAGGTCAATTACACTTTGAAGTTGTGATTAAACACCATCTAGGGAGTTTTGATATGCATTCTTTGTGCTTTTATTCAGCATTCAATATTATTCAGTTTTTGAAAAAAAAAAAAAAAAAAAAATAAATGAAAAAAAACACTTTTAGAATTTGAACTTCAGAATGAAATATCAACATGTGCCAGAGGAACGACAACCAGCGTTTATATCGTGTCTGGTTTCCACACACACACAGTCCGTGGACACACCTTAACACATACATTTTAAATCCTGGACATCGGGTCAATTTTAGTAAAATTACCCATGTCCCAATATGCATCAGCATTTTAACAAACTAAATCAACTGTGTGCACATTAATAATTTTCTTCTGATGAAGCTTCAAAAGAAGAAAAAATTTTTTTGCTCTACACTGATACTGAACATTATTTGATAGATTGGATATTTATTTATTTTCACCCATTTTAAGATTTAGATGAACATCTAACACTAATTTAAAAGGGTAGCAATTTATCATGGCATAGATTTAAGCCTTAAGAGCACTATCAGTGCTTTCATGTTAAGAGCACATGTTGGAGTTGCTGTGTGCTTGTAACAGTAGTTTATATTGTGATATATTATATTTTTATATATTTTTGTAATAATGGCCAATAGTCAACTCTGTAATGGGAAAAAATATTATTCTTGGCATTGTTTTGATATCATAAATAAAGTGGTGTGGCAAATACTGTACAACAGTGGTCGGCAACAGCGGCCCGCGGGCCAAAACTAGCCCGCCAGCAATAATATCTGACCCGTGCCCGCAGCCAGATTATTTTGATAGCGGCTGGTTCTGAAATAGATCTGTTATGACAGCAACAGTTTCTCACAATCACTTCATCTTTAGTGATTTTGCCTTCAAAATAAAAGTACGAGAAAGTTTTTGCAGCAATGTTTTATTTTGAGATGAACTGAGAGCTTTTAATTTGAAAAGTTCTGAATGACTTCTTTCAAAAGAGTCTGTGGATCGCTTCGTTGCAGATAAGACACACCGGCTTTGCATTCACAAAACTGGGTAGGATGAATGCATAGTTGTCTTTCCATTCTTCTTTGTATGCCCTATTTTTGCTTTCAACTTTCCTCTTTAGACTCTTTGATAGTGCCATTTTCTCTCACCAGCTAGCTTAAATGTTAACATAACTCTGCACACAACGTAATAGCGTACCTCCAGCACGCAAACAATAAAAAAAATGCAGTTTAGTACGTGAGGATGCCAAGGAATAATTCTGAGTGTAAAAGGCTACGTCAAATAATTATTACAAAAAGTTAAGCTCCATTGTGTAACAAGCAAATTAAAATGATACACATTTATTATTATTTATTAAGTCCTCTTTTATTTGTATCCAAATGTGTGTATGCACAGATTTAATCTTAGTGCATATATTAGCGTACACTAAAATCCACACCAACGTTTATATTTATAGAAACATTCTTTGACATGGAAAAGTGCTTAGTGCCACATCATGGTCTAAGCAGACACACACTTTTTTTCCTTGTGGCAGAGAGTCGGAGTACTACAGGTATTTGGAAATCTAAGCAATTCTTGCTGCTCGTCATTCTCTAGTGACTGGTGGTCTTTTATATATTAATGACATTAATTAGGCCATGTTTACAAGGTGGAGATCTGCAACCATTCAGCTGTGCACATTGCAATTTATAAATTTCACATCTGAAAGAGAGGCATGCACAATTTTTTTTTTTTATCTGCGTGTGCGTACGTTCTTTCTATGAATCACACGTATACACATTTGAGAAATAATCGTAAGATCAAATGTAGGAAGGTTTCTACGCATTATTTTATAAACATGGCTGAATTGTAGATTCCAAGAACAGAAGTGATTTATAGGCTACCATCTGAAATGTACTGTATAACAAGCTCAGTCACAAAACCAAATTACTGGATTAGATTAATAAAGTATTAATAATAATTATTATTATTGCTTGACGGTGTGTCAGGCATGCTTCTTTTCTGTAACAGTTTTAAATGTGATCTCCTTATCAGCAGTCAATCATTTATAGACTTTACAGATTGACGCATCTTTTAAATGGAGATCATGGATCATATCTGCCCTTACGAAAAAAAAGTATACTTCAAGATTTTATGAAGTATACTTGAGTAATGTTCAAGTATATTTTTAAGTATACTTTATGTAGTAAGTATACTAATGTCAATATGTACTAGTAGTAAACTTGTAAGTGTACTATTTTAATACCGCTTGGGACTAAATTGGCCCACTTGAAGTATATAAAAGTATATGTTTAAGTGTACTATAAGTGTAACAGTAGTAAACTTTAAGTGCACAACTAGTTCATAATTATGTTTCTCATTTGTACTGTAAGTGAACTTATGAGTATACTAGTAGTTTACTATTTTAATACTTGTAGCAACTTTGAAGTATACTCTCAGTAAACTACTAGTTTAGTAGTTTTATATTACAAGTTTTCTTTAAGTGAACTTAACATTATACTTATAGTTTACCATTTATATATTATTTTTACTCTTTTAATTTACTCTCAGTAAACTACTAGTTTAGTAGTTTTATACTACAAGTTTTATTTTAATGTACTCTCAGTAAACTACTAGTTTAGTAGTTTTATTCTACAAGTTTTCTTTAAGTGAACTTAACATTATACTTATAGTTTACTATTTATATACAATTTTTGCAGTTGCAGTAGGCCTATACTACTATGTTCAAATGTTATTTTTTTATACTTGAAAAATACCTTTAACTCTACTTTAATTTTAAAAACATTTTATTAGCTTCATGCATCCTTTTTTATCAACACTTGAATGTCAGTAAGTTTCATAAAGGCAACATTTTAAACAAAATAGTTGAGAAAATCACATTTTTGTCAAAGACCACGCCTTGATCAGAACCAGAACGATGATCAAAACACAGGTGGAGTAGATCGAGTCCAACACCCCCAAAGCTTCAGTCGCTTCTCTTCATGGGTTACGCTTCATTTTATTTGGAAACATTAAGCAGTTTTGATTTACAAGCTGTTTAATGTTTGATATTACATTATTTTACATTTGAGTGAGCAATATTCTACCACTTGTTTCAGCTTCTTCTTCTCCTGTATTTTGATCCAGAGATTCTGTACTAGAAGATGTGTCATAGCGCCCCCTACAGTATACCAGTGAAAACATGGATAGCTGGAAAATTCAGTCAATGGTGGGGAAAAGTTAAATTAAATATGTACGCTACCAGTGGACTAGCCTACACAAAAATTCAGATATGCAGAATTAGAAACATATCTGTTTTATATCAATATTTTAATCAATATTTTCAAACAAAGTTTCATTAGACTGTATATGAAAAACGATGTAAAAAAAAAGTATATTTAATAGGCTACTCGATCAAAAGAGTTAACACAACTACAAGCCAAGTATACTTTGAATAATTGAATAATAATTGAATAATAATTTTAAGTATCAAAAGATTGAGTACAAGTATAGGCCAAATATAATTGGACTTTTCTCTCAGTATAAGTCAAGTGTAATTAATTATATTTTTGAGAAGTATATAAAATGTAGACTGAAAGTATGCTTTCTTCTTTTTAGTTGAAAAGAAGTATACTAACAGAATACTTGAATAAACTTATTTTCCATGCTTATTTTATTTACTCTGTAAGCTATTCCACCCGAAAGTTTGTTACTATATAAAGCTGAACATGTTAGTTTATAAGACGGTGTGTAATATTATGTTTTTAAAAAAGTATTTAATAAGCTACTCAATCAAAATAGTAAACACAAGTACAAGCCAAGAATACTTAGAATACTTAATTATACTTTTAAGTATATCTCGATCAACAAGTAGGCCAAATATACTTAGACTTTTCTGTCAGTATAAGTCAAGTATACTTAAGTGCAATTTGAAGTATATTTCTGAGAAGTACATAAAGTATATTTCTGAGAAGTATATAAAAAAGTAGACTGAAAGTATATACTTTCTTATTTTTAGTTTAAAAGAAGTATACTAATAGAACACTTGAATAAACTTCTTTTTCGTAAGGGTGATGCCAAATGTGCACAGATAAAGTGTTCTTAGAAAAGCAGTAAAAGGGCTCAAATCAATGAGGTATCCCACTTCTGAGACAGCACGTCTCAGAAGACGATATCGTTTGACCTTGGCGTTAAATGCTAAATATCCAATTTATGTAGGGAGTAGAGCACAGCAGCGGGTCTTCGTAATCCTCTCTGACTGAAAGATGAATGCTAGTGCAGCTTTAGTGTGGGTTCAGGGGTGGCAAAGGAAATCAAATTCAAACACCTCCCTCTCACTCTGAGCAAAAACTTGTGTCTTTGAACACTCTTACAGTGATTGAGGTTTACAGAACAGAGAACCGGGCCTGTCAGTCACAATCTTAATGTTGTCCGGAAGGAGGAGGGCCGCAAATCGAATGTGAGGAAGATTGTAATGAAGTTGGTATAGTGCAACAAGTTGTTGCAAATTGCTGGTCCATACACAAACTCTTTAGCCTTATATGTGAAAGAAAGTCTGATGGTCAACCAAAATATCCACCTTTTCCCTAAAGATGAGAGTATGTCTTAATCCACAATACAGTGTCTGAAGCCTTTGTCAAATGTCATTGTGCCAAGAACACACATCTACAGATGTTCATATACACCACTGAGCATACTGTATAATGCTCTGTATAAGATTGTGGGCCTAATGCTTGAGCCAAGTTTTAGTGAGTTGTACACAAAAAAATGTCCCTGACAGGTAAAATTATGTATAACCATTGTGTATTCCGTATGAGGAATATCAACTTTTGCCATCAAACGGAAGACTTAGGCCCCGATCACACAGAATGCGTTTTTTGCAGTGAGAGGTGCCTTTTTTTTTATTGTTTTCTATTGACAGTGAGCGTTTTGTGCGCTGTTTATGCGACCCAGGTGCCTCGCGTTTTAACCGCGATTTTAAGCGCTCTGAGCGCCTGAAGTTGAAAAAAATTTACTCTGAGCAGAAAAATGCCCGACGTCATCGTGTTTTTTTTCCCCTTGTCCAATCAAATGAATGGAAAGGCGGGCCTTCCGTAGAAGTAAAGAAAGTTTACAGTTGCTTTGAATGTCCAGAGACTGCTGTAACGACTGAGACAAGTCAGACACAAGTATTTGTTATAGTTAACAAATAATATTTAAAACTCACTCTGAGATTTGTGGTCCCATCCCCCCATCCCCCCAACAAGGGCAAGAAGGTCCTAGTTACCATGAACACGATCAGATAAGTTGGTTTTATTGGTGTTAAAAGAATGTCAAGTCAAAGTCAAAGTCAAAGTTTATTTATAAAGCACTTTTTAAAAACAGCAAGTGTTTAACAAAGTGCTGTACACGTATTTCCTATATCAATGATACAAACAGTCAACAGCACAGAAATAAAAGCAATAAAACAACTCTCACATAGCGTCAAATGCCAGACTGTAGTAATAGGTTTTAAGACTAGATTTAAAAACAGCAAGTGTTTGAGCCTGTCTGATGTACAGGGGCAAACTGTTCCAAAGCTTCGGTCCTGCTACTGCAAATGCTCTTTCACCCCTGCTCTTCAGCTTTACCCGTAGGACAACTAAAAGCAAATGGTCAGCAGACATAAGCACTCTTGACGGAGCATACGGCTTGAACAGTTCAGACAGATACTTAGGTGCAAGACCATTAAGAGATTTAAAAACAAACATCAAAATCTTAAAATTAATCCTAAAACGGACAGGCAACCAGTGAAGAGAGGAGAGAACAGGGGTAATGTGTTCCCGCTTTCGTGTACCCATCAACAGGCGAGCTGCTGCATTCTGGACCCTGTGCAGTCTGGAGAGAGAGGCCTGACTAATGCCTATATAGAGGCCATTACAATAATCCAGACGCGATGAGATAAAAATGTGAGGAAGTCTTTGAAAATCTATAAAAGACAGGAAAGATTTCTCCTTGATGAGTTGTCTCAATTGGAAAAAAATAGATTTAACTACCAAGGTAATCTGTTTATCCAATTTAAAATCACAGTCCATAATAACACCTAAATTTTTTTTTAACATAAGGTTTCACTAGTGGATTCAATTCCCCAAGATCTAATAAAATTAGAATCGCACAGTTCCCTGAGTCAGTAGTAAGTAACAAGTCGTTAGAAACCTTCAACAGTGCAGTTTCTGTACTATGCAGGGACTTAAACCCAGACTGAAACACCTCATGGATAACATGTAGATCTAGGAATGCATTCAATTGTCCAAATACAACTTTCTCCAGTAATTTAGACAGAAATGAAAGTTTCGAGATAGGTCTAAAATGAGCAAAGACTGATGAATCCAGGTTAGATTTCTTGATTACTGGTTCCACTGCTGCATGTTTAAAAGACTTAGGTACAACTCCCGAGGCCAGGCTACTATTAATAATCGCAAGTACAGTAGAACCAATAGCTTCAAATGAGTCTTTTAGAAGACGTGGAGGAACAATATCCATGCAACATGAGGATAATTTCATTTTAACAAAGATCTCCCTCAGTGAGACAAGAGACACCGGCACAAACTGATTGAAAACAGCAACGGCACTCAGAGGAAACGGATAAAAAAGTCAAAGGAGAGGATATATTAGATCTAATAGCTTCAATCTTATCAATAAAAAAAGTGTAAAAAATGTTCACACAATTCGGCAGAAGGCTCTAAACAAGTAGCTTGGGGAGTGTTCAAAATAGCATTAATGGTACTGAACAGCACAGCTGGCTTATGGGAATTATTACAGATAACATTAGAGAGATACTTTGATTTCTCAGATCTAACACTTTTTGGATATTTAGACAAATTGTACTGTAAAATATCAAATGAGATCTGTAATTTATCCTTCTTCCAGCGGCGTTCCTCCCTTCTGCATTCCAGCCTTATAGCTCGAGTAGTAGCATTCAGCCACGGTTGAACTCTAAATTTTTCTCGAACCGTCCTAAAAGGGGCAACTGTATCCAAAATACTTTGACAAATTAAAAAGAACGATGAGGTTAGTTCTTCGGTATTAAGCCCACATGAGGGCATTGAATAATCAACCTCAATTGCATTAAAAGCCTCAGAAAATGATTGAGCAGTTGAATGATTAATCGCCCGACAGCGACGTTTTGGAACAGTCACTTTAGAATCACGACACGAGAAATACATATCTCAAATAAAACAGGCAAATGATCAGAGAAAGTGGCATCACAGACATCAATGTTACTAATAGGCAAGCCATATGTCAAAACCAAATCTAGTGTGTGTATGAAAGTGTGTGAAAGATGGTGTTCTGAGAAACACAGAGACAAATAAATAGTCAATCAAAAAAGCTGTATCTAAATTTATAAAGTGGGCCCACAGGTTAAAATATGACCCACAGGGTAAAATATGACCCCACAGGGAAGAAAATATGCCCAATAAAATAACGGCCATGGATGATTTTGGCTCACTATCCTGGCCTGGGTTTATTGTTGTGGCAAAAAGAAATAGTGCCACACCGCAGCGTATAACTTTGGGAAGGCAGAGAGCAAGCAAGCTTGTCCTGTCCACCCCATACTTAACTTTTCCCTTTTTACAGGATGCCATGATGGATCTCATCGAACAGAACTGGTTCTGTTCCAAATGTATAAAATATTGTCTTGTTACGGTTTAACATGAAATTTCACAGGTCTCATAAAAAAAGGACGACCGGCCAGACAAGCAGATGACATAATACATGTTGTCACTAGGGCTGGGCGATATGGCCCAAAACAAATATCACGATAATTTTTTTATTTTTTATATCAGTCGATATCGATAATTATCACGATAAATGTCAAATCTTTATTTCTTTCAAGTTTAAAGGCAGATTTTTGCTCCTAAGTGAAAGTTGTAGAAACCAGAGCGTTAATTGTGGTTTTAAACTACTCTTTATTGTCAGAACATATCATGACAAAAACTCTTGCCAAACAGGAGAACATTTCACAAATCTGAGGTAGAACATTCAAACATTTGTCATTTTTCCTTAACAAAAAAAAAAAAAAAAACTTTATTGGACAATTAATTTCTTAGTTTCTGCATGTGCTAATTTTTATTTGGTAAAATGTAATATTCTGACTGTTTGAGTTTTATTAAAATTAACCATTGGTCATCCAGTATCATGCATTTAGATCATGATAACCACAGATGAAACCAGGTATAGCCTGTAGCACCTCACTATCATGGCAAAATGTAACTTTATGGTTTCTATGGTATTTGTGTCACGTTAACTAAAGAAAACTAAGGGAGGACTCAAATGCAAAAGAATAATGATTTATTTAATAAAAGAAACATAAAGTAAAACAAAAACCCACAAGGGGGAAAAACACAATATAAAACAAAACAACAACTTCAAAAACGAACATACCAAAGGAGAACAGGAGACGTATACAAGACAACGATCCGACACAGACTGCAAACACAAAGGAACTTATAAAAGGGACAAATCAGGCAGGTAATGAGGGAACAACAGGTGGGGCAAATGAAACCAATAATGAGATAACAAGGAGGGTGGGATCACAGAGACAGGAACACAAACACCACATGTGTGGGAGGGAAAGACCAGGGTGGGGCAGGGGAAATGGACAGTTCGGGAGGCCAGGGCGGAAATGTCAGTCCATCTGGGGGGCCAGGGCGGAAATGTCAGTCCATCTGGCGGCCAGGGCGGAGACTTTCCCTCGGGCGGCCAGGGAGAAGACGACCCTTCAGGAGGCCAGGGAGAAGACCACCCTTCAGGAGGCCAGGGAGAAGACGACCCTTCAGGAGGCCATGACACAGAGACAGGCTCAGGCGGCCATGGCACAGAAGCAAGCTCAGGCGGCATTGGCTCAGGAACAGAAACAGGCACCAGCTCAGGAACAGGAACAGACACCGACCGGCTCAGGGACAGGAACAGACCCTGGCTCAAGAACAGGCAGTGGCTCAGGAACAGGAACAGGCACCGGCAGTGGCTCAGGAACAGGAACAGGCACCGGCAGTGGCTCAGGAACAGGAACAGGCACCGGCTCAAGAACAGGCAGTGGATCAAGAACAGGCAGTGGCTCAGGAACAGGCAGCGGCTCGGCGGCGGCCATCTTGTCCGGAGACACCGGCTCGGCGGCGGCCATCTTGTCCAGAGACACTGGATCGGCAGACATGACGTGAACAGTCTCTGGATCGGCAGACGTGACGTGAACAGTCTCTGGATCGGCAGACGTGACGTGAACAGTCTCTGGATCGGCAGACGTGACGGGTCGCTGGGGCGGCGCCGGCAGGGCGAGCAGCTCGGCGGGGCCGGCAGGGCGAGCAGCTCGGGCGGGGCCGGCAGAGCAGGACGCCTGGGCGGCGCGGGCAGAGCAGGACGCCTGGGTGGCGCGGGCAGAGCAGGACGCCTGAGCGGCGCGTCAGGGATGGCAGTCACCTCCGGGATGGTCTCTGGGTTAGGAGCCACCGGACAAGTCGTTGTGGAGGGGTTTCTCCTCCTCCTCCGTCTCCGAACCACCGGACTCGAGACCACCGGAACTGGGACCACCAGAACAGGGACCACTGGACTTGGGACCACCGGCACTGGGACCACCGGCACTGGGACCACCGGAGCAGGGACCACCGGAGCAGGGACCACCGGCACTGGGACCACCGGACTCGGGACCACCGGCACTGGGACCATCTTCCTGGCCTCTCGCTCCTGCAAGCGAGCGAGACCCTCCACCATTGCCTCAAAGGTACTCCTATCATACGCCCTCCTGAGCAATCAGTCCATGGGTTCATCGAGAGCATAAAAGAAAAGGTCCTTAAAAGGCCCTTCATTCAGTTGTAATCCCTCCGCCGCTCTAAGGAATTCGGCCGCGAACTCCCTCAAATCAGCACCTTGTTGGCGGAGGGAACTTAGTGACTGAAAACGAAGAATACGTTCGTATTGGGGGCACGAGACAGAGGGGGCTGGTGGGTGACGTGAAACCCTTTGCTGAGTCCTCAACATGGTCGGATCGTTATGTCACGTTAACTAAAGAAAACTAAGGGAGGATAGTGATGTTACGTCTGACACCGACGCTCCGAAGCTTGCTTCAAACTCGAACGGTCCTTGCAATGAACCACTGCTTCGGAGCTTGTATCATTACGTCACTAGTCACGTGAAAATGACTTCTGAAGCAAACACACTGGTTCACTCCTGTAGTGAACCACCTGACTGCTTTGACAGCCCAATCCAGTGTTGACAGGTTTGAAACCTGGCGGCTGTATTTCTTATAAAAGTGAAGCCAAACCATGGCAACACTGTGGGTTGCAGTAGTCGGTGTCTCTAAAGCTGGTGAAATTGTTTAAAAAAAAAAAAGACATCACCTTTCACCAAAGACAAAGAAAATAATATTTCTGAATAAAAACCATACCATTTAATGAACACTTTGTCTAAGCCTTCTGCATGTACCCAAAGCACACCCTCTGCCACATTTTTTTATTATTAATTAGAGAACATATGAACATTGTTGCATAAAAATATGCATCAAAGACAGAAACTTCAAAAACCCTCTGCTACATTATACAAGTACAACCAGTTACACAAGCACATCCTTTTCAACATACAAAAATATCAGTCCCACCAGTTAACAAGTTAAGAGTTCTGCTTCCCACAGCTAAACAAGATAAAGCTTTCACACATGATACTGCCCTGCTAAAAAAAAAAAAAAACTATAGAAACCATTACCGAAATTCTATTGGATTTAATGGTTTTCATGAGAATTTTATTGGTTGTAATGGGAATTATAGTGGTCTCTATGAGTCTCTACTGATATGTGTTGGGTTCTATTGGTGGGGGCATTAAATCCTAATGGAATATGTCCCAAACACACTACAAAAAAGAATTCTGTAGTGGTTTAAATGGTAAAAGCCAATGGTTCCTATCGGTATTTTAATAGAAACCATTAGTATTTCTGTGATGGTTTCCAACTTTTTTTAAGCTGGTCTGATCTGGTCTAAAGAAATAATTACACACACACATCATGCTTAATGTTTTATTATCAAGGTGAACACATGAAATTCATCAGTATCTGTAAAATTCACCTACATAAATGAGTTTAACAGCACTAACACTGTTTCAGCTTTGATCGCCTCGGTAAACACGTAATAAACGGGGCGTTAACATATAAACCTACTTGCATTTTATGGTTGTCAGCTTTGTTGCATTACATTTACTTCACCAGGAGATGGTGCTGTAATTTCTATATGAATGAAGCTTCGAGTAATGAACCATTTTCGACACAATTGTATCAGAAAGCAATAATGCTTTGAAACGCTTCATTTGGCCATCACTAAGGGAGGACTCAAATGCAAAAGAATAATGATTTATTTAATAAAAGAAACATAAAGTAAAACAAAAACCCACAAGGGGGAAAAACACAATATAAAACAAAACAACAACTTCAAAAACGAACATACCAAAGGAGAACAGGAGACGTACAGTATACAAGACAACGATCCAACACAGACTGCAAACACAAAGGAACTTATAAAAGGGACAAATCAGGCAGGTAATGAGGGAACAACAGGTGGGGCAAATGAAACCAATAATGAGATAACAAGGAGGGTGGGATCGAAACAGAGACAGGAACACAAACACCACATGTGCTACACGAGACAGGACAGGCATGTGACAATTTGTATGAAAAACAGTAGCCTAAATACATTATTAAATACTGTAATTATATTCCATTAGTCCTTTAATACATTGTCTACATTAATAATATAATACAATTCAATATGTATATCCCACATTTCATGGTGCAGTTAATATTACTAGGCTAACGTTACAGTAAATCCATGGTAAATGATGGGAATTTGTAGACGGAAAAGCCTTCAGACTGTATCGTTGCGCACAGTGTTTCTCCTGTTTGTCAGCGCTGTTTCATCTGCCTTTAAACTGTTTTAAATCACTGAGACGTTTGTGTTCTTCGCTGAATTCAAGCGCTTCTCACTGGATCTCGTGACCGAGACCGAGACCGATCAGAGTAAACGCATCTGCTCTAGTGAGCTCACGCTGCGCTGCCGTTTGAACTTTGAGCCGAGCGGATAAATAGTCCGTGTGGCGCACGGTTCAAATGAGTTTCGTTCCGCTTTTGGCGCATAAACATTATCGAACATTTATCGAACTCTTGATATCGTTTTATCGAGAAAAATTATATTGCGATAATTATCGTTATCGTTTTATCGCCCAGCCCTAGTTGTCACTAACAAAAAATACTTAAAGGGGTACTTCACCTCTGGAAAGATGAATGTGTATTTAAAATAGGTAATTTATGTAGAAGAAATGTAAAGAAATTTTTGAATTTGGAGCTTTCTAGACTGAGAAAAGCCAGAAAATTTATTTTTGGCTTATGTGGATGAAAGACAAGAACTCCCAGAATGCACTTGCTTCACTGCTCTACGAGGCCACTCCCAAGCCACGCCTCCCGGTTAGAGAGCGCAGTTGAAAACAACAAGGTTAGGCTACTAGTGAGTCTCCGTGACGAGTTTGCCCGGGATATCGAGATCGCCCAAAATGTCCGGGATTCGGCTTTTGCGTTCTACAGTCGCCATTCATCATGTTTACTGTGGCGAGCAGGACGAGGCTGAGGGCCGCGGGAGAACGGCGCGATGCCGGTGGCGTCGTTACTGAGGCACTGGTCTCTGACGGAGGAGCGGGAATTTTCTTAGCAATGTTAAACATCAACCGATCACTTGTTTAGCGTTCATGTAAACACTACATTCAGATTCACCAATCGGAATGAATTCAGTTAGATTAAAACAAAAGGTGTGCATGTAAACAATGAATGGCGACTGCAGAAAGCAAAAGCCGAATCTCTGACATTTTGGACGATCTTGACGGCCGGACATGTCCGGGAAAAAGAGGATGGTAACCCCTACTACTCAGCTTTCTCCTACTACTCAGCTTTCTCCACAGAACAAGAGCCTGCTAGCTTAGCTTCCGGCTGAAACTGTAGCCGTTTCTCAATACCAAGTACGCAAAGTTCGGACTTGAGTCCTTGGTAGTTCGGACTTGACAAGTTCGACTCAGGAGAACGAACTCCCGAGGACGGGAGGACGCAAGTCCGATAATTCTGAAATGGAACAGCGGCGTACTTGATAGCGTCACTCAGCTCGCTCTGGCTACTCCGGTTATCTCTTTATGTATATCTAGGCTACAAATAAAACAAAATATGTTATAAACCACCACTCTGCCTCTTTTCATTTTCATTTAAAAAAATCTTAAACATAATGGCCACACAAATGTGGTTCAGGCAACGCAATTGATTATCTTCACTGCATATTTATAACACGAAATATAAAGCACAACCCTGACTCTTTTTGTTTTCATTTAAAAAATATGATAAATAAAAAACATTATAATATTGATCATTAAAACTAACATTTAGCAAAAAGAGACAGGGTTGTGTCATTTTATTTTATTATATATGTACATACAGTGAAGAGAATGTAGGCAACATGTATAATAAAATATTTTATATGTTTTAAATATATAAAATAAAATGACATAACCTTTTTTGTTAAATGTCAGTTTTAATATAATAGCCATTGTAAAAGTATAAGTAGCCTAAAAGGTATAAGCTATACAATAATAAAGCAAACTATTCAGTCAAACATAAGTCAGCTCTCTAGGCTACAACGTTAAAGTTAAATAGACTAAATAAAGCTATAAAACTTCACTTTGCCCTCAGCTTAACGTTTTGCCAGGGAACAAATTATAGATTAATGAGACAAATAAAATAAATAAATAAATAAATCATCCGTTAGATATACACAAGACGATTTATATCTCATGTTAAACCACTAGACTGGAGACATCCGAGCCAGCGGCAAACGTCAGCAACACTAACCGAGGAAAGGCTGTTCTCGGCGGGATTCCTGGGATTCCTGGGATAACTGGGGTACATGAGCGCCGAGCGTCCGATTGCCGGGTTCTCACAACTCCGAAAACGTCAGATCAAATTTTCAAATAGGCGCTATCTTTATAAATAAACCAAAGATTTGAGCTTTAAACAACTACATTCTCGCCTGAAATACTCTTAAAACTACATTTCGTGACACAATTACAGCAGTATTTTTAAATTACGCGGGGTTTCTCCTCCGCTATTGACGCTTGCTGGTTGGTGTGAGATGCATTCTGGGATACCTGGCTGTCTCAAGTCCGCACAAGTCACCTCTCGATGCATCCTCGGTAAAAGGGGCGGATCAAGAACACATCCGGGGATTTGAACTGGATTTGGCTAGATGTGAACTTTGAATTGGAACAGTACTTGGGCAGCGACTGATGACGTTTCACAAGTCCACAAGAACACAAGTACAGACAAGAACGCATATTGAGAAACGGCTTATGTGTACATTCTGTGAGTGAGATCCCACCTCCTATGGGCGGGTTGAGAACATGCGGGACAGCCCCTCCTACTGGCTGTAGTCTTTAGCCTCTGGCCAGAAAATCCTCCGATGACGCAATATGACGATTTTTGCGTCATCGGAGGATTTTTTCCAGACAAAAAATACATAAATCTCTCATCTCAGGGGGATATGAGGGTGGAAAGCACGGTAATTCGAAGGACGTGCTAGTAACGTACCTCCCTTGCCAGCGAGGGAAAGCCCATTGCAACGTTTCGCAAAGAGTCACCCTGGTGAAGATGGAACGTCCATGGGGCAACGAGATGATCAACACATATGGAGGAAGATGTGGACCAACTAATGGTTTAAGCTTATTTGTGTGATTTTTTTTATTGATGTTTTATGTGGTTCAATTGAACTGTACGACTGAGAATTGATATAGATCTCATGATTTGTACAATTACTGATTAATTGGAAAATATTTCAGGTACATGTAAATTGGAAAGAGGAAAATCTCTTAATTCTGTAGAGTATAGGGACTCTAACTAGGTACATTACTGCAAAAATAATAAATAATCTAGGGACTATTTTTGAAGAAATTTGAGGGTTTCAAATCCTAATGCAGACATCATAGATGCTAAAAATAAAATAAAAAGTAATAATTGTTCTCTAATAAGAGAGAATGGGTGATAAGTTACTTTGCCGGACTAGGTCCGAATGGATAATTGGGTAGGTTTCTATAGCGATTAATTACTGACTACATTAAATATATTTTAGGTGTTTCCATTTGCTAAAATAGCAAAAGAAAAACTTTCAAAAGGAGATTGATTTTGGGAAACATATTTAATTTCTGGATTATTATTAGTTAAAGAAGTTACAGTGTGATTATTGAAATGTTCCTTTCATGTATTGTCTAATGTCTGTATTTGATATCTGAGAGGTGACTGTGGGTCTAGTCTATCTAGGAATGCAGTAACAGTGCTTGCTTATTTAGCCCCGGCTTCCAGAAATGAAATATGGACTCGTTTTGTTGAGAAAGGTCTTCAACGTGTTAAAAAAATATATACGTAGGGGGCACAAAGTTAAAACCAAGACCAATAGAAATGTGACACAAACATGTTAAATTTAAACTGAAATTAATCTAAACAGTTAAGCCATTTCAGTGAAATAGAATATTTGCTCATAAAGCAAAATTCTAAAAAGCTTTCTAATTCAGAATGAAGTTACAGATTTAATGATCTGGATCAATGGATCCATTATGAACTATTCCGCATTGCCAACAAATAGAGGCAGGACATGTTATGTCCATCAGTTAATTCTGGAGAAATAGGATTTTAGGATAGGTAATTAATGATTAAATGGCATATCAGCAGCTAAAGCTATTATCATGGCAACAGCTGGGTGAGAGTTAATTTTAAAATAATGACATTGTTTGAAACAAAATAATACATTTATTGCTATTTGTGTTAAGGATAAAAATGAAAGATTATATAATTTTTTTGGTTAGATTTTATTACACAGATCCTTAAATAGATCTAAGTAAAACAATCACCTGCTTTAATTAAAAGTTAACAAAATATGGTTAAGAAAAATTGGTCCAGCAGCAGTATCAGCCTGTTAAAGGCCAAATAGATCAATGTGATTTGAAATTTAGCAAAGGATAATGAAACTTGACTCAAAGTTAAAAGGCAATATACTATGGTATGTTTAGTTTTTACTGAAAATAGAATTAGATGGCTTGAAGATAGAATGTTGAGAAGGAGATGAAGATGAGAAGATGGTATGTGTATGGTAACATTGGAAATAGGTGGTATTTTAATTACAACTTTGGATGCTGATTGAAGGAATATCTTACAGGTATTATAAAGTAGATGATGAAACATGGAAAAGATTAGAGATATCAGGTGGTATTATAGTCACTGACTTATAATGGGATGATTTGGTAAAGAGCAGGTAAATCATGCAGGTATGGAAAATTGATTAGAAGAATTTAATTTAATAGTGGTCGTGTTTGATTACGACCAGAGAGGGGAACTGTCGTATAAATTTTAAACTGTATATTAAACTAACCATGTTTCTAACATCTAACCTTATTTGAACAGGATGTACTGTGACGAAACCAATGGAAAACTTGTGACTTTGACTGTGTGCGTATGTATGTATGTATGTAAAAATAACATAGTTTGGGAAATGAAACTAGACAGTTTGTTAGAATCTTGTGATTAACAAATGAAGTCATCATTAAAACAGTTTGCTTGTGCCAGTGACAGAGGAAAAAGGTTGGGGCTTTTGAACCAATTGAACCAATCATATTGAAGGTGACATGTTAGTCTTATTTGTTCTCTAACGAGAGGTCTCTCGTACTGCGTAATATCTTACGCTAGGGGAAAATCTCTTTTCCGTGAGATAATGAAGCCAAAAATTATCCTTAATTTTGAAATAATGTAAAACGCATTGCGGCAGCATGCAGACATAGGCAAGACGGTTCGCGCGCCTATTGGCTGCCCTGCAGCAACTGCAGCAGCCTATCGAGAGAGGCCCTTCATGACGTCAGATCCAATGGGGGCGCTTTGCGCCCACTGCGTCATGTCCCGCCGAAACAGGCGTGGCTTGGGCCTATAAATACAGCTCGACAGGCTGATAGAATCTGATTTTTCATCTCTTCAGCGAAGCTCTCGCATCGCTGGATCCTGAGAGGAAGAAGCCGCACCGTCAGAAAAAGCCCTTCAGCGGGACGAGCATCTGCATCTGAAGCCGCTGGCCGACAACTCACCGCCTTCAGCCGCCGTACCTGCTGCGCTATCCGGCATATAATATCCTTTTCTCTGCTAAGTGTGTGTTCGCCGCCGCGACTCACACTCTCTCTCTCTAAAAGAGCCAAGCGTCTTTTTCAAGATGCCTCGCACCTTCTGTGGCTCGTGCCGAGCCCTACTCAGCGACGGGGACCGCCATGTAATCTGCGTTTCCTGCCTGGGTGAACGCAGTCCTGACACGCAGTTCTCGCGCTCGCTGACAGCGGCTGCCCTCACTGCGAGCTAATGCCCATGGTGACTCTGAGGACTCGTCTGGCATCTTTCGCCGAGACTGCACCTCCGCCCGCTGCGGTGCAGCGCTGTAAAGCGCCGTGCTCAGCGGGTCGCGGAACATCCTCCAACCCGCGAAAGCTCGCCGGTTCGCCCGCCAGCTTCGCCGCCTGCTTCATCCGAGTCTCTCACCGACGGACAGCGGCCGCCGTCTGCCGCCGCTTCCGTCATGGATGACGACGAAGAAGCTGCATCTGTGGAGGATGACAGCTGCTCTATCCTGGCGTCGGGCAGTGAGGACTGGCCGAGCTCTGTGGATCTCGCCCCCTCTGCTCGCGTGCCTTCTGGGAAAAGGGCCAGCATTGAAACAGAGCTCGGGGCTGGCTTTCTTTACGTTACAAGAAAGCTACCCCGCCCTTGCGCCCCGTTCGCGCACGTCACTCACCGGAGAAAAGAGAGTGTTTTAGTCCCGCCGAGGCCGGACCAATCTCCATTTCTCACACATTTCTCAGTCCCCTCTTAAGTTCAGGCGACTGGAAATATCAATATTGCAGCAAACGAGCCTGTTATAATACATGCACACCTGCAAACAAACGGCGACACAAAACATGACGCTCTCTTATATGCTCACGCTAACTGAAAGCTTATGTGTTTTCCCCCTGTGGCTCAGTGGCGAAATCTTAGGCTTTCGCGCCAGAGACCTGTGTTCGAATCCTGGCTCTGGCGGCAGATAAAAAATTATGCCGTTCGCTTCTCCGAGCTCGCGGCCAGCTTTCTTACATACAGAAAGCGAGACCGCCTCTCTCGCACATATGGTGCTCAAGTATTTATGAGCGTCTAAACATATGAGCCTTCAAAGCATTTCGCTCTGTCAGTCCCCTTAAAAGGCGACTGCAGATGTGTATTTTGCAGCCAACGAGCACGTTGTACAACCCGCTCGCCTGCACCCAAACACCGTTTTTATGGCAACATAAGAGTACAATTCTGGTTATCCGGCTCACGCCGATGGTGTCTTGAGTGTAGAAAATGTGCCCGCTTCCCAGTGTTCACCCCTACACACAAGCACGGTTCCCCCTGTGTCATTCACTCATGCAGAGCCCACTCTAGAGCTGGCGTATGCCGCTCGAGTGTTAAATGTAGGAAATGTGCCCACAAAACAGTGCCCACACGTACTCACTGCCTGCTCTGCTACACTTTTATCCCGGGGGACAAAACCTATAAAGCCGACACACACCGGCTATGTTGTAAGTCTTGTGTCCGCCCGTGAGCGCCCTCCGGGGCTCGCACTCATAAAATCGACTCATGTCGATTGTGCATTAAATGTAGTGAATGTGCCCACGACCCAGTGCCCACAAACACTACACACTGCATGTCTCACGTTTTCTGTAAAAGCGAAACCAACGCACATACAGTCAGCTCAAGCCGACGGTGTTTTCGGTGTAGTAAATGTGCCCGCTGTCCCGCGCCCACATTCACTCACAGACATGACAAGCCCCATGGGACTCGCCCCGCTCGCTCTCTCTCAGCAAGCCGCCATAGGAGAGTCGAGCGCGGGCAGGCTGCCCGCTGTGATCAGCGCGCCCCCCGATCAGAATGGGTGCTGAACATTATAAAAGAGGCTATTCGCTACAGTTCGCTCGACATCCCCGCCGTTACGCGGCGCGAATCGAAACTAAGGTAGAAAAGGAAGTAGCACATCTACTTCGAGCCGAAATAGCGAAACTGTTGAGCAAAGGGGCCATAGAGCCTTTATCTCAAGCTCAGAGCGAAGGGGGTATATACAGCAGATATTTTCTGAAGGACGCATATTTCCAAATACAAATAGCGTCACGTCACAGGCGATTTTTGAGATTCGCCTTCGAGGGCCAGGCATATCAATACACAGTCCTGCCATTTGGCCTGTCCCTAGCACCCCGTACATTCACAATGTACGCCCACTGCAGTTCTGGCTAAAAGCGCGAGTACCGCGCCGAGCATGGGCCTCCGGTCTTATTTGCGTCTCAGCTCTGAAACCTTGGAGAGCGACTGACTGGTACCGGTCAGGTGTAAGCCTGGGGACTTCCTCGACTGTGAAGGTGGTGTCTACGGACACCTCCACCTCGGGATGGGGAGCGCTGCTCGAGGGCAGACCGTTCTTCGGCCAGTGGTCAGAACGGGAAAAGCTTCTACACATAAACTGCCTGGAGATGATGGAAGTCGACAACGCGCTGAGGCGTTTTTGTCCCCAGATAAAAGGACACCACGTCTTGGTCCGTTCGGACAACATGTCGGTGGTGGCCTATATAAATCGCCAAGGAGGTATCAGGTCCCGAAACCTTACAGGCTGACGGAGCATGTCCTGGTTTGGGCTCAGCACAATCTGCGCTCGATGAGAGCAGCGCATGTGCCAGGCCACCTAAATATGGGACCAGACAGACTGTCCAGAAACAATGTTCCGGCAGGAGAATGGTCTCTACACCCGCAGACAGTCCAACTGCTGTGGAAGACATTCGGCAGAGCGGAGGTAGACCTGTTTGCGTCTCAAGAAAACGCTCACTGTCCGGAGTTTTTCTCCAAGAGCAGGGATGCGCTGGCCCACGTCTGGCCCCGCTGCCCGCTCTATGCTTTCCCCCCCCCGTCACGCTCCTGCCTCAGGTATTAGAGCGAATCAGGGAAAACGGATGCTCAGTGCTACTTATGGCTCCGTTCTGGAAGAAACAGGCTTGGGTCCAGGTTCTGATGCAGCTGACAAGCACTGCCCCATGGCCGATACCAGTGAGGAGGGACCTCCTCTCTCAGGCCAAGGGCTCGATCTGGCATCCTCGCCCTGAGCTTTGGTCCCTACATGCGTGGGCCATCAACGGGTACCCACTAACCTCCCGGTGGGAGTGTTAAACACGATCACGCAGGCTAGGGCCCCGTCTACTAGACGGCTCTATTCCTCAAAATGGTCTGTGTTCTCTAGCTGGTGCACAGCTCGTGGCATATCACCCCCAGACTGTGGGGTGACGGAGGATCTCTCCTTCCTGCAAGAGCTACTGGATAAGGGCAGAACCCCATCCACGCTCAAGGTTTACGTGGCGGCCATAGCAGCGTTTACTAAACCGACGCTTGGCCAGTCACTTGGAAGGAACGATCTGGTCATTCGCTTCCTTAGAGGAGCTAAGAGGCTGAATCCTCCCAGACCTCCCTCAGTCCCCATGTGGGAGCTTTCTACGGTTTTGGAAGCCATGAAAGGTGCCCCATTTGAGCCAATCCAATCAATAGATATCAAACACTCGTTTTTCAAGACAGTGTTTCTTCTGGCTCTCACTTCAGTAAAGCGTATAGGGGACTTGCAAGCGCTCTCAGTGAGCGCAACGTGTATGGAATTTGGGCCAAATGACTCGAAAGTCATACTCAAACCAAGGCACGAGTACGATCCTGAATCCCTCAACACACTGTTTAGGGCTCAGGTGATTTCCCTGTAGGCCCCGCCGGTCTCTAATGAGGAGAATTAAGGGCTTATGTGTCTCGCTCGACTGTCTTCAGACAGACGGAGCAACTATTTGTTTCGTTCAACTGACGTTCTAAGGGACTAGCTGTGTCGAAAAAGAGTCTATCCAGGTGGATAGTTGATGCTATAGCGCTGGCTTACACTTCTAGGGCCTGCAGTGCCCGTTAGGTGTCAGAGCGCACTCCACAAGAGGCATGGCCTCGTCGTGGGCTTGGTCTAGTGGGATTGCCTTGCAAGATATCTGTATGGCGGCAGGCTGGGCCTCCCCATCTACATTTATAAGGTTTTATAACCTAGAGGTTCCCGCTTTGCAGGCTAAGCTATTCTCGGTCTAATAAATCAGTACTGTCTGCCCGATGCTATCGGCTCAGAATACTGAAACTGCTTGAGCGCCGCTCGCTGATCGACTAAATAACTCTATGGGCAGTGCGTAGGACCCATAATATTCATCAGTCCAGTCCGAGTTTTCGGCTGTCCCGCCACGCACGGCGTTTTACACTGTGTTCCCCTTGCGTAAGATATTACGCAGTACGAGAGACCTCTCGTAAGAGAACGTACTAGGTTACTAACGTAACCTCGGTTCTCTCTAGAAGAGGGAACGAGTACTGCGTATCTTTGCCGTGCCTGCAACACGCTCTGGTTCGCTTCGGCGATGAAAAAACAGATTCTATCAGCCTGTCGAGCTGTATTTATAGGCCCAAGCCACGCCTATTTCGGCAGGACGTGACGCAGTGGGCGCGAAGCTCCCCCATTGGATCTGATGTCACGAAGGGCCTCTCTCGATAGGCTGCTGCAGTTGCCGCAGGGCAGCCAATAGGCGCGTGAGCCGTCTTGCCTATGTCTGCATGCTGCCGCAACGCGTTTTATATTATTTCAAAATTAAGGATAATTTTTGGCTGCAGTATCTCGCGGAAAAGAGATTTTCCCCTAGTGTAAGATATTACGCAGTACTCGTTCCCTCTTCTAGAGAGAACCGAGGTTACGTTAGTAACCGAGTACGTTTTCTTGATTCTATAAAAAAAACTGTGGTATCTGTGTTTTACAGTGGGATTTCTCAATGGAATTTGTCTGAGATCCTCCGGCCTTGCTTCTTGGGAGAGATTCCCTGAGAACTGCTCGGGAAGATCTCCTGGCCGTGATTAAAGCATTTAGAGGACATTTGCTAAGGTCTGTTTGTCGATTATTACTGCTGCGCAGCAGTTCAGTTTAGGGAAGCAAGTAAGTTAGTTAGAAACTCGGCCAGTTTTCGACTGAAGACGCAAGAGCTAGAGTATAAAGGTTATTAAGTGTCGATTTGTAGGCGCTCTGTGTCGATCAGTAGACGCAACAGTTTTATTTATTAAGTGTCGATTTGTAGACGCTAGATAGTCAGGTTTTAGGGAAAAAATCCACTACAGTGTCCACAAATATGTGTGGGACTAACGACAAACTGAGTTAAGTTAAAAGACTCCACAAGATTTAAAAAAGCTTTGGCCAAAGGCTTGGCGGGACAGCACACATGGATATTAAAATCCCCACAATTAAAACCCGGTCATACTGTATTTAGTCATGGTTCCGGCTAAAAAAATCTGAAAAATCATCGATAAAGTCCTTGTTATATTTGGGTGGGCGATAAACAACAGTGCACAACACTGGATAACTCAGACTTAATTCAAAAACACTGAGTTCAAAGCTGGAGTAGAAGGAAGATGGCAGACGCCTACAGTTTAAATGTTCTTTAAAAATAGTTGCTACTCCGCCGCCTCGTCCCGTAAGCCGTGGAGAGTTGAAATAGGTACAGTTCAGAGGTAAAACTTAAGAAAAAACACTTGACTCACCAACACCGATCCAGGTCTCAGTCACACACAACATGTCCAAGTCCTTGGAAGTAAAAAAGTGATCTTGCTAGCTAGTGATCTAACATTCACCAAGGCTATCCTCACAAGAGTTGAGTCTTTCAACGACGGAGATTCACGGACCAAAGACCGATGGAGAGTTGTGTCCACACCTCTTTTAAAACGGGATGCCCAATAAATTATGACCAGAGGCTCTTTATCCACATCCACATCCATGCGCGTAATTTGCACGGGATTACGGGGGTCATGACCCCCTCAAAAATCAGATCCAGCTAATATAACCCCCCCAATATCATCACATCATTCAGATTAAAATAAATGTGAAATATTCCGAATGAATACTTTTGTTTGTTTTCTTTATTATGCCATTATTATTTCATTTGCCAGCAAGAAAGATAGTATCATATTTTAAATAATCTGTAATGTACCCCCCGCCCACCGCACCGACTACTTGGTATTACCCAACCCGCTTTCTCTACCAAGTTTGTTCACTATTTTGCGCAGTCGCTGGGATGAATGGTTGGAGAAAGCTGACGGTGCATGCTAACGGATGGAAAGATGAAAAGGACACTGAAAGGCAGCCAGACAACGATTTTTCATTGTTGGTCGACACCAGCCAAAAAGAGGAAAAATCCTGACCAAACGCAGGTACCCCTATTGCTAAGTTAGCTGTTAAGTTAGCTCAGCGTTTCTCAAAGTGTGGGGCGCGGGCGCGGCCCACTGGTGGGGAATAGAGACATGACAAGTGGGGCGCGACAAACAGGTTTTGTGCCCATCTTTTTATTTATTGACCATACACTCAAAACAAAACAAAGACACATTTAAATGTAAGCCTTACTTAACCTTTTCACACGTAAGTTTAAAAGTTTTTCAAGGTGACCGTTATTGATCGTAGTATCACTTTATGGTTCCCATGGAGACACGTCATTCATTGCTTGTCACACCGCAGCCACAATAGCGCTGAATGAATGATGATCTGCTTTTATTTCCTTTTTTATTCAAAATTTCACAAATTTGTTAGCTATAGCAGGATATATCTGATATTCCGATTGTCAAATATGTGCAAGTGGATGTGTTTTGTGTCACATCCATCAGGACAAATTGGACCTCTTAACTAAGAAGTCAGTGTGTGCACAGTTCATTTCTTTTACACCGAGACGTAAACAGGTGTTTGGTGCTTTTATCTGAATGGTATGTGTGTTAAGTTGCAGCCTAATATGTTGTAACATACCTTAAAATGTGATTTACAGATAGGCCTTCTTTTGTATTTACATGCTTTTGTTTAGATCTTGTTAGTGGATGGTGAGTTTTGGTGATGCCCACCAATATGTGAAATCTGTTCAGAATAAAGGTGCAAGCCACACTCCAGTGTGCCACCCTGTATTGTGTAATGTATTGAGAGTTGAATTGTGCATAATACATTTGCTGCATGTGGGTGCCAATACAGTGATGCAATTGATTAATCTTTAAGTTCTTGGTTTTTTTCTTCATAAGATATTGAACACTCAAAAAATCAATTAAGTGGAAGCTGCCACTGCTGGCTAGTGCTTAAACACTTAATTTAACTACTGTGTCATTATGGCATAAATAGTCAAGTGAACAGCTGCATTTACGTTAAGTAGCCTAAATCAGTAGAAGTATCACAATGTATTTCTAATACAGGAAAGGCAAATTAGCATGTTACCTTTTACACAAGAAAATGATTCAATAAATAAATAAATTAATAAATATGCCGCGAGTTTAACAATCCACGTCAAGATCTCCCAAAATCCAGCGAGGATCGGCATTCGGAAACAAAGCCATTAAAGTCTTTATTTTAACCAACAGACCACCTCGTTTGCCATGGCGTCTGAACCGCTTCTTCCTCCCAAGAGAGCATGGGGTTCGGCAGAGATAGGCAGGTAATCCATGAAGGAACGGTGGAGGGGTTGAGTTGTTTGTTCCACCCCGGTTCACAATATAGATCGGCGTATTATCCAAAGCCGATCTAATGCTAAGAAGTGTTTGGCGATCGTACACTAATAGTATTTAAAATAGTATTTGTAAATAGTTTGTAGTATTTAAAATAGTCAATAAAAACAAAACAAACATCCATACAACCGGGAGCAGCAGACGGCTAGCCACACACACTGGCGCCATCATAGCTGCATAGTGTTTTGCTCATATAATGTGGCCACATGCTCAAGACAGAGACAATGGGGAAGACAGAAACAATCTTTAATACAGATTTTGCTGCATTAATCATAGACGAACTGATCTATAAATTAACATGCATCCCAGAAACTGTGTGAATGATTTACTGTCTTGTGTACTATTATGTATATACTACGGTATGTATTTTATTACAACCAACGATCAATGTAACCTCACCTGTATCATGTCTCCTATCTAATTAATCCTCATTTAATGACTCACACTTTGATGTACATCACCTTCTCTTAGTATCCAGTGTGTGTTTGTTATATCTATCTGAGCATTAATGAACACAATAAAGGGAAGGCAGATGTCTAACCACACTTGAGATAGCGTCATAAATCCTCCCCACAGAGGAAACTCCCGCTCAGAAATTCCCCCTTTCTTATTGGATGAGCCAGCCCTGCAAAGGTGTGACCTTTGTCAAGCTTTAAAGGGCCTCTTCGCTAGCCCTTCCCTCTCTTGGCTTCTCGTAATGTTCAGGGTGCCGTGCTGTCCTGCGTGGCCTCAGCAGGCCCCAGGGCAGCAGGCTTCGACTCACAACCAGCCATGTGCTCACTCAGGAGAGAGAGGACTCTCTCAACCACAACAGCATCAAGGACAACCTCAGGAGTTCAACGTCTTCATTCAATGCAGAAGAAGTCCATCACAACTCCCATCATTTGCCCTGCGTGCTCTCTCCGGCCCAGGGCCGGCAGGCCACAATCTGCACTCCAGCCATGAGAACAGCGTCGAACTAACCATGCAAGTTTATCATATCTTCTCCATCCAGCGGAGAAGAAAACGATTGAAACTTGTACAGTAATATTTGACACTCACGGACCCATCAACGACTTCAATTTTCAACCGCTTCAAGAATTGTGTCCACTGCACAGACCATGCAAGTATCAATTTAATGAGGTGCTCTGAAAATGATAAGCTGATAGTTCTTTTCATAGTTAAAGGTACAATAAGCAAGAATTTTTTTGCCGCTAGAGGGCGCTACATTCCAAACAACAACAACGGCGTAGCTTGATGACGATGTGAAGGAGCGTGGAATGATGGGAACTGTCGTTTTAAACTCCACCGTGGATGTAAATCAGTCAGACGGGAATCGAAAAATCATGTTCATGGATGAGGCTAAGTTCTATTTTTATAAATGTTGCGTTTAATGACATGCTTTTTGTGGCGAGGGGGGCGTGGTTCAGCGCGGTCTGTAACGGGAGAGAGAAGAGACGAGCAAGTAGATCAAGTGCAAAGTATTATTGGCGTGGAGAGCTTATAAGCCGCGCTGGAACGAGAGAGAGACTGGAGAGAAAATTGGACGCAGAGAAAGAGAACCGGTGGATCCGAGCTCTCATTTTTGAACTGTTTTGAGCCGTCGCGGTTGCCACGGTGAATGCACGTTGTGCGCGGGTTTTGTTTGTTTTGCTTTATTTTAATAAAGTAGCCTACGAGTCCCAGTCACGCCGACCCCTGTCTTCTTCCTTCCTGACTCTTAAACCTCATCACACTTTTATTTCATTAAAATGAATTAACCGCAAGAAAAGTAAGGTTTAATACTAAATTGGTTATCATAGATGTTACTGTATTTGTTGAATTCATTGTTGTGATAACGCTGCGCAGTTTTACGTGTTCTAAACAATTGTTGTAAAAGTACATTCGAACATGCCCACATCATTTGCCAAAATACTGATTAATCTTTATGTATAACACATGCTATGTTTATTTACATGGCCATAAACACCAGACGTGATAAACAATGTCAATAAACTAAACACAAATCTAAAGCAATAATACTTTCCTTACATTTGGAAAATATAAAATTAAGCATGCTTTGTCGACAGAACCAGCAGCAATCGGTAAAGAATAATTGTGTACCATAACGACTGCAAGAAACAAGCTAAAGTTTGTAGCTTGATAGATGCTACAACTACAACTTCCGCATTTGTCCAGGACTCCACGCAGTACGAGCGGAAACCGAGGGTAACGCGGATATGACGCAATTGACTGGCGACTCCCAGCTCCCCCCTGTTCTAACGCCCCGTTTCCTTGGATAAAATCGCAATTTTCTCACGATTTAAAAATAGTTGGAAACATTTGGGATATTGTAAGTAATCAACTTAACAAAATATATAACACTGGCCTTGAGATTTTGGGATATTTTAATGCAAAATTCTTACATATTGTACCTTTAAATGGATCTTTTCCATAGTTCCATTTCCTGCTTCCAGTTCCATTCTATCACTCACCATTTTACCCATGCATGTATGTATGTATGTATGTATGTATGTATGTTTGTTTAGTTTAGTTTAGTTTAGTTATGTTTGTGATTTAGTTAATAAAACTTGTGCACAATATGTATTTGGTTCTGATTCTCTGCTTGCAACAAAGTCCATTTTACCAATCTTGAACTTGTTACATGCTCTAAGCACTGTACATGCTAATAAATAATTATTTTTCAGTGGCCATGAAAGATACGCTTTTAGAATAAAATTAATAATCAGAAGAGTCTGTTGGACGAACTGATTAATTGATTGTAATATTAATTTAGCTGCATCAAGTTAATCCAATTAACTGACCCAAATATTAATAATTAATCATAACAAGTTATGAGTTATTATTAATATTTCCCTTTGAGCTAATTTGTTACACCGCGTTGATGGAGGAGAAATTTGTGGTGGCTGTTAAGGGTTACCTAGAGCTATATGACTTCACGAACCGCACTGTAAAAAAATTCCGTAAAAATACGGTACAATGTACCATATTAATTTGAAGGAATTTTCCGTATTTGTCTTTTACAGGACTTTTACCCGTATTTTGAATGACGCGTTGCATTGTGGGAACTAGAACCTGATCGGCGCGAAAAGTTTGAGACGCAAGCGCCATTACACACACAGATGACGCGGCCAAAGTTGCTTTTTAAAGTCGGATTCCGGATGTGTGGAAGCCATTCTTACACTTCTGTGGTAAAAACCGAAAATTATATTTTGCTAAATGTCAAATAAGCTGTTTACGTAACGTTATTTAGTTGCCACCCGGCTTGTTAGGCAATGTCGGAGCCGTCGCGTTTATCGTTTTATGCATATCGTCATTCGTCACACATTGAAAGATTTAGTTCACACTCGTGGAAGTTCCCCTGGTTGAATGTTTTATAGTGTCCTCGTTGTAACTGGTTTATTGGCTTTTATTTTGTCGGTGATGCGGTTTATTTCGTGCCGAGCGCACCCGTTAACCAGTATAAAGTGCATTAACGTTACTTGTGTTTTTGGAGCAGTTTAATGGCTTCAAACAAAAGCTACCAGATGAATCGTCAAGAAAAGGAAAGGTCATTTAAGACTTGCTTGATTTAAAAGGCATGAAGATACAACGTGAAGAGACTGTGTGTGAAGATGCAGTACAGCTGGTTCAAGGATAACACCACATTTTCTGCCAATTGAGGTACGTTAATGTTATGTTTACGGTAGACTTTTTATTGTCTTGTCTTTGTTTTAGACAACACAGAGACATTATACACACACTTTAACATATTATTTGACTTTAAACCCAAATAATGACCTTGAAATATTAATGGGCTTTATGCACAGCTGCACTACTTCCTGAACTTCAGGCAGGTCCTTTGTTTCCTGTCTGACATTATTGGACAAACTGATTAATCCAGGTGTGCCTGACCACCTGGATTAATCAGTTTGTCCAATAATGTCAGACAGGAAATAGAGGACCTGCCTGAAGTTCAGGAAGTAGTGCAGCTGTGCATAAAGCCCATTTACATTTAACATGACTGCTGTTATACTTCTGCCTGTAACGGTAGTCATTCTTTACCAGCTCCCTCCTCATTAGTTTGTTTCAAAGTGTTTCTGTTGTTTTCTTATCTATTGACAGGACTTTGCTGATATACTGTGCATCCCAAGCACCACCCTGCATGCTCCTTATGGGTTTGTATTTTGTTTTATTAGTATATATATATTTTTTATCATTATGAGTATTCAATATTGGCAAAACACATTTAAATTTAAAGTCTGAGGAAAAATGTTTATAGAAAAAGTTGGTTGCTGAATACCCCCTTCAAAGATTTTATGCTTATATGGTCAGTAGAAAAACATTATATAGGGAAGATTTAAACAACTATTTTTGGAGCGGTTTTCTGAAGTGATCGTGTAATGTTTTTCATTTTGTAATATCTTATTTGTTTAAGGTGATGGGCATTCAGGATTGCTGTCATTCAAGAAGTTATTATTGGCCACATCTCCTACCCCATTGAGGCAGTGAGCTACAAAATACCCAAAGAAAATGGCACTTATCCTGGAGTTCATATAAAGGTAAGCAACACATTTTTTAATGAAAACTTTTTATAGAGCATGTTGTTGTGTTACTGTTTATATAATTGAAAATAATGAAACGTATTATAAGGTATAGTTGAGCAGACAAGCTAACATGACATGCACTTGGAGTCCACTGGAAACAGAAGTCTTAGCATTTTATACAGTGTTTGAATTTGAAAGAATTAGGGATGGCAGTTGATAATTTAACGAACGTAAAATACTGTACGATTGTTTTTCAACCTCAACCTGGTCTGTATGATACTTTGTAGTTCAATTTCCTTTAATTTCTTGTGTAGCTAAAAACATAATTTTTTTTCTTCATATCCAACTTTCCTGTGCAGAAATCCTGAACGAAGGTCGAAAAGGCTGAGATGAAGGAAACCAAACGTCTACGCATTCCTCCAAGACTGCTGAAGTTCCTGTATGAACAACTGAAAACCCATGTAAAGTTTAAGCTTTTGTCAAATCTCTTGATGGACCTTTAACTGAACATACCGAAGAAGGAAAAATTTTCACGCAAGTTGTTCACTCCAAAATGAAAATAATGTCATTAATTACTCACCCTCCTGATGTTCCAAACCTGCAAGACTTTAGTTCATCTTCAGAACAAAAATGAAGATCTTTTTAATGAAATCTGAGAGCTTTCTCTTCCTCTGTTGACAGCTTATGCAACTACCACTTTCAAGCTCCAGAAAGGTAGAAATTACTTCATAAATTTGAGGTTAAACCACTGGAGTCACATGGATTACATTTATGTCTGTATACCTTTCTGAACCTTGAAATTGGTAGTTGCGTAAGATGTCAATGGAGGGACAGAAATCTCTCAGATTTCCTTTATTACGATAATACAACTTTATTCAGCATTGTATTCTCTTCAGGGTCTGTTGTCAATCCGCGTTCACGACTCCGCAGTGACGCTGCTGACGTAAGACGCTGCTGACATGTTATCTGGTGCGCCTGAGCTTCGTTTACAGTCTGAGGGAGGCGCACGCTGTATTCAAGCTATTCTACATTGTTTGTATTTTGGTATTGCTATATTTTTTAAAATGGTGAACGGAGGTCTTACGGGCTTGGAACGACATGAGGGTGAGTCATTAATGACATAATTTTCATTTTTGGGTGAACTAACCCTTTAATTTTTGTTCTGAAGACGAATGGAAGTCTTGTGGGGTGTGGAACAACATGAGTGTGAGTAATTCATGAAAATAAAAAATTTTGGGTGAACTAACCCTTTAAGGAATATGGTGTTCTCTTACAGAAAAATGGCATCAACACTAATATTTCACTCTACTATTGACTGTCTAAAGCTATTTTTAATGATAAAAGCAGCAGATCTGTATTAGTATTCCATTTGTTTTTGTTTGTTTGTTTCTGTATTGTATTTGTATTGTATTGCATTTGAAAATGTTTTGAATCTTGACTTTCACAGTTTATGAAGTTTTTTTCAAAGAATTTTGTGAGCAATTTGGTGCAACACCAATATTGTGCGAGTACCTTCTCATGTTTTCTTTTTTTAATTCTGTCTCTTGTTTGTCTAATGTCTAAACTTATTCCACAATACAAGCACTTTTTAATGGTGCTTTGTACATGGTTTCATTTTCATGTCATACATGCATATATATATATATATATATATATATATATATATATATATATATATATATATATATATATATATCTTTACCCATTGAATGTATTTAAGAATGTTTACATGAAAATGTGTACAAAAATAAACCATGTTCAATTTGTATTTATCGTTCTTGAATTATTTGCCACCAAAATATATGCTATAAAATTTCTATAAATATAGAAATTTCTGTATAAGGATTATCCGTTAATAGTACAGAAAATGTACTGTTAATATACTGAATTTTCCGTTTTAGAGGTGAAGGAACTGTCCGTAATTTAACGGAAAATGTCCTGGTAATTTTCTGCCAGTACATTATCCGTTTTTTTATGGAATAATTTTTTACAGTGCGCAACTACCACAATGTTAACAAAAGGTAAATAAAGTTGATAAAAATCTAATTTGACAGTTTACTTAACCGCAAACCAAAGGTTCTAGAGCTCTTACGCTATAATCCTTGATTAGACTGACAGACATGACAGTGTTTTGTTAGTAACAAAGTCAACAAAATAAATGAAAAAAAGTCAACAAAAAAGGCAGTGCTGTGCGCCTCGCATCTTTTACGCGTTCTGTCTGATCGGGGCCTTACAGTACCATATGCTAATAATGAACAGATTATGGAAATATTTTGGACATCAGTTGGTAAAATTAATAAACCAGAATTGGGGTTCTAAGTAGGCCAGAGGATTCTGAAGAAGGGAAGGGGCTAAATCATTGCACTGCAGCTGGATGTGTATTAACATTCTTATATGCGTTTTTTGTTTTTTGTATCAAGTGGCGTCTATTGTAGTGTGTCTTTTTATTTGATGTGGATGTGTATTGATGTGAATTAACCCTCTGGGGTCTGATGTGTTTTTGGGGCCCTTGGGATGTTTTGACATGCCCTGACATTTGTGCTTTTTTCAGTTATTTATAAACATGTTAATGGCAAAGGTGTAAATTCACTCTATATAGCACAAGCAGGGCTACCATAATATGTGAGCAACATGTATGTAGATGTTTGTATTTTTAAGAGAATAATGTTTATGCATGGTTATTGAAAAAACTAAAAATGAAAGTTGCTGAAATAAGACCACAAAACTCATACTAAATATGTGTCCACAAGACTTTTGACTAATGGATGTTGTCGCTTCGAGTTCTGGCTTCAAAATTATGTGAAAATAGTATTGCTTTATCGTTCACATAAAACAATACATTGATTTAAATTGTGTAAGACAGGTTTTGCTTGGAAAGCCAATATGCGAGGGGGGCGTGAAGGAGGAGTGGTTTACACCTGAGAATACAATGTCCCACACATTATGCGTAATGACTTGCATAATGAGCCATTCATTCAGGTGTGACACTGACTGAGCCACAAGAATGAATGCAAGGACAAAAGATATATTTAGAAGAAGACTTATATTGACCATTTAAGATTTTGCTTACATCTACTATCTTGTAAATATGTTTTGCTATTTTATTAAAATGGTTACAATTACAACAATAATTACAATTTCAACAATATTTCAAGTGTACTCTTTCTTTGTAAAAAAATGATTAAAGGCCTACATTTTATCATATGTATTCATTAGTTTGAATATAGCCAACATTGGAACAGCTAACATCTTAGTTGATGACTTTATTTTTGACAAAAATAGTATTTTATATATATATATATATAAGAACATATGAGCAGAAATTGCTAAACAAAAGCTTATTTGATGTGGCAGTATATTCTACAGTAAAAACTGTACCCAAATCTAGTCAACAAAATGTTGTCTTTCATATTTCGCCTGACTGTAACGTTGTTTTTATGAAATATTAGGGCATATAAATGTTAATTTGCAGTTTAATACGTTGCTTATACAAAGACATTTTATTTAAACATATTTCAGTCGATTTTTACTCATCTCAGTATAGCAATATAGTTTGGTTAAAGCTAAACTAGTAAATGTGTTCATGTAAAAATAACATTTACTAATGTAAGTGCAAGTGTGCGCTGTTGTTTACAGCTGTAGTAGGCTAAACATCTGTGCTGTTCATTCATTCACACACAGACACGCGATTCATATTTAAACAGTCCTTTTGCAGTTTACCAACACTATTGCATATCGCGATTAGAACAAAGCACTTAAGAATAAAAAACTTACCACAGTCCAATATCCGTTGTTCCTCGATGTGAAACTAAATTACAAAGTATTATTCCTCTCAGCGAAACAAGACGACATAAAGTGCATGAGTCGCGGTGTGTGTTATCCAGCTGATGTGGGCGTTCACAGGTTTGCGTGTATTGCCCCAGTCATTTGCGTTTGAATAGCGCGCGCTCTCCGTGGGCGGAGTCGCATTAAAGTTAATGAGCTGAGATGAGAACGGCTGACATCTCTCTCTTTTCATACAGATTACATTAACTGAGAATATTTGTTTTTTATATAATTTACTTCATTTAAAAGAAGAGAATTCAAGCTTTATGATGCCCGTGTGCCTGAATGCATGTGTGACTGAGTATTCGCTGAGTTATAGTTCATTTTCGGACACGTTTCAGAATGGACTACACTGACAGAGAGAAGGCAGAACTCGCATCATGTTTATTTTTCTTTATTTGGCAAAAAGCACAACACGTTGTTTTTATTGTGAGTATACACAAAAAAAATACACACTTAACAGGATCGATTGATGTACAACACAAGCAGTGTTCAACTAAATGAACAACAGGTGAACAAAATAAGTAACTAAGGGAACAAACTTGCACACACTAGGAAACTAGGTCAACTTACAATGACAGGGCACACAGGCAAACAGGAACAGGGAAAACGTACTCGGTTACTAACGTAACCTCGGTTCTCTCTAGAAGAGGGAACGAGTACTTGCGTAAGATATCTTACGCTAGGGGAAAACCTCTTTTCCTCGAGATATTGAAGCCAAAAATTATCCTTAATTTTGCAATAATGTAAAACGCATTGCAGCAGCATGCAGACATGGGCGAGACAGCTCGCGCGCCCATTGGCTGCTCTGCGGCAACTGCACCAGCCTATCGATAGAGGCTCCTCATGACGTCAGAACCAATGAGGGCGCTTCGCGCCCATTACGTCATGTCCCGCCGAAATCGGGTGGGGCCAGGGCTATAAATACGGCCCAGAGAGGCTGGTTTGGTCAGTTTTTCATCGCTGAAGCGAATCAGAACATGACGCATGCACGGCAAGATACGCAAGTACTCGTTCCCTCTTCTAGAGAGAACCGAGGTTACGTTAGTAACCGAGTACGTTCTCTTACGAGAGGTCTCTCGTACTTGCGTAAGATATCTTACGCTAGGGGAACACAATGTAAAACGCCGTGCGTGCTTGAGACATAACACTAAAGTCCCAAGGGCAGGTGCCCGGGGCTCATACAGTGCCTTATCACAAGGGACTCACAGAGAATCCGGGAAGAGGGGCTAGAATAGCATCATTCCTGTAATATGGAGCTCTGATAAGAGCATGTTATATCAAGTGTTCCACACAGCCAGGGCGAACTCGGCCTGGACTGGTAAATATGGGGGACTTACGCACTGCCCACAGGAGTATACAGACGATCCGTGATCGACGCTCTAGCAGTTTCAGCATCCCGAGCCGATAGCATCGGGCGAGCAATACTGAAAAAATAAACCGAGAGCAACCTAGCTTGCAAAGCAGGAACCTCGAGGTTATAAAACCTTATAAATGTAGACGGGGAGGCCCAGCCTGCCGCCATACAGATATCTTGCAAGGCAATCCCACTGGACCAAGCCCACGACGAGGCCATGCCTCTTGTGGAGTGCGCTTTGACACCTATCGGGCATTGCAGGCCCCTGGATGTGTAAGCTAGCGCTATAGCATCAACTATCCATCTGGATAGACTCTGTTTTGACGCAGCTAGTCCCTTAGAACGTCCGCTGAACAAAACAAAGAGCTGCTCTGTCTGTCTGAAAACAGATGAGCGAGACACATAGGCCCTTAACGCCCTGACCGGGCAAAGGAAGCCTGCGTCCCCTTCCTCTTCAGATACCGGCAGGGCCGACAGGGAGATCACCTGTGCCCTAAACGGTGTATTGAGGGATTTAGGAACATATCCGTGCTTTGGTTTGAGTATGACTCTCGAGTCATTCGGCCCAAACTCCATACACGTCGCGCTCACTGAGAGCGCTTGCAAATCCCCTATGCGCTTCACTGAAGTGAGAGCCAGAAGAAACACTGTTTTGAAAGACAAGAGTTTCAGGTCTATTGACTGTATTGGCTCGAATGGGGCACCTTTCATGGCTTCCAGAACCGTGGAAAGGTCCCAAACGGGAACTGAGGGTGGTCTGGGAGGGTTCAGCCTCTTAGCTCCTCTAAGGAAGCGAATGACCAGATCGTTCCTTCCTAATGACTGGCCAAGTGGTGGTTCAGCGAACGCTGCTATGGCCGCCACATAAACTTTGAGCGTGGATGGGGTTCTGCCCTTATCCAGAAGCTCTTGTAAAAAGGAGGGAACCTCCGGCCTCCCACAGTGTGAGGGTGAAGTGCCACTCGCTGTACACCCGCTAGTGAACACAGACCATTTGAGGAATAGAGCCGCCTCGTAGATGGAGCTCTAGCCTGCGTGATCGTGTTTAACACTCCCGCTGGGAGGTTAACGGGTACCCGTTGATGGCCCACGCATGTAGGGACCAAAGCTCCGGGCGAGGATGCCAGATCGAGCCGTTCGCCTGCGAGAGGAGATCCCTCCTCACCGGTATCGGCCACGGGGCGGTACTCGTCAGCTGCATCAGGACTGGAAACCAGACTTGGTTTGTCCAAAATGGGGCGACGAGTAGCACTGGGCATCCGCTCTCCCTGATTCGCTCTAACACCTGGGGTAGGAGCGTGACAGGGGGAAACGCATAGAGCGGGCAGCGGGGCCAGACGTGAGCCAGCGCATCCCTGCTCTTGGAGAAGAATTCCTGACAATGAGCGTTCTCTTGAGACGCAAATAGGTCTATTTCCGCTCTGCCAAATGTCCTCCATAGCATTTTGACTGTCTGTGGATGTAAAGACCATTCTCCTGTCGGCAGATTGTTTCTGGACAGTCTGTCTGGTCCCACATTCAGATGGCCGGGCACATGCGCTGCCCTGAGCGAGCGCAGATTGTGCTGAGCCCAGACCAGGAGGCGTTCCGTCAGCCTGTGAAGGATTCTGGATCTGATACCTCCTTGGTGATTTATATAAGCCACCACTGACATGTTGTCCGAACGGACCAAGACGTGGTGTCTTTTTATCTGGGGACAAAAGCGCCTCAGCGCGTTGTCGACTGCCATCATTTCCAGGCAGTTTATATGCAGAAGCTTTTCCCGTTCCGACCACTGGCCGAATAACGGTCTGCCCTCGAGCAGCGCTCCCCATCCCGAGGTTGAGGCGTCCGTAGACACCACCTTCACACTCGAGGAAGTCCCCAGGCTTACACCTGACCGGTACCAGTCGGTCACTGTCCAAGGTTTCAGAGCTGCGACGCATTTCTGATCGACCTTGAGGCGCGCGAGACCGGAGGTCCAAGCTCTGCGCGGCGCGCGCTTTCAACCAATACTGCAGCGGGCGCATGCGAAGCAGACCCAGCTGAAGCACTGAGGATGCTGAAGCCATGAGACCCAGCATCCTTTGAAACTTTTTGAGCGGGGCTAAAGCGCCGTGGCGAAAAATCTCTGTCATGCGCTGAATACTTAGTCTGCGCTGCGGCGACAGCTGTGCTGTCATAGACAGCGAGTCCAGATCTGTGCCCAGAAAAGATATTTTCTGACTGGGAGACAGTGAACTCTTTGCCCAATTGACTGTGAGACCTAAATTCTCGAGGTGATCGAGTAATATGGTCCTGTGTTCTATGAGCTCCGACTGTGATCGAGCTAGAACCAGCCAATCGTCCAAATAATTCAGCACTCGTATGCCTCGGAGCCTGAGGGGTGCGAGCGCTGCATCCATGCACATCGTGAATACGCGAGGTGCCAGGGATAGGCCGAATGGCAGGACTGTGTACTGATATGCCTGGCCCTTGAAGGCGAATCTCAAAATTCGCCTGTGACGTGACGCTATTTGTATTTGAAAATAAGCGTCTTTCAGATCTATCGACATGAACCAGTCCCCTTGGCAAATTTGCGAGAGGATTTTCTTGGTCGTGAGCCTTCTGAACCGTCGTTTCAGAAGTGCTTTGTTTAGTCGTCTTAGATCTAAAATGGGTCTGAGACCCCCGTCTTTTTTTTGGGTACCAGAAAATATCTGCTGTACATGCCCCCTTCGCTCTGAGCTTGTGATAGGGGTTCTATAGCCCCTTTGCTCAGTAACTTCGCTATTTCGGCCCGAAGTAGGTGTGCTACTTCCTTTTTCACCGTAGTATCGATTTGCGCCGCTTTGCGTTGCGGGCGTCGACCAAACTGTAGCGAATAGCCTCTTTCTATAATGTCTAGCACCCACTTCGAAACCCCGGGTAGCCTTGCCCATGCGTTTGCACGAATGGCTAGGGGTTGAATGCGAAGCGCGCTCTGGTCGCTCAGCGACAGAGGGGCTTCAGTGTGCTGCAACATAAGCGTCGCGCTTATGACATTTGAGGCAGGGGGCGCGCTGATAACAGCGGGCAGATTGCCCGCGCTCGACTCCTCTGCGGTGGTCAACCGAGAGGGGGAGGGCTGGGCGAGTCCCGTAAGACCTGTCATGTCTATGTGTGAATGTGGGCGTGGGATAGCAGGCACATTTACAACACTGAGAGCATTGTCTGCCTGAGCAGAGCGAATGCATGTTGGTTTCGTTTTACAGAAACCTTGAGACATGCAGAACGTAGTGTTTGTGGGCACTGGGCAGTGGGCACATTTACCACATTTAATGCGCAATCGATCTGGGTCGATTTCATGTGCGCGAGCCCTGTGCGACAGGCTGTGTTTCTGTGTAGGAATGAGCACTGCAGTGGACATTTTGTCTACACTCATAACACCATCGGCCGTGGCCGGAACACCAGAAAATACACTCTATGGGATTTATCTGGGTAGCCGTAAAGCGGCGTTTGTGTGCAGGCAAGCGGGCTGTGTCGCCGACTTGTTTACTGCAGAATACACTGGAACAGTCGCATTTACTGGAACTGAACGAGCGAGAAGTTGCCATAGAAACAGAGAGCGTCAACATGCTGGCGCTTGTTTGCAGGTGTGCGTGTATTACAATAGACTCGTCCACTGCAATATTGACATTTCCAGAGAAATGTGTGAGAATGGAGGTAGTGACGCACGGAAACCATAGAAACGGTGCTTGGGTGCAGGCGAGCGGGTTGTACAACGCGCTCGTTGGCTGCAAAAATACACATCTGCAGTCGCCTTTTCAGGGAACTGACAGAGCGAGCATTGACGGCAAAATTATTTTAATTTTTTTTTGCCGTTAGACCCGGGATCGAACACGGGTCTCTCGCGTGAAAACTTGAGAATCTGCCACTGGGCCACAGGGGAAGACACAAAAGCTTTTATATAGCGCGAGTATTATCAGAGAAACCTGTGTTTCTGTGTAGGAATGAGCACTTGGCAGGCAGTGGGCATTTTGTCTACACTCATAACACCATCGGCCGTGGCCGGAACACCAGAAAATACACTCTATGGGATTTATCTGGGTAGCCGTAAAGCGGCGTTTGTGTGCAGGCAAGCGGGCTGTGTCGCCGACTTGTTTACTGCAGAATACACTGGAACAGTCGCATTTACTGGAACTGAACGAGCGAGAAGTTGCCATAGAAACAGAGAGCGTCAACATGCTGGCGTTCGTTTGCAGGCGTGCGTGCATTACAACAGGCTCGCTCACTGCAGTATGACATTTCCAGTCGCCTGAACTTCAGAGAGGAATGAGAAATAGAATTCGGCCCGGCCGCAGCGGGACATTAACACTCTTTTCTCCTTTCGCCAGTGACGCACGGGAACCATAGAAACGGTGTTTGGGTGCAGGCGAGCGGGTTGTACAACGCGCTCGTTGGCTGCAAAATGCACATCTGCAGTCGCCTTTCAGGGAACTGACAGAGCGAAGCATTGGAGGCATAATTAATCTGCCGTTAGACCGAGATTCGAACCCCGGTCTCTCGTGTGAAAAACCAAAGATTCCGCCACTGTGCCACAGGGGTGAACATAAAGGCTTTCAGATGCACGAGCATATAAGAGCGTCAACATGTTTTCTTCGGCGTTTGCTTGCCGGCGCTGCAATATTTATATTTCCAGTCGCCTGATCAGGGAACTGAGAAATGTGTGAGAAAAATTCAGGTCAGTCCAGCCTCGGCGGGACTAATACACTATTTTCTCCTTTCGCTGGTGATTGACGCGTAAATGGGGCGCAGAGGCAGGGTAGCTTTCTTGTACGTAAAGAAAAACTAACCCCGACCGTCCGCTTCCAGCCTCCCCTGTGAACGGCGCATTTTGCGCGGCCCGAACAGAGGGAGAGAGAAAGCTAGCCCCGTGACCGTCCGGTCCTGACATCCCCTGTGAACGGCGCGGTTTGCGCGGCTCGAACAGAGGGAGAGCAGGTATCATCCTCCAAGCAGGCAAGGCAAGCGGGCGCACCGGCGAGCTTTGCGGGTTGGGGGGGAAAGGGGCGTCTTGAAAAAGACGCCCGGCTCTTTTAGTGCAATGAGAGTGTGTGTCGCGGCGGCGAACACACACACATACACAAAACACAGTAGCAGAGAAAAGGATATGTACGCCGGAAAGCGTCAGCAGAAACGGCGACTGAAGGCGGCGAGATGTCGACCAGCAGCTTCAGATGCACTAATCCCGCTGGGTGCTTGACTCAGACGGCACGGCTTCCTCTCAGGATCCAGCGATGCGAAGGCCCGCTGAAGAGATGAAAAACTGACCAAACCAGCCTCTCTGGGCCGTATTTATAGCCCTGGCCCCACCCGATTTCGGCGGGACATGACGTAATGGGCGCGAAGCGCCCTCATTGGTTCTGACGTCATGAGGAGCCTCTATCGATAGGCTGGTGCAGTTGCCGCAGAGCAGCCAATGGGTCTCGCCCATGTCTGCATGCTGCTGCAATGCGTTTTACATTATTGCAAAATTAAGGATAATTTTTGGCTTCAATATCTCGAGGAAAAGAGGTTTTCCCCTAGCGTAAGATATCTTACGCAAGTACGAGAGACCTCTCGTAAGAGAACAGAGTTTTTACTCCTTTAAACGTTATAGACATCTTATGTTTGGGATCAATTTAGTGAGAACCTACACTGCATACATTTTTTGTAATAATAGTGTACCAATACATAAATGTTTTAATTTTAATTTTTTATGTTGTGATGTTATTTCCATCAAGAGGTGAATACATTTTTGGTGACTGACAATGCAAGATCCAAGCACTCTAAAGTCTACTCCAGCACATCTCAAATACTTTCAATGAATTTTAGGTCTGAGGTACCAATTCACGAGTGGAAATGATCCTTCATGCTCCCTCCCAACCATTCTTTCACAATTTGAGCTTGATTAATCTAGGCTTTGTCATCCTGGAATATGGCCATGATGTGTCTTGGAATATGGCCATGATGTGTCTTCCAACATGGTTGTTTAAGAAATGAATGTTATGAATCATGTTATGTGTATGCTAGGTCAAAGAGATGTGTTTTTAGTCTAGCTTTGAACTGACAGAGTGTGTCTGCTTCCCAGACAATGTTAGGAAGACTGTTCCAAAGTTTTGGTGCAAAATAGGAAAAGGATCTGCCGCTAGCAGTTGACTTTGATATTGTAGGTATTATCAACTGGCCGGAATTTTGAGATCACAATAGACATTGAAGGACTATAATGCGTTAAGAGCTCGCTCAAGTACTGCGGAGCTAAACCATTTAGTGCTTTGTAAGTAATGATCAATATTTTTTAATTTATACGATGTTTAATAGGGAGCCAATGTAGTGTTGACAGAACTGGGCTAATATGGTCATACTGGTTCTGGTAAGAACACTAGTTGCTGCGTTTTGGACCAGCTGTAATTTGTTTATTAAGCGTGCAGGGCAACCACCCATAATAGCATTACAATAATCTAGCCTTGATATCATGAACGCATGGACTAATTGTTCCGCATTTGTCATTGAGAGCATAAGACGTAATTTAGATATATTTTTAAGATGGAAAAATGCAGTTTTACAGATACAAGACATGAGACTTTCAAATGAAAGATTGGTATCAAAGAGCACACCCAGGTTCCTAACCAACGACGAAGACTTGACAGAGCAGCCATCAAGTGTTAGACAGTATTCTAGATTATTACGTGAGGACGTTTTTTGTCCAATAATTAGAATCTCTGTTTTTTCAGAATTAAATAGTAGGAAATTACTAGTCCTCCAATTTTTTATATCACCTATGCATTCCGTTAATTTTGTGAATTGGTCAGTTTCGTCAGAGCGTTAAGAAAAATAGACCTGAGTATCATCAGCATAACAGTGAAAACTAATTCCATGCTTCCTAATGATATTTCCCAAGGGTAGCATTAGGCTAGTGACAAATCGTCAAAAAGTGCTTTAGTTTTTGAGATACCCCTACCGGAGGTAGAACTAAACCCAACAATGTTTTTCCTCATCTCTAAGGTCTCCTATATATGAAATGGATTCTTGGCTCAAAATATTTTACTGCTAAGATTGTTAAACTACACTCATAACACCATCGGCCGTGGCCGGAACACCAGAAAATACACTCTATGGGATTTATCTGGGTAGCCGTAAAGCGGCGTTTGTGTGCAGGCAAGCGGGCTGTGTCGCCGACTTGTTTACTGCAGAATACACTGGAACAGTCGCATTTACTGGAACTGAACGAGCGAGAAGTTGCCATAGAAACAGAGAGCGTCAACATGCTGGCGTTCGTTTGCAGGCGTGCGTGCATTACAACAGGCTCGCTCACTGCAGTATGACATTTCCAGTCGCCTGAACTTCAGAGAGGAATGAGAAATAGAATTCGGCCCGGCCGCAGCGGGACATTAACACTCTTTTCTCCTTTCGCCAGTGACGCACGGGAACCATAGAAACGGTGTTTGGGTGCAGGCGAGCGGGTTGTACAACGCGCTCGTTGGCTGCAAAATGCACATCTGCAGTCGCCTTTCAGGGAACTGACAGAGCGAAGCATTGGAGGCATAATTAATCTGCCGTTAGACCGAGATTCGAACCCCGGTCTCTCGTGTGAAAAACCAAAGATTCCGCCACTGTGCCACAGGGGTGAACATAAAGGCTTTCAGATGCACGAGCATATAAGAGCGTCAACATGTTTTCTTCGGCGTTTGCTTGCCGGCGCTGCAATATTTATATTTCCAGTCGCCTGATCAGGGAACTGAGAAATGTGTGAGAAAAATTCAGGTCAGTCCAGCCTCGGCGGGACTAATACACTATTTTCTCCTTTCGCTGGTGATTGACGCGTAAATGGGGCGCAGAGGCAGGGTAGCTTTCTTGTACGTAAAGAAAAACTAACCCCGACCGTCCGCTTCCAGCCTCCCCTGTGAACGGCGCATTTTGCGCGGCCCGAACAGAGGGAGAGAGAAAGCTAGCCCCGTGACCGTCCGGTCCTGACATCCCCTGTGAACGGCGCGGTTTGCGCGGCTCGAACAGAGGGAGAGCAGGTATCATCCTCCAAGCAGGCAAGGCAAGCGGGCGCACCGGCGAGCTTTGCGGGTTGGGGGGGAAAGGGGCGTCTTGAAAAAGACGCCCGGCTCTTTTAGTGCAATGAGAGTGTGTGTCGCGGCGGCGAACACACACACATACACAAAACACAGTAGCAGAGAAAAGGATATGTACGCCGGAAAGCGTCAGCAGAAACGGCGACTGAAGGCGGCGAGATGTCGACCAGCAGCTTCAGATGCACTAATCCCGCTGGGTGCTTGACTCAGACGGCACGGCTTCCTCTCAGGATCCAGCGATGCGAAGGCCCGCTGAAGAGATGAAAAACTGACCAAACCAGCCTCTCTGGGCCGTATTTATAGCCCTGGCCCCACCCGATTTCGGCGGGACATGACGTAATGGGCGCGAAGCGCCCTCATTGGTTCTGACGTCATGAGGAGCCTCTATCGATAGGCTGGTGCAGTTGCCGCAGAGCAGCCAATGGGTCTCGCCCATGTCTGCATGCTGCTGCAATGCGTTTTACATTATTGCAAAATTAAGGATAATTTTTGGCTTCAATATCTCGAGGAAAAGAGGTTTTCCCCTAGCGTAAGATATCTTACGCAAGTACGAGAGACCTCTCGTAAGAGAACAGAGTTTTTACTCCTTTAAACGTTATAGACATCTTATGTTTGGGATCAATTTAGTGAGAACCTACACTGCATACATTTTTTGTAATAATAGTGTACCAATACATAAATGTTTTAATTTTAATTTTTTATGTTGTGATGTTATTTCCATCAAGAGGTGAATACATTTTTGGTGACTGACAATGCAAGATCCAAGCACTCTAAAGTCTACTCCAGCACATCTCAAATACTTTCAATGAATTTTAGGTCTGAGGTACCAATTCACGAGTGGAAATGATCCTTCATGCTCCCTCCCAACCATTCTTTCACAATTTGAGCTTGATTAATCTAGGCTTTGTCATCCTGGAATATGGCCATGATGTGTCTTGGAATATGGCCATGATGTGTCTTCCAACATGGTTGTTTAAGAAATGAATGTTATGAATCATGTTATGTGTATGCTAGGTCAAAGAGATGTGTTTTTAGTCTAGCTTTGAACTGACAGAGTGTGTCTGCTTCCCAGACAATGTTAGGAAGACTGTTCCAAAGTTTTGGTGCAAAATAGGAAAAGGATCTGCCGCTAGCAGTTGACTTTGATATTGTAGGTATTATCAACTGGCCGGAATTTTGAGATCACAATAGACATTGAAGGACTATAATGCGTTAAGAGCTCGCTCAAGTACTGCGGAGCTAAACCATTTAGTGCTTTGTAAGTAATGATCAATATTTTTTAATTTATACGATGTTTAATAGGGAGCCAATGTAGTGTTGACAGAACTGGGCTAATATGGTCATACTGGTTCTGGTAAGAACACTAGTTGCTGCGTTTTGGACCAGCTGTAATTTGTTTATTAAGCGTGCAGGGCAACCACCCATAATAGCATTACAATAATCTAGCCTTGATATCATGAACGCATGGACTAATTGTTCCGCATTTGTCATTGAGAGCATAAGACGTAATTTAGATATATTTTTAAGATGGAAAAATGCAGTTTTACAGATACAAGACATGAGACTTTCAAATGAAAGATTGGTATCAAAGAGCACACCCAGGTTCCTAACCAACGACGAAGACTTGACAGAGCAGCCATCAAGTGTTAGACAGTATTCTAGATTATTACGTGAGGACGTTTTTTGTCCAATAATTAGAATCTCTGTTTTTTCAGAATTAAATAGTAGGAAATTACTAGTCCTCCAATTTTTTATATCACCTATGCATTCCGTTAATTTTGTGAATTGGTCAGTTTCGTCAGAGCGTTAAGAAAAATAGACCTGAGTATCATCAGCATAACAGTGAAAACTAATTCCATGCTTCCTAATGATATTTCCCAAGGGTAGCATTAGGCTAGTGACAAATCGTCAAAAAGTGCTTTAGTTTTTGAGATACCCCTACCGGAGGTAGAACTAAACCCAACAATGTTTTTCCTCATCTCTAAGGTCTCCTATATATGAAATGGATTCTTGGCTCAAAATATTTTACTGCTAAGATTGTTAAATTAACAGAAATTGTTATACACCCCAAAACCAAAAAAAGGACTAAAATATAGCCTGTCCGTATGGGAGTTAAGGCATATAAACTAGTGCAGATCAATCACACAAGCTCTGAGAGCTTTGAAACTTGACATGTTTGTAGTCAGGGAGTTGTTTTAACTACTAGAAAAGACTGGATGTGAATATCTTGATGTATGGAATAAATAGAGACATATAAACACATACCTAAAATAAGCGGACATGCACAAATTGAATATCTATGTTGAATGTTTTCATTTACTTTGTGGTTGCTTTGCCAGGGATTATCACACAATACAAATTAAATTACTGTCTTAAATCAAACAAATGGCAATCTAACTAATCAAACACTCTGTGGGGGAATGAGCCCTGTCTTCTCAGGCTGTTTATTTTATTTGATTTTTTCTAGCAGCAACCATTTGGAACATGAACTGCTTTTGGTAGCCATTCTGAGGTCAGCCCCCCATGATGTTACAACTGCAACACACCACTGTCACTCATCCACATTGTCATCAGTGACAAAGTGGGTCATATTTGGACAGTCTGGGAAAGGGCAAGAGCAAAACTCTGAGCAGGTCAAGCCAACAGAAAGACACTGGCATTTGGTGGCATCGTTGCAGTTTCCGTCTTTACAGTAGAGGGTGGGTGATGTCTCTAACTTTTTTAGGTGCTGGTGCCTTCTGGAACATCACAGGTTCAATGCACCCATCTTCTCTGAGCCTCCATCTTCTACCAACTGGGTTCCAGAGAAGAGGTTTGGCCAGGTGGCTGTGACGCCACACTGCTGTTTGGTACAAGGCTCTCAGCACATGTTGCTGGAAGGCATCTTCTGTTGGGGGTAGATTTGCTACTGACAAATCTGTGGTAGATGCTAGTGTGTACCTCAGCTCATCCAGGTTGGTGCAAGGATGCCCATCCACCTTTTTCTTTTGGCCATACAGGAGGAGGGCATACCTTCTTGCCACAGGCAAAGCCTCTTCCGGGCTACCAGAGAGTCTAAATTTGGTCATTTCCTGTAACTCACAAAGATGGGTCTTCAGTCTTGTGAGGGCAGTGGACTTCCCAATTCTGTACAAACTGCTTGTGGCGTCACAACCCGTGAGGGCGTGGCATGCAGGTAAACACTCAAAAAGCACTGCTCCAAGCTTCTGAGCGATCAAACAGATAGGGACGAATCTTTCCTGAAGGCCATGTCCAGAGTGCATAAACACTGCTAAGGATCCAAACATCCGTTTGCTTGAATAGTACAGAAGCAAAACTAGTACATCTGTATCATCACATTTGACAATTAGACGAGAATGTGACTGTGCAAGGTGTATTGCATGTAACACCAGCCTCGTGTCAGCCTCCTCCTGGTCACTATAAAGATCTTTCAAGCAGTCAATGCCTGACTTGCTAACCCTCTTAACCTCCTGACCATTTTCAAAGCCACCTGCCAAGATGACAGTGTTCCCTGAAGAAATTCTCATTGGCCCAGTACTGGCGATGTAGGTGCTGACAAAGCTACATAGAGCAGCCTTGTTTTCGCTGATCCTGAGGTATTTTCTGTAGTTTGGAACACTTGTTTGTCCTGTGATGATATGTGTTTGTCTGCTGGTGTGAATGGTGCCTCTTCTTTGTCTTTCAAGATCTTTGACTGAATAATAATAATAATAATTTGTTACATTTATATAGCGCTTTTTCTGAGACCTCAAAGCGCTTTACATAGAAGTGGGAATCTCCTCAACCACCACCAATGTGCAGCATCCACTTGGATGATGCGACGGCAGCCATATTGCGCCAGAACGCCCACCACACACCAGCTTACTGGTGGAGAGGAGACAGTGATGAAGCCAATCAGTATATGAGGATTATTAGGAGGCCATGATAGAGAGAGACCAAGGGGCAAATTTGGCCAGGATGCCGGGGTTACACCCCTACTCTTTTTCGAAGGACATCCTGGGATTTTTAATGACCACAGAGAGTCAGGACCTCGGTTTAACGTCTCATCCGAAGGACGGTGCTCTTTTGGCAGTATAGTGTCCCCGTAACTACACTGGGGTGTTAGGACCCACACATACCACAGGGTGAGCACCCCCTGCTGGCCTCACTAACACCTCTTCCAGCAGCAACCTGGTTTTTCCCATGAGGTCTCCCATCCAGGTACTAACCAGGCTCAGCCCTGCTTAGCTTCAATGGGCAACCAGTCTTGGGCTACAGGGTGATATGGCTGCTGGATGGAAGTGGACTGAGTGTTGGTGGTCATATCTATCAAACACTATAACAATACAGCTGTTACCTTCCTTTCCCATTAAAGTTGCGATCTTTTTCCAGACACATTCACCCAGGTCATTGAACGTTTAAAAAAGGCTGAATCATTGAGACTCTGAAGAAGAGCCATGCCATCAATGATATATGCTGATGGTTCTTTAACATTTGGCAGCTGCTGTGTCTCTTCAACAACAGCCTCAAGTTTCTCTGCCAGGTCAGCTTTTGTTGTCTTCCTCATGCTTCCATCATCATAAAACAAAGAGGGTGGGACAGCTGCGAGTTCGTGAGACATCACAGTCTCCATGGACACCTCTCTTTGTTTGGAGACAGCCAGTAATCTTCGAAAGAGCACGTCTGAGTCCATGTGAACCTTTCCAGATATGCTGACTCCAACTGATGTTTTCATGTCCTTGAAGGTTGCACACTGGTTTCTTTTCTCTGGCTCCCAGAAGCTCTTTGTTCTTTTTGATTTTGCCAGACGTTGTTCAATAAAGATGGCATTCTGCTTCGCACCATCTTGGAGGAAGCTTGAGAGCTCTTTTGCAACTTTCTCAGATGCAACCTGACCACTTGCAATGTTGATCAGTTCCTCAGGAATGCTATCAAGATCAAAGGGATTCTGCCTCTGCTCCACAGCTTCCATTATCTTCTGTATGTCTCTTTCGACTCGGTCCATTCTGGATGCTCCATGCTCCTTGTGTGCTTTCAAGCTCTGATCATCAGTGTCACAAAGCTCTTTCATGGCATCCACATATGCTGTGGTCACATGTCTTGTCATCAACCATCTTGTGAGAGCTCCTTTTCGTAATGTGAAGCCAACAACCTCACCCTGACTCTTGCCTTCTCGATTAATGGTTTGCTCCAGTGCCTGATCAGTAGCCACACAGTTGAAGCTTCAATGCTCAGACCGGCGAACAACAAACCCACCTTGCTGCATGAATGTGTATGCTTCTGGTTGTTCATGTTCAAGTGCTTTCATTTCTGCAACATAGACTGGCATGTACTTGCCATAATTGGTCCTGCCAGCAGCTCTGAACCAAGGCATCACTTCACACATGCAATTCAGGTGAAGTTGAAAGTCAGCTTTACGCTCTGAACGAAGAATCCTTAGCAATAGATCAGCACCATTGAGGAACATTAACCAGTATCCAAAGGTTGCTGATTGCTTAACTCCCTCATTTATAAACATCTGGATTCTCTTCTGGATCTCAGGAACTTCAGTCTCCAACTCACTGATGAGCTGTTGAGCAGTGGCCTTGTCATTACCATGAAATGCATGCTGTACATCTCTTGTGTTTTGCTCTTGTGCTTCAGTCATTGCACATTGGCCTTGTTTTTCAAGCTATGATTGCATGGCTTGCCAGAAGAGCCTGAACAGAGCCTCAGAGGCTAGCTTTATGTTTCTTACTCCTCTTGCCAGCTGTTTCCCTTGAAGCAACTGTCGAGCTGTTCCCTCTGCATACACATCTGACTCAGTTAGTATGTCAAAGAGTCCACCATCGCCATAGAGCTTTCCGATGCTTGCTAGGTAAGCCATCGTGATATGCATAACTCCCAGTCTCATTGTGATCTTTCCTTGTAAGGGCGATGGTTTGCTCCACAAGATCTGTCGTGCTTTACTATAAATAGCAAGGTCTGTTGTCACAAGAATATGGTGCTGTCCCAGTTCTGCAGCAAGCTGTACAAGTCGTATCATAGATGTGTAGATGGTTGACAATTCTGAGGGTGATTCTCTTATGAAGGGCATGTAGAGTACACTGGCTACTGAACAAGCAGTGTCTGACGTGAAGTCATTAAATGCAGTATAAGCAGGAACATGCTGCTGATTCTCAATTACATTTCGGGACAGCTTCCATACCAGATCTCTGTCTTCAGCTGCTTTAGAGATTGTTGTGTTTGTGTGCAGTAACTCAGGTTGGGCAAGTTCATGTGGTTCGGGTCGCTTTGTAGATTTGATGTATCTGTAATCACAATTGAAATGAGAGGATAAGCTTATGATCATATGCATTTAATATCAAATCACTTTTAAAACCTCACAACATACATTCATATTGAACATTAATTTGTTTGAATCTTTAGCAGTTCATGTGACTAAGCGAATACCATAACATGAAAACAAAAACAACATAAAAATAGATTTCAAAGAAAAAATAATGGACCAAATTTACCTGTAAAGTTTATCTCCATTCATATCAAATGTGTTTAAGGTGGTGAGGGACCTCTGTGGAACCCGTGCTAGGTATTTATCTGCTGTGGAGACTTGGCCTCTTCGGAACACAACAGACGCCATAGCATGAGTTGTACACTTCCCATCCAGGGTGTCTTCATTTTGGTCAAAGTTGTCGATGGCTGCATCAACAATTCCATGTTCAGCGACTCCAGTGAGGCCAGTTGGGATGTAGACACCACTCTCTGTCCTTGATATCTGGTCTGCTGCCACAGATGTGAGGAAGTGCCTAACCTCTCTGTATAGGAAACGCAGTGCCCCATTGCACTGAGCTCATTGATGAGTGTCTTACTACCAAACCCATGATGTATCAAAATGGCAAGTCCCAGTGTGATTGGCGTATGGATGTGACAGCTCTGTCCAATGAGATAAGGGCAGATTGCGATAACACACAGATTGTCTTTTGAAGCTGGGTCATCATCACATGTTTGGTATTCTCTGTGGGAATGTGAATCAACACACCAGTTGACAAAGTCATACAGGATGTTGGGTACATACTTGCTGCATTGGAGACGTGATAGACGGTCACTGCTGACATATGATTGACTGTCATGCTCTACCTGCTCCATGCTTTTCCTCAATATGTCTGCAGCCCTGTGTAATATTTGGATTTCGGAAAGACTCTGACTTGTCTGTGGAAGTATTGTCTCACAGTCTACTGTTATTTCTGTGAGTTTAGCAGCTTCCCTCAGTGCACAACCTATGGTCATACTATCTGAGCAGATCAGATCTGACAGTCCTGGACGTGGAACAAATACAAGCCTGTCTTTGTAATGCTGTATCAGCTTTTCCTTTAGCTTCCAGGATCTATATTTCTTGTGTTGAACTATGGACACACCTTCTTCCTCAGCAATGGTCTTTAGTATGTTGTCATAGCTATCAGTCAAAGAGTTGAGAGTCCTCACTTTCATATATTTGGACAATAATGTTTTATCAATGTCTTCAGTGAGCTTAATAAAGGCTTTGTCATAGACATTGGTCTGCTTTTCTGATTATTTTCTTCGTCTGGCAGCTGCTATATTTCGTTCAGAGATGTAGTGTGCAAGGCACATTTTATAGTATTTGGCATCATATGCAAAGAGATCTGGGCATGAAAGAATTTGAAGATGTACATCTTCATCGAGCCTTTCAGAAGCTGACCGAAGGACCTTGTCTCTGCTACTTGCGCCTGTACCAGTCGAAATGGCTGTCAGAGGTTCTGGTCTAGAGCTGGCCTTTCCACATATGAAACAATCTCTCCGTATTTTAAATGATGTTGTATCAGCCCTACTCAGCCTTCTTGGTGCAGATGTGCTCTTACTCTCAACATTTGCAACTTGCTGCTGCTCACTGATTTTTGTCTTACTGCAGTAGTTCGCTCTACATGATTCATGACATGAAACTTTGATTTGGAGGAAAGTATGTCATCTGTATATGGAGGCAGAGTTTTATGGACATCATCATCTCTCTGCTGAGCAAGGGCAAGTATGCGTTGGAGGCCTTCTACTGTGGGGTTTTGGACATAGGGATATTTTTTCTTGCCCTTTTCAAAATGTTTCCCACAAATTATACAAAACTTTGGATCCAGTTTCTGTAAGACATTCTCCATAATTCAAGAGACTAGTGAAAAGGAAAAAATATATAAATTTCTGAATTTTCATCGAAATGCAAATCAAGTTGAATTACACATGCAACAGTCAGAGGGCTAAGTAATTTTTTTGCTAGGCTAAGCAGTTTCTACAACTAGCTATTTAGCTGCTTGTATTAGGCTAGGTCAGCCTTTTCATTTGACATCATATTTGTAATGATTTACCTGTCTGGTTAGGAAGATATCAATAAAGACAATCAAGTAGCTAGCTACAGCTGGATCCAACCATTAGCCTAACAGTAGTCAACTCACTAGACCAATCAAAAACTCAAATTAAATATATCTAATATCTTATTCTTATTTACTCAAAGATCACACCAATGGGGTGAAGTAAGCAGTGTAGGCTCTACTGCCCACTGCTGGTCTGGACAGACAAAAGCTGACAATATTATTTTCCATTATTCAGTAATGACTTGACCAAAACAAAATTCAAGTGGATATACATATTTTAATAAAGGTGTTCCATTCCAATGTTAACCTGATTCAATTGGATCTGTGTTTCATATTAATTGTATAGTATACTGTGCCTTATGAAATGTATCATTATTAAATGTATCATAAATATTGATCAGCACTTACCTAATGTAACTTACTTTGCAGTAACAATGAATTTGTCAACATTCGTCTCACCACTGATAATGTGATTTGGACTTGAGACTATTTTGTCCAGTGTTCTTTCATTTTGGACACCTCATACATTGAGTGACAGAACACTCAGATTTGTCATGCTTTTTTTACATATTTGGTATTGCTGGATTCAGCACAACCCCACCTTTCCAACAAGCCATCATATGTGTTTCTATGATAATCCCTGGCAAAGCAGAAGGCACCAGCACCTAAAAAAGTTAGAGACATCACCCACCTCTACTGTAAAGACGGAAACTGCAACGATGCCACCAAATGCCAGTGTCTTTCTGTTGGCTTGACCTGCTCAGAGTTTTGCTCTTGCCCTTTCCCAGACTGTCCAAATATGACCCACTTTGTCACTGATGACAATGTGGATGAGTGACAGTGGTGTGTTGCAGTTGTAACATCATGGGGGGCTGACCTCAGAATGGCTACCAAAAGCAGTTCATGTTCCAAATGGTTGCTGCTAGAAAATAAATAAATAAATAAACAGCCTGAGAAGACAGGGCTCATTCCCCCACAGAGTGTTTGTTTAGTTAGATTGCCATTTGTTTGATTTAAGACAGTAATTTAATTTGTATTGTGTGATAATCCCTGGCAAAGCAACCACAACGTAAATGAAAACATTCTGCATAGATGCATGTCCGCTTATTTTAGGTATGTGTTTATATGTCTCTATTTATTCCATACATCAAGATATTCACATCCAGTCTTTTCTAGTAGTTAAAACAACTCCCTGACTACAAACATGTCAAGTTTCAAAGCTCTCAGAGCTTGTGTGATTGATCTGCATTAGTTTATATGCCTTAACTCCCATACAGACAGGCTATATTTTAGTCCTTTTTGGGGGGGGGGGTTTGGGGTCTATAACAATATATGTTAATTTAACAATCTTAGCAGTAAAATATTTTGAGCCAAGAATCCATTTCATATATGGGAGACCTTAGAGATGAGGAAAAACATTGTTGGGTTTAGTTCTACCTCCGGTAGGGGTATCTCAAAAATTCAGGGGCATTGTCACTAGCCTACATGTACAGAGTGAAAAGCAACGGTCCTAGTACTGATTCTTGTGGTACGCCATACTGAACTTGTGATCGATAAGACATCTCTTCATTTACGGCAACAAACTGATAACGGTCAGATAAGTATGATTTAAACCATGCTAATGCAATTCCACTAATGCCAACATAATTTTCGAGCCTATTTAAAAGAATGTTGTGGTCAATAGTATCAAATGCAGCACTACGATCGAGTAATAGAGAGATACTAATAGAGAGATACAACCACGATCGGATGATAAGAGCAAATCATTTGTAACTCAAATGAGAGCAGTCTCAGTACTATGGTACAGTCTAAATCCTGACTGAAAATCCTCGCAGATATAATTTCTTTCTAAAAAGGAACATAGTTGTGAGGATACCGCCTTTTCTAGTATCTTTGACAGAAAAGGTAGATTCGAGATCGGCCTGTAATTGACTAATTCTGTACGATCAAGTTGCGTTTTTTTAACAAGCGGTTTAATCATAGCCAGCTTAAAAGTTTTTGGTACGTATCCTAATGACAAAGATGAATTAATGATATTAAGAAGAGGATCTATGACCTCTGGAAGCATCTCTTTCAGTAGCTTAGTCGGTATAGGGTCTAACATACATGTTGTCGATTTAGATGATTTAACGAGTTTAACGAATTCTTCCTCTTCTATAGCAATGAATGATGAATTTTTCAGCCCGAACCCGACCCGACCCGAGACCAACATCAATATCACTTTAAGCTCTCTTTGACGCGCGCTCTGATGCGCACTGTCTCTGCTACACGCAAACACATGCACGTCACACGCAACTAAAAGGTAAACTTTTATTATAGGCCTGAAACATCATGCCCAATCATGCCCACAAATATTGAACAGACTGTCCATTAGAGAGAAGCATAAGCATGCAGTAGAGAATATAGCGCTACGGGATCCAACCGCAAAAATAAGTAAATAAACCGCCTACCTTTCTTTGCTTTTAAGTAACTGAAGATCAATGTTCAAAACAATGTTAAAAAATGAAGAACTCTTCGCCAACTGACTAATGTTAAATAATATTAATAAATAAGTAAAAATCCAACTTCTCCCTGATCCTCTGCATGGTCAGCTGTCACCTGTTAATGCACGTGAGTGACGGGTGCGTATATGCATATTGCGTTTGTTTTGCTTAGGCGATGTATAATATAATAAATATAACAATATTTCATACACACTGTGACGTGTGCTCTGCACGTATATTATGGGCACAATGAAAGGAGAGAAGCTAAATAAGCCAGAGTCCGACCCTAGCCCGATCTCTAAAACAAATGGGCTTAGCGTGCAGACCTCTACTACAATGTAGGGGTGCGCCAAAATATCGATATGGCGATATCTCGCGATATTTTCTCCCGCGATCGATTCTCGATGCGAGTCAGTTTAACTGCTAATCGCGTCAAAGCAGCTGGTACACGGCACGACTGTCCTGCATGAATTTTATCCCGAGCCGGCAGCAATCACGTGGGCTTTCGCGCTAAACACAGAGACCGTCATGTTGCGAATGGGAGAGAGAGAGAGAAAAGTGTGTGTGTGTGTAACAGTGACAGTGTATGCGCACGCTGTATGGTTGCTGCCACTGAGGTATAGCCCCATCGACGTGGTTGTGTATGATTTGGCAGTATGGGACAGCTGGTGAAAAAACATGTTTAAAAATTATCGGGAGGTCGGGAGGTGCTCGTAACGTGCTCGGCTCGGCTTGTAATTCCTCTCACACGCTGCGAGCCGCGACCATGCGAGCATCACCGATTCCACTCGATTTCTCCCGAGTGAAAAAAATCATCTGCAGCAAAACAAAAATAGTGTCTGTGACTGTTTTGTTGCAACTGATAAGACACAAGTTGTTTTTGTTATTGTGTTTCATCGAAAAAAATAAATGGAGATTCATTTTCCTAATAAAAAAAAAAAATCTTTTTATTTCTTAAAACATGATATATTGTGAGTTATTACTGATAATATATCGATTATCGCAGTATCGCCATATCGTGATATTATCGGTATCGTGAACAATGTATCGTGTACCGTATCGTATCGTGAAGTACCCAGTGATTCCCAGCCCTACTACAATGCACTGCCCGATTCGATACTGTAGTAGACGGTTGCATAGTTATAATTCTCCCTGATGTTATCAATCTTATAAGTGAAGAAGTGCTGCTTGGAAACTTCTGGGCTTGAAGCTTTATTTTTCGTTAGTTTAGCCACTGTTTCAAATAAATACCTAGGGTTTTGTTTATTTTCTTCTAATAGGGTTGAAAAATAAGCAGATCTAGCAGCTTCTAAGGCCTCTCTGTATGCAATCGAGCTCTCTTTCCATGAAATGTGAGATACCTCTAGTTTTGTTTTCTTCCAGTTGCGCTCCATTTTTCTGGCTGCTCTCTTAAGGGCCTGAGCGTGCTTGTTGTACCGTTGGACTCTTTTATTTTATCTTCTTTAAGCGCAACGGAGCAACTGTGTCTAAAGTGCTGGAAAAGAGAGAGTTAAAAGTATCTGTCGCAATATCGAGTTCTTCTAAGCTATCTGGGATGCTTAGATGATGAAACTGATCAGGAAGATTATTAATAAAGCAATTATTTAGTTAGTTATTTAGTGGCAGAAGTGATAGGTCTAACATATTTGTAACACGGAGTCGGTTTTGCAGCCTTGGCTAAATGAAGTTTACACGACTAGATAATGATCTGAGATGTCATCGCTCTGCTGCAGAATTTCAACGGCATCAACATTGATTCCGTGTGATAATTTTGGATCTAAAGTATGATTACGACAATGAGTAGGTCCTGACACATGTTGTCTAACTCCAATAGAGTTAAGAATGTCTTTAAATGCCAGTCCCAATGCATCTTTTTCATTATCTACATGTAAAATAAAATCACCAACAATTATGACTTTATCTGCAACCAGTACTAACTCTGATAGAAAGTCAGCAAAATCTTTGATAAAGTCTATATGGTGCCCTGTTGGCCTGTATACAGTAGTCAGCACAAATCTCAAACGTGATTTATCATTTACACTATATATTGCTATATTAAGCGCCAACTCTTCAAAATAATTATATTTGAAACTAGACTTCTTAGTAATTCTAAAAATATTACTATAAATTACAGCACCACCTCCCCCTTTGCCTTTCAGACGAGGTTCATGTTTATAACAGTAATCTTGCGGGGTGGTCTCATTTAAAGTAATGTAATCGTTTGGTTTTAGCCAGGTTTATGTCAAACACAGCACTTCTAGATTATAGTCTGTAATCTTATCATTAACAATAAGTGCTTTTGAAGTAAGGGATCTAATATTCAGCAACCCAAGCTTTATCATTTGCTCATTTGTGTTATATCTGTTTTTTATTTGTTAAACATCAATAAAAAATTTACCCTTAGATGGGTTTGGAAGTTTTTTGTATGTCCTAATTTTGGGAACAGACACAGTCTCTATATGATGATGTCTAGGTGGAAGAGGCTCTATGTGATGGGATTTATCTGACCTTGGTGACGTGAGACAGCTAGCAGATGGTCGGTTTAGCCAGTCAGTCTGCTTCCTGACCTGAGCCCCAGACTGTCATGTTTGAGCTCTAAGACTATGTGCCATATTACTAGAGAGAAGAGCAGCACCATCCCAGGAGGGCTGAATACCATCTCTTTTCAACAAGTCAGGTCTGCCCCAAAAACTTTTCCAATTGTCTATGAATTCTATATTATCTATATACAGTCCATAATGTATGAAATATTTCTCAATTAGGACCTTTGCCACATCATGGGCCTTCTGGCTTTTAATTGGCAAAGCCTGGGCGTATTTCGTGAAATTATCTGTGACCACTAACACGTTGCTTATGCCTTTGGAGTCAGGCTCCATGGAAAGAAAATCCATGCATACTAAATCCATAGGCCCATGGCTTACGATCTGGTGCAATGGAGCAGCTCTCTGTATAGGGGACTTGTGAGTGACACACTCTTATTGATGTATTCTTCCACATGCATCGACATCCTAGGCCAAAAGAATTTACTTCGGAGCAGGTCAACAGTTCTTTCTTGTCCAAGGTGCCCCAGGTCATCATGCATGACCTGCATAACTATCTCCCGGAACTCTCTTGGCAGGATGAGTTGACTGACCACATCTCCGGATGGTCTCTTGCTATACCAGTACAGCAATCCATCTTTCATTGACAGCTTCCTAGCTTCTCTTTTCAATCAGGAAAACTCAGGACTCACGTTCACATCCTCTGGCCAGCGCCCATGCTTGGCGGCTTGGATGGCCAGTCCAATGGCTTCATCCTCTTCCTGAGCCTTCCTGAGACTCAGTTTGGACATGAGTTCCAGGGACTTTAACTCCATGTGTGTTGGAAACGCATACAGGTCAGGAACACAGTGGGGAGATGCTCCAAGCTGAGCAACACAGACTGGTGTACAGCGTGCAGACTCTGGGATGCTGACTCTCTGGCAGATGGTCTTCACTCCAGACTGAGGTATAGTCACCCAGCCATTGTCGTCCTCTTCTGGCATGTTCCTTGACAACAGGTCGGCATCAATGTTCTGTCGGCCTTGGCGATACTGCACATCAAACTTGTACGTAGATAGGGCAGCTAGCCAGCGATGCCCCATCGCATTGAGCTTGGCTGTGGACAGCACGTACGTAAGCGGGTTGTTGTCAGTACGTACAGTGAATCTTGCCCCATACAAATAGTCGTGGAATTTGTCGACTACTGCCCACTTGAGTGACAAGAATTCCAGCTGATGTATGGGGTAGTTTCTCCCTGCAGAGCTGACTTTTCTACTTGCAAAGGCAACTGGTCTCAGGCCTTCAGGGTGTTCTTGGTAAAGAACAGCACCAAGACCCTTCAAGTTTGCATCCACATGCAGGATGTATGGATGTTGTGGATTGGCAAATGCCAGGACAGGCGCATGTGTTAGACAGTGAATTATGTGATGAAACGCATCTGTACAGGATTTGTCCCATCTTTCCCCGAACGCCTCCGATTCTTTCAAGTAGACTTTGTTCACATCTTGGGCATACTTCTTTCTCTTCTGAGTTGGAGCATATCCCTTTGTGAGTTCAGTCAGTGGTCTAACAATTTCGTTGGCATGGGCCATGTAGTGGCGGCCTCAATCTTGTTTGGATCTGGGGCAACTCCATCTGCAGACACGATGTGACCCAGGTTCTTGACCCCTGTCAGACAGATCTGGCACTTGTCCACTGAGAGTTTCAGCCCAACTTCACCGGGACGATCTAGGACCTTGAGCAGTCTCTCTTCGTGTTCCTCAAGAGTTTTTCCAAACACTATCACGTCGTCCAGATACACCAGCACTTGTAAGAGGTTCATGTCACCGACAGCGTTTTCCATTAACCTTTGAAAGGTTGTTGGTGCCCCAGTAATGCCTTGAGGCATTCGTTTGAACTGGAAAAATCCTAACGGGCAAATGAATGCCGTCTTCTCTATATCCTCTTCTGACATAGCTATCTGGTAGTACCCTGAACGCAAATCCAGTACAGAGAACCACTGACTCCTTGTTAAGGCATTCAGCGCGTCTTCAATGTGTACTGGTCAGGTATTGTTTGGCTATTCAACAGTCGGTAATCAATGCACATCCTAATAGCCCCAGTCTTCTTTCTGACTACAACTATTGGGGATGCATAGGGGCTTCCCGACTCTGTTATGATCCCTGCCTGGAGCAGTTCTTGTAAATGCTTTCTCACGGCTTCGATATCTGCAGGGGCTAGCTGGCGTGATCGTTGACGGAAAGGCCAGGAATCAGAAAGTCGGATTCTGTGCTCTACCCCTTTTGCTAATCCCATGTCCCACTCGTGCATTGAGAAGACTCGTGCATTGAGATCCAGTTTCTTACATAATAAGGGCAGGAAGCCCTTAAAATATCCTAAGTCCTTCATTATTTGACCTAGCCAAGTAATCTTGGTGTCTAACCCCATGTTTTCTGGGTCTATGAATCCACTGGACTTGTCTAAATTGCACTGACATGATTACATACTTATGGAATACATGATTTTGTGAGATTACTGTAAGGTTTTATCTTTGTTGGTGGTGAACCAGAGATGTTAAAACATTTAGCCTATATCAAGTAACTCCTACTCAGTACGTGTTTTTAGACACATACCCTTTTTTTTTCTTTTTTTTTTACACAGACTTGACATTCAATGTAAAAGTTATTGCACCCAAAAGTAACTTAAATTGGAGTTGTATAACTTTGATCATAAACAACTCTGAATTAGTCCGAACAGAGGCCTGTGTGTGAACCCTCTAAAATGGTCATTCATTTCAGTTTGAATAAGGTAATACATGTCTAATGCATAGATGTTTTTGAGTATAAAATTGGCATTATACTAAACCTCAGGTTTAGTCAAATTCAGGTAAACCTTCAGACTTGAACCGCGGTTTCTTCAGCCACTACTTCCTCGTCCCAAAGAAGGATGGGGGTATGCGCCCCACATTGGACCTGCGTTGCCTGAATTTTTCCCTTTACAAAGGGAAGTTCAAGATGCTGATGTTGAAAACTATCCTGGCGCAGATTCAAACAGGGGACTGGTTCGTCACCGTGGACCTGAAGGACGCCTATTTCCACATCCAGGTCATTCCTCGGCACAGGAAGTTCCTCTGGTTTGCCTTTGGGGGAAAGGCGTATCAGTATCCGGTCCTTCCATTTGGTCTAGCTCTGGCTCCGCGGACGTTCTCCAAGTGCATGGATGCAGTTCTGGCCCCCTTGAGGCTCCAGGGCATCCGTGTGCTAAATTATCTAGACGACTGGCTCATTCTGGCTCATTCCAGAGAGTTGGTGTGTCGTCACAGGGACGTCCTTCTCCACCACCTCCGGTGTCTTGGTCTCAGGTTGAATGCTCAGAAGAGAGTGTCTTAACTCCTTCTCAGCAGACCACTTTCCTGGGTGTCCAACTCAATTCTCTCTCCATGCAGGCCCGTCTGGCCCCTACTCGAGTTTCCAGTCTCTGTGCGTGCTTAGCCCGTTTCAGGCTCGGCCATCATGTAGCGGTGGGCATGCATATGTCGCAGGCTTCTGGGGCTCAAGGCAGCAGCCTCTCCTGTGGTGCCCTTGGGTCTCCTTCATATGAGAACATTCCTGTGGTGGATGAAACTCAGGGGCATCCGCCCTTCTTGGTCTGCCTTCCGCCTGCTGAGAGTGTCGCGCAGTTGCCTTTGCGCTTTTTGGGAGTGGAAAGACTCCCCCTTTTTACTTCAGTCTATCATCAGGATTTCTTGAGCAATTCAACTTGACTTTGCACACAACCTGAGTGTCAACATCTGGGGGTAAGACCAAAGGGCCTGGACCCAGCCATCTGACATGGCCAGCCTCATCATCATGGACCGGGACCGCAACACCCTTGAGTGCAGGTTGATCTTCGTTGACACGAACACGAAGGCCTAGTATTCGGGTGACATCAATGCCATTATCTTTGCATTGATTCACCAAACGTCTAACATGGCTCGCATTGGTGCTCACAATGACAGATGTCTTATCTTCAGTCCTGGGGTTAGGACATATGAGAGCTAGGACAGTTACAGTCTGACTGGTTCCTAACACCTCAGCTGGATACTCCACATCAACTACCACGTAGCCACGGTAAGGGTAGCTAGCTCCAGACTCACTTAAACCCCACAGGGAAAGACCAGATACTGGCTGAATGGGGACATCAGACAAGTACTTCTGGTAAAGACAAGACAAGCAGGGTTAAACAATGATCGTCACCTGAGAGCCACTATCTAATAAAGCAGTGCAGGGTTGTCTATTGACATTCAGCGGCACCAGGCTAGGCGGCCCAACTAATCCATCAGGAATAGGCACACTCTCAGGCATGTCAGCTGTACTTTTCTTAACAGAACAGTTAACTGCATTAGTGGTGGCATCACTTGTCGGCTGGTTGTTCTTGGACAGCTTTAGAGCCTGGATAAGTCTCTTGATAACTTTAGCCTGGTTTTCTGGGCTTTTGCACTTCCTTGCAAAATGCCCACTCTCACCACATCGATAACAGAAATGTTCCTCTGATACTTTGAATGATCATTGTGGGGAGCTGGCTACTGGTTTTTAGGTATTCACAGCTGCAACGGTATCTTGAGGTTCAGCTACTTTATTTGTGACTTTCTGTTGCAAGCGCTTCATCTGTTTTTTCAAAGCTGCTATCTCACTGTCCGAACTGCACTCACTGTACACTACATTTGTGGGAATTTAACTGACTGACTTGTAGTGGGCAGGCTTAGACACGACAGCAGCAACCAAGGCCTTAAGTTCTTTGACCTCAGACTTCAAGTTCTGACTTTCAGTCTGTTTCACATCAGCATTCTGCCTTGCATTACAGGAGTAATCTTCTTTCGTGAGGCCTCATTTTCCTCTTCTGTGCGTATCTCCTTTAACAGCTGGAGAAAGGTCTGGGGCTTTGCTCTCCTCTCTCTCAGACGAAGGTTAACTAACATAAGATCAGAGGCTATCGCACCACGCAACAACTGGTCGAGTCTTGTTCCCATTCCTTTTTTGGATTATCTTTGTTTGTGGAGCCGTGTGGAGCACTTTTATGATGGATAGATGCACTTTTATGCACTTCAAAACAGAAACGGCCATTCACTGCCATTATAAAGCTTGGAAGAGCCAGGACATTTTTTAATATTACTCCAATTGTATTAGTCTGAAAGAAGAATGTCGTATACAGCTAGGATGACTTGAGGTTGAGTAAATCATGGGCTAATTTTCATTTTTGGGTGAACTATTCCTTTACATTTCTTCAGGTTCATATTTTACATTTCATGAATCTAAATATGGCTACTACATCAAGTGCCTAGGGCTGCATTCCCCACACCCTTGAGCCCTGACCACAAGGCTCTGTGGCACATTCCTGCATGCCATCACCTTCTACAATACGTCACACTAGTACCAAACTGCTGGAAAAAAAGGATTCTCTTGTGTTTTGCCCCACACCAACTCCTAGCCCCCTTAATTCAGCTCTAACCCTGCTTCCCTCCCACACACACACATTCGTTGAGGGAGTCAATTATTTATTTTCATTAAGTCTCCAGTGACGGCTTTACTTTGATCCTGTGGTGCCCAGGTGCTGAGTGAAGCCATTTCCTTTGGGCTTAATTTCTAACCCCACACAGCCTCGTTTTTGTTGAAACTGGACATTCAAGCCCAACTCCATGTGGAGTGTCCAAATGTCCCAAGCCGAATTCAGGATAATTGATAGTTAAATTAAAGTGTTTGTCTGAGATGGAGAAGACATTTCCTCGGTTGATACAAATGTGACTGCCATTAGAAATTATGAATTTTTGTGGGATTCAGATAAGTGCTCATAAAAAGTTATGATTTGAACTGAATTCAACAGCATACAATTGCAAGAATTATTCTTTTTCTGGCATGTATGATCTACTGGAATCCACCTAAAGAAGTCGTATAAAAGATGTCGCCTAAATCTATGTAGCAGGAAACGTGACTCCTGCCAATAGGAACTGCAACATTAAATCAAACCAAACTCTAGTGGTTGTCTAAGTGGCTTATTTCAGAATAAAACCTGATGTTTGCAAAGATTATAGTCAAGGTCTCCCAATTCATCTTTTAAAGCAAACTTTCTTTATACATCGCTCCTCAGCTTTAAAAGCAATAAGGTATACAGTGTTAATGCTATAGAATGAGAATACTGCACCATTTGACCCAGTTCATCAAACAAGCAACCTGGTATGCAGTCAGAAACTCTCACAATCAGTTGCAGAGAACACAGCAGTAGGAAAGAAATACCTATAACTCATTGAAACATGCCATATTCAGTCATCCTTAACAGCATTTAAAATCTGGGAATGAGCCTTCTTGCTTTTATAATACCTCAAGAGAGGTCTTTTGTTCAAAATGATTGATGGCTCTACAGGGAAGTTTAAAGCCAAGCTTGGGCAGCGATGACTTGAACACCTTTGTTGGGTTCCTTCAGAGGGGACGCGCTTGTCTGGGCCACCACTGTGAATCTTGCCAGCCTGTTTCATCCTTTAACTCTGCTGGGCTTCCACCGCAGAAACCTTGTGTTGCATTTACTGCCATTCTCACCACGTGTATCCCACCGCACCCTTTCACCCTGGCTATGGTTACTGACTCTCTCTTTGTTTTTGGGAGGCAGTGGATCAGAGTTCTTTTGTAGATGTTATTTTTCCATCCATTTTTTTCCATTGACTCTTCTCTCTACTTTCCAGCTGTTAAAGTGTTTATATTAAAGCATGCAGAGTGCTCTCCCAGAGGTGTTGTAATAACTTAGTGTTACAGTGGGAAAAGGGGATATTTAATGTTTAGACATGAAAAACATGAAGATAAAGCAGTGTGATCAAGTGATCCAGAGGAGCGGAGTTTGGTTTTTCTTAGGTTAGGCTTAATAAAGCAGCAGTACAGGTCGTTAAAATGGTTTTGAAGAGCAAAAGTTTTCTTTTAGATAGGCTATGTTTAAGATGAAGTGAGCAATGTTGTTTCTCAATTGACTATTTTTCTTAAGTTACTGAATTTAATATGGTGTACAAGGGCCGTAATACAGAACATAATGTAGAAATAATCCAATATTTTGTCATGTTGTACATAAAAATGCAAAGCCTGTATAGATAATCGCTATATTTGGACGTGTGTCACGGTGTGACAAAAACAAATAGAAAAGAGATTAAAAACCCTCGTGAATAGTGTTATTTGGAGACCTCCTGTGGATACCCGTCTCATCACACCGCAAATCTGTTGCTATGGCAGCGAGGCCAATTGCCCGATTGACAGCAGGTGTGGAGAAATTAACAGAGAGCATTGGGAGAGGAACACAGATTCAGATGGGGCTTTAAAAAGAGAGAGGAAACAGACTGTTGTGTGGTTCTCCTCCCGTGAGATACTGTGTTTGTTGGCGGGTTGCTTGTATTTGACGCTGGGCTGTGAAGCGGGCGAAGATTGAAGTTGAGAAGTGGAAAGAAGAAAGTGAAGTATTTGTCAACGGAAACCCAAGGGATTATCGTCAGCAGTGGGAAAGATGCAAAGTGATGAGTATTGGATTCGTTGTTATTGCACTAACACTGAAGTGGTGTGGAGAGAGTTTGGAAAGCGTGTGGCACGAGTGAATTAGTACACCGAGTGAATTATTGATCTGTCTCCAACTTTTGTCCTTCCTTCGCTGAATGTGACGATCGCTGCAACTGTCTTCTGCTGTCTCTGGAGAGAAGTTGAGCCCTTGTGAGAGACGAGAGTTGATCTGGTGGGAGGAAGACCGGTGGGTGAGTGCTGGCCCGAATGCACGGTGTGCGAATGGAATGCAGTGCCTGAAGTGACGATTCACACGGTTTGTGTTATGGAGTGAGGTTCATCGGGTGAAGAGATCCTGCTACATTGTTACAGTGTGCAACTGAAGTGGAGTGTCTCGCTTAAAGCATCCTCCCCGCCTGGTGGTCTCCACACGCCCCTCACGAAAGCCGCTGCCCTGTTTAGAACGAGAGAAGGTATTGCAGCTGAATGTTTCATCTACTGTCGAATGGTTAAATCCTGCTACATTGTTACCGTGTACAACTGAAGTGGAGTGTCTCGCTTAAAGCATCCTCTTCGTTTGGTGGTCTCCACACGCTCCTATTGAAAGCTGCTGTCCTGTCCAGAAAGAGAGAAGGTATTTAACTGAATGTTTCATATGCGGTTGAGCAGTTGAACCCTGTTACATTGATACAGTGTACCGCTGAAGTGGAGTGTCTCGTTCTAAGTGTCTTCCCCGTCTGGTGGTCTTCACACGCCCCATTGAAAGCCCCTGCCCTGGTCAGGAAGAGAGAAGGTATTTTTAACTGAATGTTTATTGCGCTGTTGAATAGTTAGACCCTGCTACCTGGTTACAGTGCACAGCCGAAGTGGAGTGTCTCGCTCAAGTGTCCTCTCCGCCTGGTGGTCTCCACACGTCCCATTGAAGGCCTCCGCCCTGTTCAGAAGAGAGAAGGTATTACTGTTGAGCGCTTGTATACCGCTGAAACCATTGAACTCTGTGTTGTTGCAGTACACAGCCGAAAGGGAGCGTCTCGCTCAAAGTGTTCTTCGGCCTGGTGGCCCTCCATGCCTATGTTGTAAGCCGCTGTCCCTGTTGAGAAGGAAGAGGATCAGCCGCGGCGCGTGCTCTGATTGAAGTGTCTTCCTGTGGTCTAAGGATCCCCTACGTCTTGGCTGGAGGCCCCGTTCTAACTGGTTTGGCACCAAGGACACTTACTGGGATACTCACCTGTTTCCCCTCCTGGCCCGGCCCGCTCGCCACCCTGTGCTCCGTCCGAGTCTGAGGCCACCGCTCCCTGGATACTTACCTGTGGACAGCATCCGAGACTTGCTCCATCCCCGCCCGCGAGTACTTACCTGGTTCCAGTTTGAATGGGGTCCGGGTAGCCAAGATTTCCTTGTGAGCCCTGTAAAGAGTACTTACCCAGTGACCTACCTGGATGGTGTGTGTCCTCCTTTGATTTCTCTCCGACGAGCCGCAGGGTGTTCACGAACGTCCATCTCGCTCCGGTCCAGGGGGCCCATCGAATTGCTTCTGGCGACAAGAAGGAAGATTTTAATTAGGACTTTTGAATTATCCGCTTTTAACTCAATAAAGAAATTGTTATTCCTTTATCCTCTGTCTGCTGTTTGGTTCCTTGACACGCTCCTCGAGGTGGTACCCGGTCTCCAGGGGTGGGTGCAGTCTGGCTTGGCCCACCCCGACCTGTGACACGTGCATACTAGAAAACTGTTTAAAAAATATAGTTTGATGGCTCTACAGGGAAGGTTAAAGCCAAGCTTGGGCAGCGACAACTTGAACACCTCAGAAATTTCTGAGATTTCAGTTATCTCAGAAATAAATTGGTTACTTTTATTCCCATTTTCTGCAAAAATGTCTTCACTTTCTGGTAGTCTTAACAAAAAAAATTGTCAATAAGGTATTGATAAAAATGTTTTGACCAATTTAATAGGTTATGCCAGGGGGTCGAGGTGTGGCTGGTTAGCATGGGACGTTACTGTATCCCCTGCTGGTACTGTCAATTCAAGTGACCTTTATACTGACCCAGTGTTTAAAAGTGTGGAGACGGTTTTCCAAACTTCAAAATGGTCCAAAGTCGTTGTTTTACCTATTTTTTAAAGGGTGTTTGACTTTGTCTTTGCACATCGCTTTGTAAACACTTGGTCGGTACTTTCGCCTATGTCACGTGTGACCGTTCCAACGTGACTACGTAATGCGTGAAGTTCACCGCAGAGCTAGAGCAAGATAAGCATTTGTGGTTAAAAAAGTATATAAATGTTTTTTTTTATTTTTTTTTTATGACTGATCGTTTCGCTAGATAAAACCTTTATTCCTTGGCTGTGATCGTGTAGAGCCCTTTGAAGCTGCATTGAAACTGCAATTTGGCCCTTCAACCCGTTGGTCCCCATTGAAGTCCACTACATGGAAAGAATGGTGTTTTTTTCCATATAGTTTATTAATTTCTTTTTGACTGAAGAAAGCAAGACATGAATATCTTGGATGACATGGGGGTGAGTAAATGATCAGGAATTTTTTATTCTGGAGTGAACTAATCCTTTAAGTTTTGAAATATATGAATCTTTCATTTTGAAGTGGTTCAGAGTTTGAATCAAACTCAGCAAGTCACTAGGTGCACACAATGGCACCTGTGAACTTCGGAGATGCGAGTATGTGCATGTTTACTTCCGCTCATACTCTTCCAATCTTAGTGACGTTCACATTTACTGTATCGAGAAACTTATATATTAAACTTGGTTAAATATAACTGTTTTCTTTAAATTAAAGAGAAAGATGGTGGTCTTTCAGAGACGAAAGAAAAAACTCTGTGCCTCCTCTGTGTGGTAATTCATCAAGATACACAGAGTTTTCCCTTTCATTATTTCTCCTGTTGATTCTGCGGTTCAGGCTCTGTGGTTAGTGAAAATTTAGTTTTGATTTCTGGTGGACTAAATAGCTCAAAACTGCGTTCTCTTTCTGTGTGGAAAGGAACAACACTACCCTTATCAAGATCTAATGTTTGCTATTGTCAACGTACCAATCCTCAGAGATATAAATAAGCATTATAATGTAATGCAGATTCAGTGTATGGTTTAGTAACTTTATTTGGTAGCATTATTGCTAACTGAATTATTTAAAATGTTATTTGATTATAGGTTTTCATATTATGTTCATTGTTTGCATTTCCATTGATTACTGCATTTATGTGAGATTAGTAAAGAGCATCTGTTGCATAAATCCTGATCCTGTGTCTATAAGCAGCACATACAATATATTTTACCACAAGTAAAATACACACAACTCTTGTCGCAGGTTGTTGCAGGAAGGCAGATGATGAATAAAGTTTCAAAACAACGTTTAGTGAGGAAAATACAAATACTACACAGACAGGCAGGGCAACACACAACAAATAACATTAAAGGGATAGTTCACTTTGAAATTAATTTTTGGTATGTTTTAGCTTACCTCAAGGGCATCCAAGATGTAGGTGTCTTTTTTTCCGCGGTAGTTTCAATTTTGATATTTTTAGGTCAAACCGTTCTTGTCTGTCAGTCATATAATGCAGGTCGATGGTCACTGTCTCAAAGAGCATGCACAGAGTCCAAATTAAAACAATTCCCCGTCGTCCAAATTAAACAATTCCCCATCGTAAGTACACATTGATGGCCTAAGACACGAAACAAGCGGTTTGTGTGAGAAAACAAACAGTATTTATATCGTTTTTACCTCTTATACACAGCCATGTCGAAGTGATCTGATCTGACGTGTACGCAGACTGGTGCATAGATATATACACTAGATGTCGCCTTAAAGACATTCGTTCCAATGAACTGCCGTAGACAAGGCGACATCTAGTGTGTATATATCTATGCACCAGTCTGCGTATACGTCAGATCCGATCACTTCGACATGGCTGTGTATAAGAGGTAAAAACGATATAAATACTGTTCGTTTTCTCACACAAACCGCTCGTTTCGTGTCTTAGGCCATCAATGTGTACTTACGATGGGGAATTGTTTAATTTGGATGACGGGGAATTGTTTTAATTTGGACTCTGTGCATGCTCTTTGAGACAGTGACCATCGACCTGCATTATATGACTGACAGACAAGAACGGTTTGACCTAAAAATATCAAAATTGAAACTACTGCGGAAAAAAAGACACCTACATCTTGGATGCCCTTGAGGTAAGCTAAAACATACCAAAAATTAATTTCAAAGTGAACTATCCCTTTAAGACCAAACAATTGAATGAGAGGGATGAACTTATAAAGCAGACACAAACGAAGATAATTAAAGGAACACAGCTGACACGGATGAACTAATAATGACGGTAACCAAGGAGACAGCTAAGTGACAGGAATCTGAACACAGACATGTAACAAATGACAACAAACTGAAGGTCAATGAAAATGTTAAACAGAACACAATGTGACACTTATTTTTACTTAGCTATATTAAAAACTGTTTGCATTAACTACAGTTAAACAAATGTAAATTAATTGCAACCATTTATTAAGAATATCTTTACAGTCCTAGTTTTTATCGAAAAAGATAATTAATGCAAAGAGAACAGGGTGAACATATAAAATATGTGGTGACTATATTGATAGGAGCAAGTTGATATAGGTAAGTGAAATGTGTGCAGAACTGAGAAAATAGTATTTATGGAGATAAATTGTAGCCTGTGTCTCAGGGCAAACGTGTGAATGTTTACGGGATATTTTATGCAAACAACTCTCTAATCATGGTTATTCCTGTAGTTGTAAGCTTCATTTGTCTGTTCTCACGGAAGTACAAAACATGTTTTTCTGATCCAGGGGCCCGTTCTTCGTACGTCGCTAACTCAGTTAGCTGATCCTGGACTTGCTGTCATAGCAACAGGTGCGCAAACTTGAACCTGCTCGGGAGCAGGCTTATTTCATGTAAACAGGATTAGATTGTGGCTTCATAAGCGGAGCTGATACGGGAAGTCCAGCGCAGCACGATAGTGCACTTTCTGAGATTTATATTTTTTCTCGTGACTCGTGAGATTGTCGTTTACATTATTAATTTGTTGGAAACGCACATTTATTTTCGACTAGTCGGAGTCGGGCTTTAACTACAGCACAAACTGTTTGCATTGCCCTAAGATTATTTGCGAGTGGCTCTTTCCTTTACACTATTGGAGATGCAGAGAACTTGATGGAAAGTGCTGTCTGTCGTGTCATTCGGAGTTTACCTGGCGCTTTTAGGTTTAAAAAAAACAGTTTTAGGTTTTTAAGACCCAATGTTGTAAAGCAGTTTTTTTAAAGCAGTTTTTTTTTTTTTTTTTGGCTATCATAATTTTTTATGAAGATCATACAATCATGACCATGCCGATTACAGTATATGTCACTCAGGCTTCACTAACGTGATTGGTACCATAGACTTCTAGACCATAGACTGTCATCAAGGCCTCAATGAAGGGGATTATGTGAACAGAAAGCGGGTTCACAATGTAAATGTGCAGCCCAGTTACTACTGTGATTCTAATTCCACATTAGTAATATTATATCAAATAAAAAAAGGCAGTTGACTAAAATCTTCCATATCACAAATGTGAAAGCAAAATGGCCAGGATCTGTGCATGACTTAAGAATTTTCAGAGATTCACATTTATGCACATTATTTGAAAGCGGTAAGGAAAGTTCCACAATTAAATATCAAGCTCACTGTATTACATACACTTATGCTGATCCTAACAGAACTGCATTTTTTCATAGGTGATTATGACATGTTCCTGCCTGCAGACAGGTGTTTTATGACCCCATTCCCTGACCCAAACCAGTTACAATGCAGCTCTAGCCAGGCTCGTTCTTCGTATGTTGTTTATTACATCCGAGATCAAATGACACATCCAAGATGATATCATCGTGCTAATCATGATCTGGCTAACTCGGTTCTTCGAACACACTTGCCGGATATGATTAGTATAGCTGGATTGAGTTATCTGAGATAATTGCGCGTTCATGCGCTGGTTTAAAATATATGTATCGATAGTAGAAACATTGATCAGCAATGCTGCTATTGGCTGTTCAGCGTGGCCAAAGATCGCGTGCAGTTTTTCTCCTCAGCAGAGCAAGAAGTCGAAGTTAATTCGGAATTTTAATGTTTAATCAAAACGGGAACACCTCAAAGTCTAAAAAAGCCAGGAGAGAGGGCTGGCAAAAAGTAGCAGACAATTTAAATCCGTTAGAAGTGGCCATGTTAGATGTTTTTTTTATCACTTATTAACCTATATATTTGCATTTTAATAATTGCATAATTACTTTGTTCATTGTAATGTCAGAGTCACCACACTAGAACATGGGAACAAATAAAAGTGAAGTACAAAAATATTCTACATAATGGTAATTTTTAGTTATATTATAGTCTCTTTTATAAAAGGCACTGTTAAATAAATGGTTGTCTGTTTATAAAAGCAACCAAGAAAAAGGCTGAGAGAAAAAAAGAAAGAAAAGATCTTAGTAGCCTACACTGTAACTTTCATTACCACTTTCAAATAATGTGCATAAATGCAACTCTGAAAATTCTTAAGTCATGCACAGATCCTGGCCATTTTGCTTTCACATTTGTGATATGGAAGATTTTAGTCAGCTGCCTTTTTTTTATTTGATATAATATTATTAATCTGGAACATTAAGAATCCCAATAGTAACTGGGCTGCACATTTACATTGTGAACCCCCTTTCTGTTCACATAATCCCCTTCATTGAGGCCTTGATGGCAGTCTATGGTAGCCTATACACGAATCCGACGAGCGTTCTGTGTAGGCTGCCATCTTGTGGCGACACCATTACTGAGCTGTTACTGGTATGTAAACAAACCTCCGTGATAACGCACCCTCGATGACAGCTACAGCCAGGAAGTATGACTTGTTGAGTTGATGATGTTAGACAGTGGCCTCCAGTCACAGATGAAGGTACAAACGATCTTACAGATTATTTATGAAAATAGCTTGGCAATAACTATGCTAGCTAGGCTAGCTAACGAGGAAACTATAAAAAGATCTGTCCATTTGGCAACAATAAATAAATGAATGATATCAAATAAACGAATTCATGTTTTTCATTTGTGACCATTATTTATCTCATTTTCACATTTCAAAAGGAAAGGGTAAGGTACAGCTAACTGCTAGCGTTGTTGGTTCTCAGAGTGAGAGTCACAGTCAAGCAAATCAAACATTAACAACAGACATAACAGTAATGTTACTACTGCCCCAACGCGCCCCTTCTGTTGTTTTAAAGGTATTCAAGAGTGTTTTCTCCTTCGCCTGGCATCCGATGATCAACAAAATGCCAACTACAGGTCACTGATAGAGGGTCAAAATTATCTGAGCTCTGGATGGGTTGGTCAAATAATGCACACTCTACCAGATGATAAACACATAGTTCTAAAAGGACCTGTCCGATTTTCACAGACCATTAACAACACTCATACTGTACAAATAACTCTGCAGAGGAAGAATGGGAAAGTTGTAGATGTGCACTGTGATTGCATGGCTAACAGAGGGAAGTGTTGCAGTCATACGGCAGGTCTACTTTACAAGCTGAAAGATGCTGTGTCTTGAGGCTTCACAGGTACAGCCTGCACGGACCAACTGTGTGCCTGGAACCAATCAACTTGGAGGAATGTGGTACCAGACACGATTGAGAACATTCAAGGGCCAGACCATGAGGGTATAAGTATGAAAGCTATCTCCATGGCATTTGAGACTGATGCAGAGGTCATACAACACTTCTCATCCCCTGAGTTGGCCGGCTTAGCCACGATACCTGGGAGCATTTTGCATCAGGTGCTGACTGCACACCCACAGAAAAAAAGCAACCAATGAGCTACCCAGAGAGCATGAACAGTGTGCTGAACATAAATGTAACCTATGCAATGTAGTGTTTGAAAAATATGTAAAATGTGGGAAAGATCAGAGAGAGAAAATTGAAACAAAATCAAAGGGCCAGGATTGTCAATTTTGGCTGGACCAAAGAAAAGTTAGGATTACCAGCAGTGAGGCATCAGACGTGCCCAAAAAAACAGACCCAAACAACTGGGTCGAAAGAAAATTAAATGCTGTGTTTGCTAGATGCACAGCTACGAGATATGGTCAATCAGCTGAGCCTTTAGCTAGAAAATGGTTTGAAGGGATCACAGGGCAGACAGTTGAGACCACAGGTCTTATTGTACACGAGGAAAGCTGGCTTGGTGCCAGTCTAGATGGAGTAGTTGACAAAGATACCATCCTTGAGATTAAGTGTCCTACACCAAAGAAACTTGAGGCACATGATGGCAGTCTGCAAAAAATGATTGAATCAAACACATATGATGTGAAATATGTAAACGGAATGTATGGCCTTAGGGAAACTGCGTCAGGATTAGGCTACTACTACCAGATTCAGGTAGCAATGTATTGTGCAAAAAAAAAAAAAATGCAAGTTCCTGGTATGGACCCCAAATGAACAGATTATCCTAGATGTACCATACAACCAAGAGTGGACTGAAAAACACATCTCCCACCTGAAGAAGGTTTACTTCGAGCATCTGTTACCAGCAATAGCTACCAGAATTGCGCATGGTGTAATGACAGTGCGTGGACTCAAGTGATGTAGCTCTTGATTTTAATAATAGTCAACTGAATCAAACTAAAGTCAACACATGTTGGTAAGATTTTTTTTCATAGTACATACATTTATTCATAGTACATACTGTATGTGATTAAAACCACCTCTTGTTAAGTTGTTAAATGAGGCCACAACAAAATGAAATGAACATGAAATTAATGATTTTCAGAGCAATGAAAGATTAAGATTAAAATAGAACTGTCCATGTCCATGTGTATATCTCTCTCTCTGTGTGTCTGTGTGTGTGGCAGGCAGCTCTTCACATCACATATGTAACTATACAGTACACAATAATACTAAAACAAGTGGTTTCCCTCAATGTCCTCTGCCATGTCCCATGAGTATTCATCACCTTATTCTTGCTCGTCAATATTCTCATCTTCATCCATTTCAGATGCTTCTCCCTCAGTTTCCTCTCGAATTAACTGAGGTTGCAAGTTACAAAGCCCCGCACAAATAGTTACAAAGTCATCAACATGTTGTATTCTACCTGGGATAATATTACTCAACATTTTAAAACCTTTCAATCGTCTAATAGCACGCTCTACGTGAATTCTGACATTTGCCAAGCGACGTGTCTGTGTAACTTCATGCTCCGGAAGTTCTTTACAGCCTCGTGTAAACGCTGGTATGGCCAATGTCACTCCTGGAGGCAAAACATCTGTGATGGTGAATCCACGGTCTGCCAAAACTTGATCACCAGGAATCAGATGACTAATAAGACCACTGTTCCGTGTGATAAAAGTATCACTAGCCCTCCCACCAAACAATTTGGACACAAACATCACAAAGCCATTGGGAGCTATGCAATATAGGGCTTTGTATGTGTTATGGTGCTTGTAATTGCTGTATGTTTGGGGTCGTTTCCTTAAGTTCTTTGGCCTTTGTACAAATATCTCTGTACAGTCTATAATGCATGTTGCTTTGGGATAATGTACGCTGAAGCTCTGAGGCCTTATTCTCTCCAGAGTATCTCTAGGCAACCAAGCTATTATTTTTTCTTTCATAAACCTTGCGAGTATAGGTCTCCAGACCGCAAAGATCTCACAAGCTGTAGTCCTACTAATTCCAAACCGCTTTCCTAGATCCGTGAACATCAAACCAAGGCGGAGCCTCATCAAAACAAGCAACAATTGGTGATGCACTGCCAACTTAATGGTCCTTGGCTGCGGTAAAAAATCTGTGAGGGCAAACAAAAGCTGCCAAAAACTGGCGATATGTATGCCTGTGAAAAACCTACTGTCTTTGTCATTAAAGTCATAGGCTGAGATTGATGGTGCAGGATCTGTTTGTGTTGCCTTTTGTTGACTTGCTTGAACAATAGTTGTGCTCTGAAATCTCTGGCCACTGGACACCAACGTCACACTTCTGCAGAGGAATGTTCTCCAGATTATCCACATCAACCTCTACATCAGCAGGTTCAGCAGCAAATCTGTTGCCTTGCAGGGTGTTGACTGTAAGGGGCTCAACACATCTTCTTTTTTTGGGGGGGGGGGGGGGGGGGGGGCCTCGACCAGATGGCAGAAGTCCCTGTGGAAGGACAGGAAAACAACAAAAAATTTGCTCACATTATTATGTAACATATAATACACTGTATTATTGGAAATGGTTAGACACAGAGAGGTAATAAGAAAATAATTTTAATTAGGATCTATTCTGCAAAACATTATCACAGAATAAATGAAAAACAAGGATAAAATGTCAGGAAGCAATAGTTCTTACCAGCATAGCTGGATAACACCATAGTATTCCCACCCTCGTCCCTGCAAGATACAGCTACAATACCCCCATCTCACAAATGTCCCTTGCCCTCAGATAGGAATATGGTAAAGAAATCAACTTACAGCATGAGTTTAATATCCCATGTGCAATACTGGGTATGGGTGCTCTTTAGTTGGTCTGCCATCAGGGAAGTGTATCCCACAGACCTTGAATAGTAAATAACATAGATAGATAGATAGATAGATAGATAGATAGATAGATAGATACTTTAAGGATCCCCAAAGGAGAATTTCGGGTCTTAGTACACACACACACGATCACACACACACACACTCACACACACACACACACACACACACACACACACACACACACACACACACACACACACACACACACACACACACACATTAGTAGAAACACACACATAGCTGCTATATGCCATACACCTTAAACATAAACATGACAAATAAAAAGAATAAGCAGGCATGCCTAGTTGGACAGTAACACATATTGAATACAACAGTACACAACAATAGGCTACTATCTAACAGTACTGTCCATATTTTACACAAATAACAGTGTTTCGTGTCACTGACAAGACAGACTAGCTTTCCAACAACATCTGAGCCAAGTTAAAGTTAGCTAACAGACAGCTAGCTAGCAAGCCGACGTTGACCAGCTAGGTAGGTGGGTTACCCACATTGACATTGTCACAATTTGAAAGGGAAATGGGATTCAATACAAGCCAAAACTTACCCTGCTGTTGTTATTAGGAACCCATCCCTGCCTGTTGATATTTTTCACCCACTTCTGGCGAATGTCCGCGTCTTGTGCTCGCCCAGGAAATCTGTGTAAACCGTATGGCACCAGACAGGGGCAGTCGACCCGGGTTATTTTATGTAGCTCACAATGTTTTCTCTTCCAAATTGAAATTTTACTGCCGCCATTGAAACAATTTATAACGCAACATGTTTTCCCACTCGACATTATAAAAGTTGTAACGTTAGTGACAGTCGTAAATCGCGGGCTGTTTATTCCAGTGGACGCAACCAAACCAATAGGAGGCACTGGCGCAACGCTACCCAGCAACAGCTCAGTTATGGCGCCCGCTTACTTCCAGTAGTTTCGCCGGATTCGTGTATAGTCTATGGTACCAATCACGTTAGTGAAGCCTGAGTGACATATACTGTAATCGGCATGGTCATGATTGCATGATCTTCATAAAAAATTCTAATAGCCTAAAAAAAAAATTGCTTTAAAAAAAACTGCTTTACAATGTTGGGTCTTAAGTGGCTTGGAAATGCCACAAAAAAACCTAAAACTGTTTTTTAAACCTAAAAGCGCCAGGTAAACTCCGAATGACACGACAGACAGCACTTTCCATCAAGTTCTCCGCATCTCCAATAGTGTAAAGGAAAGAGCCACTCGCAAATAATCTTAGGGCAATGCAAACAGTTTGTACTGTAGTTAAAGCCCGACTCCGACAAGTCGAAAATAAATGTGCGTTTCCAACAAATTAATAATGTAAACGATAATCTCACGAGTCACAAGAAAAAATATACATCTCAGAAAGTGCACTATCGCGCTGCGCTGCGCTGGACTTCCCGTATCAGCTCTGCTTAAAAAGCCGCAATCTAATCCTGTTTACATGAAATAAGCCTGCTCCCAAGCAGGTTTAAGCTTACGGACCTGTTGCTATGACAGCAAGTACAGGATGAGCTTCAAAGAACCAAACAATCCAAGATCATGCCAAATCGTCAACAATCAAATCCAGCTAAGTGAGTTAGCGACGTACGAAGAACGAGCCCCAGGCGTCAGGTGCAACCGGAAGTGTCTATGTATACACACTAGCTGTATCAGAAGGTTGCGCCAGACTTTAAACGCTTTGAAAGAGACAGTGAATCATTATGCGAAGCAATTGGTTCAATTGAATTGGCTTTGTTTTTCCTTTCACTAACACAAATTATAAATGCTAGATTTTGTTTGATCAGACTTTACAAATCGCTACACTCTTGTGTCCTAGACAAACCTAAGTACTGTACTGTCAGACACCACATTTTTAGTGAAAGAAATTTCCATTGATGTCAAAATTTTAAAGAAAAATAACATAAACATTAAATAATATAATATAGTAAAATTTTAAATGAATACATGGTATAGTTTAAAAAACATACTGATCACCTTATTCGGCAAGCTGACACTATTTTATTTTACTAAACAACTGAATGGTAACACAATTTGCAATATTATTTGCAATTTTTTTTTTTTTTTATCACTATTGACACAGATGGGAATGCTAATGTATATGTGTACCTTTCTCGGTAACACTTTACAATAACAGTACATGAATAATCATGTATTAATACCTGAATTAATAATTACTTTACTATGAACTAATGATGAGTTAAGACATGTACTAATGAAGAACTAACCTTAACTACGACATGAGTCATATGAATTCCTGCATGAATAAAGCCATCTTAACTACACGTTAGTACATGCTTGTTAATTAATGTATTAATTAACACTTTGGGGTAAACTAAATCAAACATGCTCTAGATTAGAATAAAGATGTATTAAAAGGGCAGTGTAAAATAGTTCATGAATTTGCCACACGCAACTGTCACAAACATCATTGAATGACACTAGATGTCTTGCAATATTTACATTAAACCTTACTCATTGAACACACAATGATGCATTCATCATTAAAAACAATTTAATCTCATTCTGTTTTAAGTGATTCCACTGATGCCATCAAGAGTGAAATACTACCTACACTAACATATTCATTAAGCAGATGCAATTTTTTATATTAAAATCATTGTTAGCACAGATGGTTATTTCTGTGGTAATTTTGTGGATCGGTTTACTGTCTTTATATCATAATGCAGTCGGATGTTAGTCTTGTGTTCTTGCTCTTCTTTTGGGCCAATATTTTCCCTTCAAAATGTGTCCACTTTCCACCTACCGTTCAGATCCTTCTCCATCCAAATGCGGGCACAGCACCTCTGCTCTTCCACTTCTTTACAAACCACCAAATTATATCTTGATTTAGAAGAGCTGAATAAGTATGAATTAAGTCATGAATTCATGTTACTTTGGAATTAATTAATGATGAGTTAGTAATAATGTGCCCCCCCAAGTAAAGTCATGACATTATGATACATTAACAAGTCATGAATTCATGTTCCTTTATAAGTAATTAATGATGAGTTAGTAATAATGAGTATAATCAAGCATCCACAAGTAATTGGAATACCAAATAACATCCAGGAAGGTGATTTTTATTTGGCACCACCATTATCTTCAAGACAATGATAACTTTGACATACATATTTACCAGCATGTAAAACAAAACAGAATTTCAAAAGGTAAAAGCGCCTTTTATTTAACAGTCTTTTAAACAGCAGTTCACTTTAATCAAGAGGCTTACGTTTACCTGTATTTTACTTTACATAAAACACAACATCAAATGTTCAGTACCGGTATGTTTCCCTTTAAACAGGAAATTGATGGCGAATGTCTTTTATAAGGCGCCCAAGGGGTCCCTGTTTATGTTTTTCACCAAGCCAGTGAGTCCACTCTATGAGTGCGAGGTGTTCTTTAAGCATCTTCTCGGTCCTATTTCCTCTTAGCCTCCAGACGCTTTTTTTGTATGTCAGCCAAGCTCTTTCAATGTGTTGTGAATGAGCTCCACTGTGTGGGTCTACAAACCACTGGGAATGATTCACTGTAAAATGTTTGTAGCCCATATTAGCCAAAACTCCCCGGTAGGCTCTCCACTCATCTGAAATAATGGCAGTGCCTGGACGCACATGTTTCACTACTAAGGGGATGAGGTGAGGTCTTGATCTTCTTATCACAAGTCGCAAGATTGGGTGTCGGCATTTATCCCTCACACCTACAGTAGCATGCCAAACACCCATTTCTTTCGCCTCCATGTTGTTGATGCTCTCCCTCGTCCATACTGTAAAAGTGAAATATGTAATAAAAATAAAAAAACGAAATACTACAATATTAGAATTATATTCATTTAACATGTTTACACATACTGTAAAGATGGGTGACAAACTAAAGGAAAATCTGGGGGATCTGTTATGCTGTGGGGGGGATTTTACTGGCATGGATTGGGTCCACTTGTCCCTTTAGAGCAGGGGTCAGCATGCCAACACTGGAGGGGGAATTGCTGGCACGCAAGTGTAAGGCCCGACTCGATCGACCCAATGACGGCAGTCGTTTAGCGGGTGAAGGTCTTTTGCGTATTACCGTCTTTCCTTTTGTGCAACACAACAAGATTAAATGGAACACTTGTATATATTCTCTCGTTATTTCATCTGACTCCATGAATTAAAAAGGTTTTAATTATATCTGTACATCATTAAAGGGTTGGTTCACCCAAAAATGATAATAATGTCAGTAATTACTCACCCACATGTTGTTCCAACCCCGTAAGACCTTCGTTGATCTTCTGAACACAATTTAGGATATTTTTGATGAAATCTGAGAGCTGTCTCACTCCTCCATAGGCTTTCAGAGACACTGTAACTTGCTGGCTCAGAAAAGTTATTTAAGAGATCGTTAATATAGTCCAAGTGACTACAGTGGCTCAATCTTAAGTTTATCAAGCGACGAGAATACTTTTTGTGCGCAAAAACAAACAAAAATAACGACTTTATTCCACTATTCATTTCCAGTGTTGGGTAAGTTACTTAAAAAAAGTAATTAGTTATAGTTACTAGTTACTTCTCACAAAAAGTAACTGTGTTAGTAACTGAATTACATTATTACAAAAGTAACTAATTACCAGGGAAAGTAACTATTGCATTACTTAAAAAAAAAAAAGGTTTAAATATAAGAAATTTCTTGGATACCCCCAATATGAAATGTTAAATGAATGAAATTGACACTAAATAGAACATCTTATTATTATAAAACATTGTACACTAATCTACACTATTTTAATGTTGCTGTGGGACAATGTGAGAGACACCTATTAACTTAAATATTAAAATATTATCATTACTATAGTGCAACAATAAAACAATAGATGGTTTAGAACTTTTAATATTTATTGCACAGACCACAACTGGCCAACAAATAAGTCTAAAAATAAATTATGCTTCTTAAGAAATGTACCAAAAATAAATAAATAGTAGCCTAATAAAAATATACATACACATGCACTAGTGCATATAATTAAAATGATAAAACTCACACACCTTTACAACTGGTAGACATTCTGTATAGCCTACTTGAAGTATTTTCTTCCTCACAATAGTAAGTTTAACAAAAAGTGCTCTCAATATAATACTGAACAATGTATCAACATAAATAATAATAATACAATATAATCTTTTGGGGGTTTATTTTTATAACCTACAGAGAACGTCATCATCAGAGGTTATTTTAGCCAAATTCTAGTCGTGTTTGCAACCGTCTATGTTTGAACGTTCCCTGCAGGTTATTTTGGAGTTTATGTTATATAAACTAATTAAAACATTGCATATGATACCAATATGCTACAGAGATTATTCAAATGCTGATATGTGTAATTTATTTATAAATAAAGTATTTATGCTCGGACACATTTGGTCTCTGTCGCGCACTGTCGAGCGCGTTCTCGGACACACTCGGTCTCTCTCGCGCACTGTCGAGCACGCTCGCGGCATTCGCCTCGCTTTTGTCGAGTCCCGCGACTCATAAACACTCACACACCAGAGAAAAAACTTTGCAGCTCCTATGGCTGAGAGAGAGCCTACTCGGATGAAAACCGCTTCAGTGAGCTCAATTATAGTAACGCCGCATTTTTATTGACAGTAACGGTAACGGCGTTGTAATGGAGGAAGCAGTAATTAGTTTGATTACTCGTTACTGAAAAAAATAACGCCGTTAGTAACGCCGTTTATTTATAACGCCGTTATTCCCATCACTGTTCATTTCCTTCTCTCTGGGCCTCGAGTGAGTTTACGTAGTAAAACAGCGCAGTGCGTCTGTGTTGCACGTCACCACGTAGGCTCACTATTGGCTGACGCTGGTCATGTGTGTGATGCGTGTGACGTACAACACAGACGCGCTGCGCTGTTTTACTAGTGAAGTTACTCGAGGCCCAGAGAGAAGGAAATGAATAGTGGAATAAAGTTGTTATTTTTGTTTGTTTTTGCGCACAAAAAGTATTCTCGTCGCTTGATAAACTTAAGATTGAGCCACTGTAGTCACTTGGACTATATTAACGATCTCTTAAATAACTTTTCTGACCCAGCAAGTTACAGTGTCTCTGAAAGCCTATGGAGGAGTGAGACAGCTCTCAGATTTCATCAAAAATAACCTAAATTGTGTTCCGAAGATAAACGAAGGTCTTACGGGGTTAGAACAACATGAGGGTGAGTAATTACTGACATTATTTTCATTTTTGGGTGAACTATCCCTTTAAAATATGAATGAATGTTTGATTATTCTCTTCAGCTCTTTAATACTTTACCCGCTCAGATTTAGGAAACTATATAGCTTAGAGGCCCTGCTATTTCGCAGGTCTCTAGACGCAATATCATCAGGTCCGGTCACCAGCCAGAGGTTAGTTTGGTTATATATCTAAGATTTGCCGTTTGTCACACATCAGAGATATTGTATAATAACCCCCTTGGAGCCCCCTCAGAACCTTAGTTCAATCGTTTACTTTAGTAAAGGTTTTTGGCCACTATAAAAGATTTTAGTAGATAAATTTACCACACTTATAATACTTTTGGATTGTTCAAGTCCTTGTTTAAAGTAACATTAAATCAAAGATTAGAGATGTTTAGGCCTACCCAAATTTAGATTGATCAAACAGCATTCGCTATTACTAAATAAAAATTAACTGAGTTAAATTACACGCTCAGTCTCATTTGCCTGTATCCACTTTTGTGTAAAAAAAACGCTCGTTTTTTGGAGTCGACAGCTTATACATATTTTTTTTAGCTTGTTTGCTGTACACCTTGTCCAATAGCAGCTTTTAGAAAACCTTTTTTGTTACAAGTCATAAATGACGAGGAGGCAGCTTCACACAATGCAAAGTCAATGGAGAAGGTTGGATTATAATATTTTCTCCCCGGTGTGGGCGGCGTAGACTAAATACGCTCTGTCTCTATGGGGCTTAGTTGTGATTGGTCGTAGTGCTATCCAATTGCGAGCAGTGAGATTTTCAAATGCATTCTTGGTGCCGCCCCTCGAGTTGGGCTTAATCCTTCAGATTTGGGTCTGGATTTCCAGACTAATGAATTATATGAAAATCATGTGAATCAACTATGGAAGATACTACTCTCAATCACCATCATCAAAACACCAAATGTGTATATGAATATCTTTTGGAAGAATAGTATTCCATACCTCTTGTAGAGATCCAGAGATTTGTAAAATCTGTTCTCGTGGTATGAGGTACTTATATACTATACATGTACTGTCCCTGTCTGTGTGTGAGCTAGGTGCGTGAACACAGACTCAACAGCAAGCCAAACTCGTTTCCACGAGCCAGGACGCGAGCGCCTTGCTCCTTTATTTTCCAACGTTGCAAGTGAAAATCGAGTAAAACTGTAATAAACAGAATACAAAATATACTTAGGAACCTGCCTCGCAAGTACAAGATATAACTTTCACCATTTACCAGCTTTAAACAGTCACGTTAGCTTAATAGAAAATGTACAATAACTAGCACGCTAACAGAGTATGAGTTAGCTAATTAGCAAAAGACGAACGTTGACAACGTAACTTAGCTACTAATATACATTCTCGAGTTGACGTTACATCGTGCTCATTAAGTTTACCTCTACACAAAACATACAATATACATCATCACTCAAGTTAGACACTTACAGACATTGCCGCCTTACGAGTGTGGGACAACCAAGATTCGGGAGCGAAACATCAGAAATATCCCGACGCGCTTCGTGCCGGTAACATTACAGTTCTGGCAAGCTCAAGGACCGGAAGCTCATGGGATCGCCCATACGTAAACAGGAAGGTCATGTCAAAATAAAAGCTCTTTCAAAATAAAGACTCTTCTTACATTACAAAATACCTGTGACTCTTTTCTTATAATAAACAAAATAATTATCAAGCATGAAATTGAACTTATAGCAAAAAACAATTTACAAACTGAGGACAGAACACTCCCCGTCTGGCATAATGCCACTACTCAACTTGTCTTTATATGCTTTCCCCTTTTTTTTTTTTTTCAGTGAACGTCTGATCAGTCTTTTTCAAGGAGAAGGATGACGTCCGAGATGGGCCGCAGATAAGTCTTTGAAGTGCCCTGAGATGCGGTCTGCACCTCAACTTTGCGGACTCGTCCATCGCTGCTCGGAGAGGCCGATGTGACCAAAGCCATTGGCCACTCGTTCCTTGGTGCTTGAGTCTGTTTTAGCAGCACAATGTCTCCAGTTTGTAGGTTGCGCTGATTTCTGTGCCACTTGCGTCTTGAGTGGAGAGTGCTTAAGTACTCAGTTCTCCAACGGCCCCAAAACTCGTTTGCCAGTGCTTGCACTTGTTTCCACTGACCTCTCAGGAGATCTTTACTGATGAAGTCTCCAGGTGGAGCATGTAGGCCTGGCTTTTGGGTCAAGAGCATAGCAGGGGACAGCAGAATGGGCTAGGAGGGGTCTGATGAGATGGGAATCAGCGGCCGTGCGTTGATAATTGCTGATATCTCTGCCATCAAGGTACACAGGACCTCGTGCGTCAGGTGAGTATGCTTGTTTTGCAAAAGCATAGAGTCTAGTATTCTGCGTGTGACCCCAATCATACGTTCCCACACTCCCCCCATGTGGGAGGCGTGCGGCGGATTGAACTCCCATGTGCAGTCTTTGCTGTGGAGATAACTCAGGATTTCGGTCTGCTTTTTCTCAGGACGCTCCATGCCCAGCTCTGCACTGGCGGCTATGAAGTTCGTCCCCCTGTCTGATCTGAGCTGCTTTGCCGGGCCTCTGATGGCAAAGAATCTTCGCAATGCATTAATACAGCTTGTGGCATCCATTGACTCTATGACTTCAATGTGTACCCCCCTGGTGTTCATGCACGTGAACAGAATGGCCCACCTTTTGCTCTGCGCTGCACCTCCTCGAGTGCGTCGGGTCATCACTGTCCACGGTCCAAATACGTCCAGCCCTACGTATGAGAAGGGTGGGGAGGTGTCGAGCCGCTCTGGAGGGAGGTCAGCCATTTTCTGCACTTCCAGCTTCCCTCTGAGCTTACGGCATGTCACACAATGATGAAGGGTAGAACTCACCAGTCTCTTGCCACCGACAATCCACAGTCCAGCTGCTCTGATAGCCCCTTCTGTGAACTGTCGCCCCTGGTGTTTCACTTCAGCATGATGGTGTTCTACAAGCAGCTTGGCTACATGGCTATACTTAGAGAGGATAATTGGGTGTTTTACCTCAGAGTCAAGAGAAGCATTTCTAAGACGCCCTCCAACCCGCAGCAGACCGTCGCTCATGTAAGGGTCAAGGGTCAAGAGCTGACTCGAGTTAGAGACTTCTCTGTTTGCTTGAAGAGCAGCATATTCATCTGGATATGCATCTCTCTGAACAGTCTCTAGTATGAGCCTCTTAGCTGCTGCGCGCTCCTCAGGAGTGCGAGGCCCACTGCACTGATGCCAGCCTTTGCATGTGTGCTGTGGTGTGTCTGTTGTGTCTGCCTTGTGCGAACGCACCTGATGTTTCAAGTTGGAAACAGCTCTCAGCAGAGACTTCCATGTGGAAAAGCGCTGGAATCTCTCAGAAGTAAGACTCTTAGGTTTGAGGTGGGTAGCTAGAGCGGTCACCTGTGGTCTAACTTCCACATCTGCTTCAGGATCTATCAATCCAAAGTGATCACGTTTCTCCATCTCTGGAGGCTTGTAGAGGAAGTCGGGTCCTTTAAACCACATTGTGTCCATGAGCTGTGACGCTGCTACAGATCTGGTGGCTAATTCCGCTGGGTTCTGTTCCGAAGGGACGTAATGCCACTGATCTGGGGGTGTTGTCTGGCGTATACGATGCACACGGTTGTGCACGTACACATAGAAGCGCTTTGAGTCATTACAGATGTATCCGAGGACCACCTTGCTGTCGCAGTAGAATTTAACAGCGTCTGGCTTGAAGTCCAGTTCGTCTAAGATCAGCTCTGCCATCTCAGTTGCCAGAACAGCTCCACAGAGCTCGAGGCGTGGGATTGTGGGTTCTGGTTGTGGTGACAGCTTAGCCTTCCCTAGCACAAATCCAACCTCACAATGGCCCTCTACAGTGACAGCTCTCAAGTAGGCTACTGCCCCTATAGCCCAGTTCGAGGCATCAGAGAAAAGGCACAGTTCTGTGTATTTGGCTTTTGAGAGTGACATCTTCACATAGCAGCGATGGACATGGAGGTTACTCAGCTTCTCAAGTGAGGCTTTCCACTCTTCCCATCTGCTCACCTTTTCATCGGGCAGAGGAGTGTCCCAGTCCTGAACTCCGCTGGACAGCTCTCGTAGCAACAGTCTGCCTCTGATGGTCACTGGCGCTGCCAGACCCAGGGGGTCAAAGATGCTGTTAATGACTGACAGCACCCCGCGCCGGGTGTAAGGCTTGTCAGCTACGGCGACCTTGAAGGTGAACATGTCTGTGTTGATGTCCCAGCATAGGCCTAAGCTCCTCTGTACAGGCAGGGTCTCGTCGTCCAGGCCTAAGTCTTTGATGCCTGTGGCCAGTTCTTCAGGCTCAAAGGCTTTCATCACAGCGACGCTGTTTGAGGCAATTTTGTGCAGTTTCAAGTTGGACTCTGCGAGTGATGCACATGTTCGCTTCATCAGGTCGATGGCTGCTGACTTTGTGGGCAGGGATACGAGCCCGTCGTCCACGTAAAAGTGTCTATCAACAAACTGCTTAGTGTCTGCGCCGTACCTTGGCTCACCTCTCTGAGCAGCTCGTCGCAGGCCGTAGATGGCAACCGCCGGGGACGGGCTATTGCCAAAGACATGCACACGCATGCGATATTCTTGAATCTCTTTCGAGAAGTCATTGTCTTCGTGCCACAGGAATCTCAGGTAGTCTCTGTGGTCGTGTCGCACCAGGAATCCATAAAACATCTGTTGGATATCAGCAGTGACTGCGATGAGGTCCTTTCTAAACCGTATCAGCACGCCCAGGAGAGAATTGTTTAGGTCGGGGCCTGTGAGCAGCACTGAGTTGAGGGACACACCATGCTTTTGGGCACTTGAGTCAAACACGACTCGTATCTGCCCTGGCTTTTGAGGATGGTACACCCCGAAAATGGGCAGGTACCAGCATTCCTGTTTCTCTTGGACGGGCGATGCCCTCTCTGCATGCTTGTTCTCGAACAACTTGTCCATGAAGGAGGAAAACTGCTGCTTCATCTCAGCATTCTTGTTCAACGTGCGTCTCAAAGAATTGAGGCGTGACAGAGCTTGCTCTCTGTTGTTGGGGAGCGGAGGACGAGGAGACTTAAATGGCAACGGAGCTACCCAGTTATTCTCTTTATCCTGATGGAGTTCTTTTTCCATAATGCTCAAAAACAGTTCATCCTCGAAGGACATGGCACTCTTATTGTCATTGTCTGTTCTCTGGAAGACTGTGAGCCCGAGCTGTTCTTCAGCTGGCTTAGGCTTTGTCATATGTGCAGAGTGGCCATACCTGTGCTCCCCGCCGTAGCTCAGTCTTTCTTTCACGCAGATGCTATTGTGGCAAGGAGTAAGGAGTGACGGACGTCCATTCTGGAGAATGTGGGTTCTGAAGGTGTTCACGGTTGGCTTGTGAGCATTGTCAAGACACACTTCACCTATTATCACCCAACCTAAATCTAAACGCTGGGCAAAGGGTGCGTTGTGGGGCCCATTGACTTGATCTCTCACTTTGTGTGCACGAATCATGTCTCTCCCTAGCAGAATCATCATCTGGGCGACAGGATCCAGCTTGGGAATATGCAGAGCGATGTGTCTGAGGTGAGGGTGTGCGAGGGCGACCTCTGGTGTCGGGACTTCAGCCTTGTTGGTCAATATCTCGTTGCACTCGATGAGTGGCGGTAGATCAAGGCACACACCTCCATTCACTGCTTTGATTTGAAAGCCAACTGCTTTTCTTCCGGTCATCTCAGTCGTGCCGGCGCATGTTCTCATCAGATATGGTGACGGGCTGCTGTTGACCCCAAACAGCTGGAAAAAGTCAGAGCGTGCCAAGGAGTGGTTACTTTGATCGTCGAGTATGACGTATATCTTAATGGCGCGTTCTGGTTGACCTTGAGGGAAGACGCGCGTCAGGCATACTTTTGAGCAGGAGCGTGGAAGACTGTTTAGGCCGCAGACCTTGGTGCACTGCGATCTCACTTCCACGGGAACACTGGCTGGCTGTGCCTCTGCACCTGGTAGGACAGACGACGGAGGTGGTGGCTGAGAGGTGTCAGGATGCATTGCTGAGCAGTGTCTTTCGCTCTCACACTCACCGCATTTCAGTGTCGTCCGGCAGTCCCTGGCAAGGTGGTTTGGGGTACAGCATTTATAACAGTGTTTGTGTTCTTTAAGAATGTCTTTTCGTTCTTGCAGTGTTTTCATTCTGAATGACCTACATTTCTCTAACGGATGTGTTTTCTTATGCACAGGGCAATATCGAGCTGGATCAATGTCTTTCTTTCCAGCGTCTGTGGCGCTTGTGGTGTCTGCGTCAACTGTAGCAGACACGTCTGTCTTGTGAACAGATACAGCAGACTTGAATCCACTTTGCTTGAATGGAGTTCTCTCACCTTTGCTGTATGACTGGCTGTAGCTTGACAGGGTGAAACTTGGGTCATTGCGGGCTTTAGCCTGGCTGTTGATGAAGTCAACGAAGAACGAAAAAGGAGGAAAATTCACTCTGTGTTGCTCTTTGAAGCGGGAGCCTGTGGTGAGCCATTTTTCCTGCAGGCCAGGAGGCAACTTCTCGACTATGGGCTTTATCCCACGAGGAGTATCGAAGTAGGCCAGCCCGGGGAGATAACCGTCGTCCTTAGCTGCCAGCAACTCCATAAGAAGATCACTGAGCTCTCTCAGTTTTGCATTGTCTTTAGCAGACAGACGTGGAAAGCTATCCAGTCTTTTGAACAGCGCATTCTCCACCATCTCTGGTGTGCCGTAGCATTCCTCCAGTCTCTGCCAGGACAGATGGAGGGCAGCTCTGGGGTTAGTGACATGAACAGCACGAATCCTTTTCACGTGCTCCTGTGACTCTTTACCTAGCCACTTCACGAGGAGGTCTAACTCTTCACTGTAGGCGAGCCCCAAGCCCTGTGTTGCATTGAAGAATGACGACTGCCATGCGCGGAAGTTCTCTGGTGAGTCGTCGAACTTGGAAGGCCAGTGGTCACTAATTCTCTGCGTGCTAGGAACTTGGCGAAGTCTCTCATGGGTGGAGAGTCAGGGCAAAGAGGAGGCTGATCATGTCTGTATGGACTGTGTGACGGTTTTGAGGTTGGGGATTGTTCAGCTGCATGTGCGGGTTCATGTGCGGGCTTTACCTCTACAGTTCCATGTGCTGACTGACATGGAGGACTGTTCACTGTGTGCTGCATTTCATAGTGATGCGGTGAGGAAGAAGACTGTACGCTAATCCGTGGCTGGCATTGCACATACTCTTCGGTGCGCTGTCGAATCACTTGTGGCGGAACCACACTTCTTAGACTTTGTACATCTTCATTCCCCATAGCTACAGCTGCTTCTAAGACTTCAGCTTCAACCCGCGTCGCCTCTGCATCCCTTTCATACGCCAATGCCTCCAAATCTGCTTCTAATGTGGCCTTTTGTGGATCTAGCTTAGCTTGTTCCTTTTTCATTTCTACCTGTCGCTTAGCATAAGATGCCTTGGTGAGCGCTGCTTCAGCTGCGGCTCTAGCTTTGGCGGCAGCCTCCATGACAGAAGATCTTGAAGAGGACGAGCGTTTTGAGCTGGCTCTCGAGTGAACCGAAGACTTTGAAGACGATGGACGTGGTAGCGGGCTTGCTTCAGGCTTTGTTTCATCTCTAGATTTCGATTCAGACGCCATGTTGGAATTCTTGCGTTATCCCTTGCACCCACGCTGGTTGTCTTTTTACTGTACTGTCCCTGTCTGTGTGTGAGCTAGGTGCGTGAACACAGACTCAACAGCAAGCCAAACTCGTTTCCACGAGCCAGGCTCCTTTATTTTCCAACGTTGCAAGTGAAAATCGAGTAAAACTGTAATAAACAGAATACAAAATATACTTAGGAACCTGCCTCGCAAGTACAAGATATAACTTTCACCATTTACCAGCTTTAAACAGTCACGTTAGCTTAATAGAAAATGTACAATAACTAGCACGCTAACAGAGTATGAGTTAGCTAATTAGCAAAAGACGAACGTTAACAACGTAACGTAGCTACTAATATACATTCTCGAGTTGACATTACATCGTGCTCATTAAGTTTACCTCTACACAAAACATACAATATACATCATCACTCAAGTTAGACACTTACAGACATTGCCGCCTTACGAGTGTGGGACAACCAAGATTCGGGAGCGAAACATCAGAAATATCCCGACGCGCTTCGTGCCGGTAACATTACAGTTCTGGCAAGCTCAAGGACCGGAAGCTCATGGGATCGCCCATACGTAAACAGGAAGGTCATGTCAAAATAAAAGCTCTTTCAAAATAAAGACTCTTCTTACATTACAAAATACCTGTGACTCTTTTCTTATAATAAACAAAATAATTATCAAGCATGAAATTGAACTTATAGCAAAAAACTATTTACAAACTGAGGACAGAACAATACACATTTATATTAAAGGGTTAGTTCACCCAAAAATTATAATTCTGTCAGTAATTACTCACCCTCATATTGTTCCAACCCCATAAGAGCTTCGTTCATCTTCTGAACACAAATTCAGATATTTTTGATGAAATCTGAGAGCTGTCTCACTCCTCCATAGGCTTTCAGAGGGAATGAATCTTGCTGGCCCAGAAAAGTTATTAAAGAGATCGTTAATATAGTCCAAGTGACTACAGTGGCTCAATCTTAAGTTTATCAAGCGACGAGAATACTTTTTGTGCGCAAAAATAAACAAAAATAACGACTTTATTCCACTATTCATTTCCTTCTCTCTGGGCCTCGAGTGAGTTCACTAGTAAAACAGCGCAGCGCGTCTGTGTTGCACGTCACACGCATCACACACATGACCAGCGTCGGCCAATAGTGAGCCTACGTGGTGACAAACAACACAGATGCGCTGCGCTGTTATACTACGTGAAAAAACTCGTGGCCCAGAGAGAAGGAAATGAATAGTGGAATAAAGTCGTTCCCTATCGTTCGGTCACTACGACGTACGTCGTGGTGAACGACGAATAGGAATCTCGCTAGAGAGGCCAATCTACTTCGAGTGAAACTAAACGGGCCAATGCATATTGGCGTGCAATCATTTGCATCAGCTGTGCAGCCTCGCAGCGCGGGTATTTAACGAGCAGCTGGTGCGATTGCACTTCAGCTTTTTGCTTCGGAGCCGAGCGTTTCGATGCTGTTTAATCTACTGAGTGATCAAACAACGAGCAAGCTCTTCAAGATGATCTCTCGTGTCTGGTGCGGGCGATACAGCGCAGCAGCGGGGTCGACTTTCTTTTTCTCTCTTTTGTTTTTGTGTTACTGAGCAAAACAAAAAAGCTGTTTTCACAGCTGGTAACGGTGCGCCAAGAGCGCTGAATAGCCGTTCTTATGGCTGGTAAAGACCGCCGTGAAGGGAGACAGCGCACGACAGGTTGCATTCCTGTCTGTGTCCGCTGCGACCGTTCCCCTGCGTGCTTCAGTACCAAGGAGAGTATTTCCCTGAAAGAGCTTACATGGGTGTGAGTTGCGTCTTTCTAAAGATGACATTCCACCCGTGTGTTTCTGGTTGCGGTCGTTTCCTGTCCTCACTGACGGCCACGATCACTGTCTCGCATGCCTGGGAAACATGTGAGACTGTGTTTGTGGGTGGTTCATGTTCTCGCACGGGAACATGACCACGTCGACACGCCGGTCAACTCTTCTTTCTCCGGAAAGTTTGAGTCCCCTCTGTTGTTGGCCAGCCGCTGCTTGTGTGTAAAAGCACAGCTGCAGGTCTGCTCGACACTCTGGGGGACCGTGGAGATCGGCGAGAGCTTCCGCGGGGAAAACCCGACGGATCTCTCGCTCCTCAGCGTGTCGTGTGCCGTCGAGCTGCCGGGCAGCAGCGCGGGTTGTCACGGCAACCCAGCGCTCGCTCGGCGCTCTAGGTGCGCGGTCTCCTTGTCTATTCTCCGTTGTAGCGCCCTCCCTGGTGGCCACCAGGAGAGGTCTACTTCAGTAGAATGGCTTGGGTGATCTGAGAGCTGAGGGCTTCTCCTTCGGGGAACCAACCCCCTAGGGCCCCTCCCTCTCTAGCGCATCACAAGTTGTGCAGCTTCTGGATGGGATTGCTGGTCCTTCAAAATTGGAGGAACCTAGCGTTTCATTCAGGGCTCCAGCTGAGGGCAGATGTCGATTGCTGCATCGGAGAGAGGGCCTGTTTTGTTCTGGAAATGAGGGTATGCTGAGTTCCCACTGTAATAGTGTGTGTGCTTATGCTGAATCAGATTCAGAACTGACAGCCATGCTTTCCCGGGTCTTTCTCGGATGTGCATTGAAAACTTAGGAGTATGGAGCTATATTGGTGCCAAAATATGGAACGCCAAAAGTGCCAAATTCTGCATAAGTTTTCACCTCTCTCGCTACCCTCGATGGTGGGGTGGCTGTGCCTCTGGCGAGCCACCTCTGCCCTGCATGCGAGGCCAAGGCACTCTTTTTGCACGAGGGTAGTTCTAAGCCGGAGTTGAGCTGCGCTTGTCGACTGACCGTGTTCAAGTCACAGCGCAGGCCCTCGGCCAGACGATGTCCACCTTGGTGGTCCAGAAACGCCCCTGGCTGTCCTTGCAGAGGTGCGAGACGTCGTCAAAGTACGCTTTCTCGATGCTCCCATCTCACAAGGTGGCCTTTTCGGCGACACTGTTGAGAATTGGCCCAGCAGTTCTCCGCAGTTAGCAGCAGACTGAAGCGCTTTCCCCGACGTACCACCAGAGTGCCTCGTGGGCCGCCCCTCAGTCTACTCGTCGCCAAGGGTGTCATCCCCTGCAAAAAAAAAAAAAAAAAACACTCCGGCACAGCCTGCTCTACTGTGTCCGCTGCAGGAGGATGACACCGCCCGTCTCAGCCACTGTTTAAGTGGTCGGTGAAACAATCACCCCTGAGATGGGTGACCCGGAGATGGGTGGAGCTGCTTTCACCCGGTGAGGGCCGGGGAACGAATCTTTTGAGTGTTCCACCACTGGAGTCACAGTGGTACCTAAATTCCCAAAAAAAAAAAAAAAAAAGAGCAGTTCTTCCATCCCTGGGTCTGAAAAGGGCCAGGAGAGCAGTGGGAGGAGAGAATCCTCACCACTCTCATCCGCCTCTTCTATCGCCAGCAGGCAACAGTGTGCGGTTCGAGAACGCAACCAAGCCACCTCCTGCACCTCCTGCCTCGTGGAACCGGGTAAGTGTTGCACGACACACTCAGACTCCGCTACGGGCCGCCTCCCAGAGAGAGCCTCCCAAGCCGAGCCCCTGTGTTCCACCTCGCTGCCCCACTCCGGGTACGCCTACGGTCCCTTTGGTCCCGCTTGTACGGTCTCTGCGAGCCTGGCTAGTGCTCCCCAGTCCGTCTCGCTGGCTCATTCGGACCATCAGGCTCGGCTATGCGATTCAGTTCGCCCGGCGTCCCCGCAAGTTTCGGGCCATCCACTCCACTACAGTGAGAGCAGCCGATGCCCATGTCTTGTGCGCGGAGATCGCAGTCCTACTGGCGAAGGACGTGATAGAGCCGGTCCCTCCAGCCGATATGAGGTCAGGGCACTACAGTCCCTACTTCATTGTACCCAAGAAAGGTGGTGGGTTACGACCGATCTTGGACCTGCTAGTTTTGAATCGGAGCCTTCAAAAGCTACCGTTCAAAATGCTCACGCAGAAACGCATTTTCGAATGCACCCGTCCCCGAGATTGGTTTGCAGCGATCGACCTGATGGACGCGTACTTTCATGTCTCGATTCTTCCCCAACACAGGCCGTTCTGTGCTTGCGTTCGAGGGTCGAGCATATCAGTACAAGGTCCTGCCCTTCAGCCTGTCCCTGTCTACCCGTGTCTTCACGAAAGTCACAGAGGGGGCCCTTGTTCCCATGAGAGAACAGGGCGTTCGCATCCTCAACTGTCTCGACGACTGGCTCATACTGGCACACTCTCGAGATCAGTTATGCGAACACAGGGACCTCGTGCTCAGGCACCTCAGCCAGCTGGGCCTTCAGGTCAACCGGGAAAAGAGCAAACTCTCCCCCGTGCAGAGGATCTCTTTTCTCGGTATGGAGTTGGATTCGGTCACTCAGACAGAGCGCCTCACAGAGCAGCGCGCTCAGTTGGTGTTGAACTGCTTGAACACATTCAAAGGCAGGACGGCGGTCCCACTGAAATTCTTTCAGAGGCTCCTGGGGCATATGGCAGCAGCGGTAACCCCGCTTGGACTGCTCCATATGAGACCGCTTCAGCACTGGCTTTTCGGCCGAGTCCCGAGATGGGCGTGGCATCACGGCACTCACAGGGTGACAATCACACCGGAGTGCCGCCAGTCCTTCAGTCCGTGGTCAGACCCCTCGTTCCTTCGGGCAGGAGTCCCCTTGGAACAGGTGTCCAGGCATGCTGTGGTTTCACAGATGCCTCTCCCACCGGCTGGGGTGCCACGTAAAACGGGCATGCAGTGTCAGGGGTGTGGACGGACCCCCAACTGCATTGGCACATCAACTGCCTTGAGTTGCTTGCAGCACGTCTCACTCTGAGCCGCTTAAAAAAGCCGCTTCAGGGCAGAGACGTTCTGGTCCGTACGGACAACACTGTGACCGTTGCGTACATCAACCGACAAGGTTGTCTACGCTCCCGTCTCATGTCGCAACTCGCCCGCCATCTCCTCCTCTGGAGTCAGAAGCATCTGAGGTCGCTTCTAGCCATGTATGTCCCTGGTGTGCTCAACCGTGTGGCCGACGAGCTATCAAGAGCTGTGCTTCGGGAGAATGGCGACTCCACCCCCAGGTGGTTCAGCTGATTTGGAGAGAGTTCGGGGAGGCTAGGTAGACCTGTTTGCCTCCTCAGACACCTCCCACTGCCAGCTGTTTCACTCCCTGACCGAGGGAACACTCGGCACGGTTGCACTGGCTCACAGCTGGCCCCGGGGCCTTCGCAAAAATGCGTTTTCCCCAGTGAGCCTACTTGCACAGACTCCGTGCAAAGTCAGGGAGGACGAGGAGCAGGTCCTTCTGGTGGCTCCCTATTGGCCCACCCGGACTTGGTTCCCAGAACTCATGCTCCTCGTAACAGTCCCTCCCTAGCCCATTCCTCTGAGGAAGGATCTTCTGACTCAGAGACGGGGCACCCTATGGCACCCGCGTCTGGACCTCTGGAAACTCCATGTCTGGTCCCTGGTGGGACGCGGAGGTTCTAGGTGACTTACCCTCAGAGGTACTTAACACCATCACTTCTGCGCGAGCGCCGTCTGAGTGGAACCGAAGTGGAACCTGTTCGTCGAGTGGTGTTCCTCTCGCAGAGAGGACCCCCAAAGATGTTCGATAGGGTCAGTGCTTTCCTTCTTGCAGCAAGGGTTGGAGCGAAGGCTGTTTCCCTCCACCCTCAAAGTACACGCTGCCGCTATTTCAGCTTATCATGACCACATAGATGGCAAAACAGTTGGAAAGCACGACCTGGTCGTCAGGTTCCTTAGGGGGGCGAGACGATTAAATCCTCCTCGTCCCCCCTCCATACCCTCTTGGGACCTTTCCCTAGTGCTCCGAGCACTCCAGGATGCTCCCTTTGAGCCTTTGCAGTCAGCAGACTTAAAGCTTCTCTCCTTGAAGACTTTGCTGCTGATTGCACTGACCTCGATCAAGAGGGTAGGGGACCTGCAAGCATTTTCGGTCGACGAATCGTGCCTAGAGTTCGGGCCGGGTGACAACCATGTTGTACTGAGACCCCGGCCTGGCTATGTGCCCAAGGTTCCTACCACTCCCTTTAGAGATCAGGTAGTGAACCTGCAAGCGCTGCCCCTGGAGGAGGCAGACCCAGCCCTGGCTTTGCTCTGTCCCGTTCGCGCTCTGCGTATGTATATGGACAGAACTCAAGGCGTCAGGACCTCAGACCAGCTCTTTGTCTGTTACGGAGACCAGCAGAAAGGGAAGGCTGTCTCCAAGCAGAGGATGGCCCACTGGATAGTGGATGCCATCGCCTTGGCTTACCAAGCTCAAGGCGTGCCCTGCCCGCTCAGGTTGCATGCACACTCCACGAGAGGCGTTGCATCCTCCTGGGCGCTGGCACGTGGCGCCTCGCTAACAGATATCTGTAGAGCTGCGGGCTGGGCGACACCTAACACGTTCGCTAGATACTATAGCCTACGTGTAGAGCCCGTGTCCTCCCGTGTTCTCACCCTAAAGGGGTAGAAGCACTGTGAGTACCGGCTCTGTCGGCTTGCTGCACCCTACTGTGCACCCTTATTGCTCCAGAGTCAAAGCCTGTCGAGTCCTCCAAACACCCTCGGCCCGGACGTGGCGGAGCGTCCGGTGCCAGGCCTTTATCCGCTGAATCCTTGAGAACCGGGTCTAGGCTGGGTCCCATATGTGTGACCCTACGGGGATCCCATATGTGTATATCTTCCACGGCTGCTCCTAAACGGAAGCCCGTGTCTTCCCTTGGGCTAAGTCACCCACTATTCATATGCAGTACAACCCTTGGGTTAGTCCATATGTTTATTCCCACATAACTCTTCTTAAGATTGTGGCTCCCGCAGCGTTCCCCTCCCTCAGTTCGGGCACGCTTTCCCAGTGTTATCCAATAATCTCACTGTATGGGTTATCACGGAACAACAGTGAAGGATACTCTCGGTGTAAGCCCTCTCCTATCGTCCTTCCAGGCAAGAAGGTGTAGAGGCTTGCTCAGGGCGCTGGATGGGGTGCAGCAGCTGTGGCACTTTGGTAGGGATTCCTATTCGTCGTTCACCACGACGTACGTCGTAGTGACCGAACGATAGGGAACGTCTCGGTTACATATGGTAACCCTCGTTCCCTGAGGGAGGGAACGGAGACGTACGTCCCGTCGCCACATCTGCTGCGACCCGCCGGGGCAGCCAGCTCACCGGCTCGGCTCCTCAGCAAAAAACTGAAGTGCAATCGCACCAGCTGCTCGTTAAATACCCGCGCTGCGAGGCTGCACAGCTGATGCAAATGATTGCACGCCAATATGCATTGGCCCGTTTAGTTTCACTCGAAGTAGATTGGCCTCTCTAGCGAGATTCCTATTCGTCGTTCACCACGACGTACGTCTCCGTTCCCTCCCTCAGGGAACGAGGGTTACCATATGTAACCGAGACGTTATTTTTGTTTGTTTTTGCGCACAAAAAGTATTCACGTCGCTTGATAAACTTAAGATTGAGCCACTGTAGTCACTTTAAGTCATATTAACGATCTCTTTAATAACTTTTCTTTGCCAGCAAGAATCATTCCCTCTGAAAGCCTATGAAGGAGTGAGACAGCTCTCAGATTTCATCAAAAATATCCTAAATTGTGTTCAGAAGATGAACGAAGGTCTTACGGGGTTGGAACAACATGAGGGTGAGTAATTACTGACAGAATTATAATTTTTGGGTGAACCAACCCTTTAAATATACCATTCTCATTAATAGAATGAGTTAAATTACATGAAATAATCTCTGAGAAGGTACACATTTTTTATATTCTAATAAATAGAAATATTTGTTGTGGATGCTATGCTTTTGAACACTTTTCCTGTGGCAAGCTGTGTTTTCATGTTTTAACTACACAGAAGATTGCTTAGCGCATGACAATAGCAGATTGTCTGAGAAAATATTTTCGCACAAATAATGCACAATAAGGCCTATCTGTTTCCATTCCATAGTGCTCGCTATCTGTTTCTATCTATACAAATATAAATTAAAAATACTATTTGGCCAGTGGGAAAGATTGAGAAAAACTTTATCTGAAATGTATTTTATAATATTTAATTTATTTAAAAACAAGGCAACAATAGGCTACTAAACTTTCACATCTGTATCTTATATTTTTCTAATGTCTTGTATTAAACATCGTATCACGTGGATGAATATGCATATGCAAATGATATGCAGATGAGGATATGCCTAGTAAAACGAGGCGCTGAAAGCTCCATATATGGTTATTTCAGGGATGAGACGCATGTGCGCATGCACATATTCTGCTGACTGGGATTTATAAAGGGAATTTTGCACAGGTTCTGTCATATGCCATTTTTTGCTTTCGGGCGCACGTACACCTTTAGTAAGGATCCTACGCACAGTTTTATAAATGGGACCCCATATGACAGTACGTCAATTCATTCCACAACCAAATAAATGCCAATTAGAAATGTTCAAACAACAACAACAATCCCTGACTAACAACTAAAAGGGGTTACACAGTGCTCCGACAAATCCCTGTTGGTCGGCATCTGCAGTGTCAATTTTACTTCTTGGTTCTAAATTCACCTTTCGTTTATGACGGAAGTTGCTTTCATCAAGAACGGCAAATTCTTGACCACTCCCAATCATCTGTCCATGTCTTCTTCTGAATCGTTTTATGGCACAGCGGCAAACTTTCCTCAGGACACGAGCCATCTTAGAGAGAGTTCTGGAACTTTTTGCAATGCCATCTTGCATCATATCAATTTGTCTGATACGCAATCCCTGAGTGAACCTGTGAAGTACACAATGATGACTCAGAATAGAGAAAGAAAAAAGAAAAAAAAATGTAAATGCATTGCAACATTTTACTATTCCTTCTCTGCTGTCTGACAATAGACTCACCTGTAAATGAATATTAGCCAGGACGACAAGTTGAGTTTTGATCTCTCAAAGAGAGACCCTACTCGCACTGATCGCGTGGTTTTCTTGTTTCGATGACTTTTATGTCTGCACATCCTGTGATGGCGATAAATGGCAAAATATGGTTATGCAGACAAAAGTATCTTACCTGGACTAAGAATGTTTTTTTTTCTTACAAAATAACATTTTTAATTTCCAAAAAAGTGATAATTTACATGCCTTTGGACAATATACACACCTAAGACCATTCTAATTATTAGTGTAATTACAACTAAAATGTTGCTCCCGTCCCGTGTACAGATGATAAATCAATGTTTATTATTGGTGGGGGGGTGGGGGGGGGGGATCATAAAAATCTGACTTTTTCCGTGTTTAAGTGCTATAATCGGGTCCCATGGTGCATATACCGACCCCAAAAATGTGAAAAGTGAAACCCAGTAACTTTGTTTTGGTGAGCCTTTCTCTGCAAGCATGTAAAAAAAATTATCCGATTTCGCTCCCCTTTCTGACGTAGGAGGGGAATCTAATTATAATATTACCGGCCTTTAATTTGCATGTTTACACCCATGGCGCCGACATTGGTTTCGCAAGCGACAACAGTGAGAGTTCTAACGCAATGGTAAAAATTCTAGCAAAGCATGAAACTGTTCTGTCGTTGAGCACAGACGAACACCGAACATATTGACCAAAACATGTCACAATGGTCTTATAAAGATTTCAGGGAACTGTGTCAGCTTAACATGAATTTAAGCATTTTTTACCAACAACATTAACTTAGTTACAATAGTCAAAGATAACTATTTTTGCTCACTCACTTTTTGCATCTATATTAGGCCTATATTGCATAGTGTCAACAGCTTGTCTGGCAGGCTGTGATTATTAATCACGTATTAAGACATTATTAATCACGTATTAGCTCAAACTGAATTGCTGAATCAAAACGTGAGGTCTAGCCAATGTGTTTACCTCTTTTGCATAAGTTCCACCCACTGGCGAAGCAACAAGCAAGTCTTTTCTTTAATGCAGTTTTTGTTTTATGAGCTGTTAAAATTGTTACACTGACTTTTATGACAGTTGTTTTGGTCTGAATGGTAATTGCATAACAAAATCATTTAATTTTGTTTTCATTTAGTTTCCATTTAAACTAAATAGAAATAAATTGCAATGCAAGGTCAAGGTAGTCTGTTAGTTTACTTTACCACAACTCCTGATCTAAGCCGTTTATTCAGCACGTGACAGCTAGCGACTCAGACAACGCGAATCGTTGACCGACCCATCACAGTAAAACACATTAGCTATGCGATTTGGGAGATTATTACTCTTCTTTAATACTTTTTGTTTTATTGTAGCTACTTGACTAAAAAGCCCCAAATTATGTTGTTAAGTAACGTTAAAGGATTGCTGCCGCTATGAACTTCCCACAACTGGATTCAGTTCATTATTCAAATATTGAATTGAGAGGCAGAGGCAGTCATGTCCAATTTAAAAATAAATAAATGTTGCTGTTATGTTAGCACAAGAAGAGAACACTTTTTCTCTCTCGGTGCAGGCTCATTTTATGGTAGCCTACAAGCAGGCCTCACAAAAATAATTTCACCATATATTTTTTAATACATTTATATTTTTAAATTAATCTCAAGCTGTGAACCTTTCTAATTATTATAATTAGATATTTAAGAATAATGTTAAAATGTACATTTATTATTTAAATAAAATATTGTTTCTTTTTTGTAGACCTAAAATATCCCTAGAAATTATTTCAGCAATACATCATGTGAACAACAAATCTTCATTTTTTTAACTCACCAATGAAAACCGTCAAGATGTCTTGTTTTCTTCATTCTCATATTATGGCCACATCTTGAGCACTTTACTCTCCTTGCAAGTAACCGTTTGCTTTGACACCATTTAATGAGCTTCAGTTTCCTAGTTGTTGAGGGTTTTTGGATCGCAAAAAGCAATAATTTTGAATGTAGCATTGTGTCACATGCCTGTCCTGTCTTGTGCTGCACATGGGTGTTTTGTTATTTTGGGCCATGTGCTCGTGTCTATTGTCTAGCCCCTCCCATCTTGTTATCTGATTATTGGTTAATTTGTCCCACCTGTCTGTCTCGTTACCCTCCTTTGTTTGTTCCCCTATTTAGCCTCCTTGTGTTTGTAGTCTTGTGCTGGTTCGTTGTCCGAGTTACCTGTCCTTGTTGTGTGTTCCTGGAGCTCTGTGTTTTTTGAGTTTGTTACCCTGTCTGCATGTCATCAATAAATTCCTCTGCATTTGAATCCTCGTCTCATATTCATCCGTTACGTGACAGAACGAACCAGCCAAATATGTGGATTCAGCGGAGTGAAATTTTTTCTGGTGAGGATAAGGGATCTTCAATTTCCTTGTTTGAATATTTCGCCAAATGTGCTCAAAGGACTATGGAGGAGGAGAGGACCATGGCAGATGATGGTCAGCAGAAAGGCAAGCCTTCACCGCTGGTCCCGAAACGGAGGAGAGGAAGGAAGAACCCCTCCGTGACTGTTCCGGTGGTCCCAGTTCCGGTGATCCCGAGTCCGGTGGTTCCAGTTCCGGTGGTCCCAGTTCCGGTGGTCCCGAGTCTGGTGGTCCCAGTTCCAGTGGCCCCGAGTCCGGTGGTCCCAGTTCTGGTGGTCCCGAAACGGAGGAGGAGAAGGAAGACTTCCTCCATGCCTGTTCCGGTGGTCCCTGTTCCGGTGGTCCCAGTTCCGTTGGTCCCAGTTCCGGTGGTCCCAGTCTCGGAGGTCCCGGTGCAGTCTGAGATAGACAGAGCAGCTGAGACTCTGTTGGATTACTTCGAAAAACTATACAAGATCCTAGAGTTTCCCAGAACTGTCCACGTCACATCTGCCCAGCCAGAGACGGTTCAGGTCACGTCTGCCCAGCCAGAGACGGTTCAGGTCACGTCTGCCCAGCCAGAGACGGTTCAGGTCACGTCTGCCCAGCCAGAGACGGTTCAGGTCACGTCTGCCCAGCCAGAGACGGTTCAGGTCACGTCTGCCCAGCCAGAGACTGTTCAGGTCACGTCTGCCCAGCCAGAGACTGTTCAGGTCACGTCTGCCCAGCCAGAGACTGTTCAGGTCACGTCTGCCCAGCCAGAGACTGTTCAGGTCACGTCTGCCCAGCCAGAGACTGTTCAGGTCACGTCTGCCCAGCCAGAGACTGTTCACGTCACGTCTGCCCAGCCAGAGACTGTTCACGTCATGCCTGCCGAGCCTGTGTCTTCAGACAAGATGGCCGCCGCCGAGCCTGTTCACGTCACGCCTGCCGAGCCTGGGTCTTCGGACAAGATGGCCGCCGCCGAGAGTGTTCACGTCACGTTTGCCGAGCCTGTGTCTTCAGACAAGATGGCCGGTGGTGCCTGTTCCGGTGCCTGAGCTGTTGGTGCCAGTTCCGGTGCCTGAGTCGGTGGTGCCAGTTCCGGTGCCTGAGTCGGTGGTGCCAGTTCCGGTGCCTGAGTCGGTGGTGCCAGTTCCGGTGCCTGAGTCGGTGGTGCCAGTTCCGGTGCCTGAGTCGGTGGTGCCAGTTCCGGTGCCTGAGTCGGTGGTGCCAGTTCCGGTGCCTGAGTCGGTGGTGCCAGTTCCGGTGCCTGAGTCGGTGGTGCCAGTTCCGGTGCCTGAGTCGGTGGTGCCAGTTCCGGTGCCTGAGTCGGTGGTGCCAGTTCCGGTGCCTGTTCCGGTGGTGCCAGTTCCAGTGCCAGCGCCATGGCCGCCCGAGGGGTCTTCACCGCCGTGGCCGCCCGAGGGGTCTTCACCGCCGTGGCCGCCCGAGGGGTCTTCACCGCCGTGGCCGCCCGAGGGGTCTTCACCGCCCTGGCCGCCCGAGGGAAAGTCTCCGCCCTGGCCGCCCGAGGGAAAGTCTCCGCCCTGGCCGCCCGATGGACTGTCTGCTCCGCCCTGGCCGCCCGATGGACTGTCTGCTCCGCCCTGGACTCCCGAACTTTGTGTGCCTCCTTGGCCTTCTGAACGGTCCATTCCCCTTTTCCCGCCCTGGTCTTATGGAGCGTCTGGTAGCCGCTCCGTAGGGAGGGGGTAATGTCACATGCCTGTCCTGTCTTGTGCTGCACATGGGTGTTTTGTTATTTTGGCCCATGTGCTCGTGTCTATTGTCTAGCCCCTCCCATCTTGTTATCTGATTATTGGTTAATTTGTCCCACCTGTCTGTCTCGTTACCCTCCTTTGTTTGTTCCCCTATTTAGCCTCCTTGTGTTTGTAGTCTTGTGCTGGTTCGTTGTCCGAGTTACCTGTCCTTGTTGTGTGTTCCTGGAGCTCTGTTTTTTTTTAGTTTGTTACCCTGTCTGCATGTCATCAATAAATTCCTCTGCATTTGAATCCTCGTCTCATATTCATCCGTTACGTGACACATTGCTGCTACTCTTCATCAAGATGAAGAGCGTGCTAACGAATTAAACTCACGTGGCGCGAAAAACACCAGAGATGGCCCGCCTATTTCCGGTGCAATAAAAACCTGTGCGTTAATCATGCAAGGAGGCTTAAACATAATACATACGTTAACCCAAGTCAAACTTTATGGCATTGCACTGTCTTTGGAAGTATATACAAACTGGGATAACTGTAAAGATATCCAAGACCCACCAGAGCTTCACGTGGGGTTTAGAGGTGGAATTACAGTAATAAAGATCCAAACTATGTCATTACTCGACGAAGATGATGGGGTGGCGCCAACAGCGCCATTAACTGTAGCTTCGCGCCAATCAACGGATCATGTAGACCTTGACATTGTCGATAATTTGAGTAAGATGGATGAGAAGAGAAAGGCAACGCGGAGTGGGAGGAAAATTACCAACAAAATCCGCAAATACAGCTCGGATGAATATGGTAAGTACTTCATGCTATTTGTAGTTTGAATGTGGTACTATTTTGTCAGGGTTGCCTGTCTGAAGTGAGATTTTGATAACTCATGTCCCGGTTTCACATGCTTATCCTCAGACTAAAATCCATGTTTGAGCTAATTTAACTGAAAGCAACTTGCAGTGACATCTTATTATGCCAGTGCAATTGTTTTGTAAACCAGTAATGTTTATTTCTAAGTCATGTTTATATTCAAATCCTAATTGAAATAAGGCCAAACGGATCTAAGTCCTGTCTGTGAAACCAGGCCATTATTTAGCCTATACGTCTAACGTTAGTGCTTTAATTATTATGCACTTTTTAGAAACTTGTTATTAACATTCCCTATGCTGATTAGATAATATTACCTAATATTTCCTCGGATGTAATTAGTTTATGATGTTTTACTGGTAACGTAGAATTAAAAAAATATATATAGACAAAGCCAAATGTCTGAGAGTTGGCAACCCTATACACATTTTCAGGTGTTTCTTTAATGCTGTGAACTACGCTTGCTTTCCCCTATAGTTTTACCTACACGCAAGAATGTTCAGACTGAAAATACAGCTGCTGGTCCATCAGAAGGTAAGTAAATTAATCAAATGGCTGTACATGCGTGAAGTGGGAAGAAATTCATTGGTACTCTCCTGTCCTGAGATATCAAACAGAATTTTGTCATTTAGATTATGTAAGCACAGGATTGTAAAAAGTACTCGAAGTATACTTGAGTGAAAGTGTGCATACTGTATCTGCACATTTTCAAAATAAATTAAACTCAGACCTAGTGTGAGACCATATAATCATTTTTGTTTTGCCAAAAATGAACATGTAGATTTACCGCAATAACTACATGTAGCTTTTTTTTTTTAAATGCAGAGTATTATTTAATTTATATCTATATATTTAATGTTGACATTTTTAAATGTCAATTTGCATTTAAGGCAAAATGCAAAGTAAAATTAAGGCCTTTTAATTTTACAAGGAGAAAATTAGGGCTTTAATAATTAATAAAAATATAATGGCTTGCTCGTCAAAGTTTACCCAACTACCTATCATATTATTCATTTCATACAAAACCTGCATACAATATATTTTTTTCAAGTCCTCCTGGGATGGGTTAACAAATAAAGTTACAGGTTATGAAAATTGAAAACATTTGCCTTCTGTTTTGATATGCCAGTTTTATGCCAACTTTAAAACTCTATTGAAACTGCCTGTTTTTTTTCTTCTGTTGCGTTATACATGCATTCATGTGGTGATGCCTATCCTTTGTTCAAATGCTTTTAAGATGTTCTTTTTTTCTGGTACATTTCAGGACTTCAGTCTGCAATACAGCAAACCAGTGAAACAGGAGGTTTGTTTGTAGCCTTTTCTACATTAACCCAAGAAATACGTAAACATTATATAAAAAAGATAAATGACAAAGATAATTGTTGGATTGAAATTTGAATTTAGATATTTAGATTTTTTGAGTTTGTTACCCTGTCTGCATGTCATCAATAAATTCCTCTGCATTTGAATCCTCGTCTCATATTCATCCGTTACGTGACAGAACGAACCAGCCAAATATGTGGATTCAGCGGATTGAAATTTTTTCTGGTGAGGATAAGGGATCTTCAATTTCCTTGTTTGAATATTTCGCCAAATGTGCTCAAAGGACTATGGAGGAGGAGAGGACCATGGCAGATGATGGTCAGCAGAAAGGCAAGCCTTCACCGCTGGTCCCGAAACGGAGGAGAGGAAGGAAGAACCCCTCCGTGACTGTTCCGGTGGTCCCAGTTCCGGTGATCCCGAGTCCGGTGGTTCCAGTTCCGGTGGTCCCAGTTCCGGTGGTCCCGAGTCTGGTGGTCCCAGTTCCAGTGGCCCCGAGTCCGGTGGTCCCAGTTCTGGTGGTCCCGAAACGGAGGAGGAGAAGGAAGACTTCCTCCATGCCTGTTCCGGTGGTCCCTGTTCCGGTGGTCCCTGTTCCGGTGGTCCCAGTTCCGTTGGTCCCAGTTCCGGTGGTCCCAGTCTCGGAGGTCCCGGTGCAGTCTGAGATAGACAGAGCAGCTGAGACTCTGTTGGATTACTTCGAAAAACTATACAAGATCCTAGAGTTTCCCAGAACTGTCCACGTCACATCTGCCCAGCCAGAGACGGTTCAGGTCACGTCTGCCCAGCCAGAGACGGTTCAGGTCACGTCTGCCCAGCCAGAGACGGTTCAGGTCACGTCTGCCCAGCCAGAGACTGTTCAGGTCACGTCTGCCCAGCCAGAGACTGTTCAGGTCACGTCTGCCCAGCCAGAGACTGTTCAGGTCACGTCTGCCCAGCCAGAGACTGTTCAGGTCACGTCTGCCCAGCCAGAGACTGTTCAGGTCACGTCTGCCCAGCCAGAGACTGTTCAGGTCACGTCTGCCCAGCCAGAGACTGTTCAGGTCACGTCTGCCCAGCCAGAGACTGTTCAGGTCACGTCTGCCCAGCCAGAGACTGTTCAGGTCACGTCTGCCCAGCCAGAGACTGTTCAGGTCACGTCTGCCCAGCCAGAGACTGTTCACGTCACGTCTGCCCAGCCAGAGACTGTTCACGTCACGTCTGCCCAGCCAGAGACTGTTCACGTCATGCCTGCCGAGCCTGTGTCTTCAGACAAGATGGCCGCCGCCGAGCCTGTTCACGTCACGCCTGCCGAGCCTGGGTCTTCGGACAAGATGGCCGCCGCCGAGAGTGTTCACGTCACGTTTGCCGAGCCTGTGTCTTCAGACAAGATGGCCGCCGCCGAGCCTGTTCACCTCACGCCTGCCGAGCCTGGGTCTTCGGACAAGATGGCCACCGCCGAGAGTGTAAACGTCATGTTCGCCGAGCCTGTGTCCCCTGACAAGATGGCCGCAGTCGAGCCTGGGTCTGTTCCTGAGCCTGAGCCGGTGGTGTCTGTTCCTGGGCCGGTGGTATCTGTTCCTGAACCGGTGGTGTCTGTTCCTGAGCCTGAGGTGTCTGTTCCAGTGCCTGAGCCGGTGGTGCCTGTTCCTGAGCCGGTGGTGCCTGTTCCTGAGCCGGTGGTGCCTGTTCCTGAGCCGGTGGTGCCTGTTCCTGAGCCGGTGGTGCCTGTTCCTGAGCCGGTGGTGCCTGTTCCTGAGCCGGTGGTGCCTGTTCCTGAGCCGGTGGTGTCTGTTCCTGAGCCGGTGGTGTCTGTTCCTGAGCCGGTGGTGCCTGTTCCTGAGCCGGTGGTGCCTGTTCCTGAGCCGGTGGTGCCTGTTCCTGAGCCGGTGGTGCCTGTTCCTGAGCCGGTGGTGCCTGTTCCTGAGCCGGTGGTGCCTGTTCCTGAGCCGGTGGTGCCTGTTCCTGAGCCGGTGGTGCCTGTTCCTGAGCCGGTGGTGCCTGTTCCGGTGCCTGAGCTGTTGGTGCCAGTTCCGGTGCCTGAGTCGGTGGTGCCAGTTCCGGTGCCTGAGTCGGTGGTGCCAGTTCCGGTGCCTGAGTCGGTGGTGCCAGTTCCGGTGCCTGAGTCGGTGGTGCCAGTTCCGGTGCCTGAGTCGGTGGTGCCAGTTCCGGTGCCTGAGTCGGTGGTGCCAGTTCCGGTGCCTGAGTCGGTGGTGCCAGTTCCGGTGCCTGTTCCGGTGGTGCCAGTTCCAGTGCCAGCGCCGTGGCCGCCCGAGGGGTCTTCACCGCCGTGGCCGCCCGAGGGGTCTTCACCGCCGTGGCCGCCCGAGGGGTCTTCACCGCCGTGGCCGCCCGAGGGGTCTTCACCGCCGTGGCCGCCCGAGGGGTCTTCACCGCCCTGGCCGCCCGAGGGGTCTTCACCGCCCTGGCCGCCCGAGGGAAAGTCTCCGCCCTGGCCGCCCGAGGGAAAGTCTCCGCCCTGGCCGCCCGAGGGAAAGTCTCCGCCCTGGCCGCCCGATGGACTGTCTGCTCCGCCCTGGCCGCCCGATGGACTGTCTGCTCCGCCCTGGACTCCCGAACTTTGTGTGCCTCCTTGGCCTTCTGAACGGTCCATTCCCCTTTTCCCGCCCTGGTCTTATGGAGCGTCTGGTAGCCGCTCCGTAGGGAGGGGGTAATGTCACATGCCTGTCCTGTCTTGTGCTGCACATGGGTGTTTTGTTATTTTGGCCCATGTGCTCGTGTCTATTGTCTAGCCCCTCCCATCTTGTTATCTGATTATTGGTTAATTTGTCCCACCTGTCTGTCTCGTTACCCTCCTTTGTTTGTTCCCCTATTTAGCCTCCTTGTGTTTGTAGTCTTGTGCTGGTTCGTTGTCCGAGTTACCTGTCCTTGTTGTGTGTTCCTGGAGCTCTGTTTTTTTTGAGTTTGTTACCCTGTCTGCATGTCATCAATAAATTCCTCTGCATTTGAATCCTCGTCTCATATTCATCCGTTACGTGACACATTGCTGCTACTCTTCATCAAGATGAAGAGCGTGCTAACGAATTAAACTCACGTGGCGCGAAAAACACCAGAGATGGCCCCGCCTATTTCCGGTGCAATAAAAACCTGTGCGTTAATCATGCAAGGAGGCTTAAACATAATACATACGTTAACCCAAGTCAAACTTTATGGCATTGCACCGTCTTTGGAAGTATATACAAACTGGGATAACTGTAAAGATATCCAAGACCCACCAGAGCTTCACGTGGGGTTTAGAGGTGGAATTACAGTAATAAAGATCCAAACTATGTCATTACTCGACGAAGATGATGGGGTGGCGCCAACAGCGCCATTAACTGTAGCTTCGCGCCAATCAACGGATCATGTAGACCTTGACATTGTCGATAATTTGAGTAAGATGGATGAGAAGAGAAAGGCAACGCGGAGTGGGAGGAAAATTACCAACAAAATCCGCAAATACAGCTCGGATGAATATGGTAAGTACTTCATGCTATTTGTAGTTTGAATGTGGTACTATTTTGTCAGGGTTGCCTGTCTGAAGTGAGATTTTGATAACTCATGTCCCGGTTTCACATGCTTATCCTCAGACTAAAATCCATGTTTGAGCTAATTTAACTGAAAGCAACTTGCAGTGACATCTTATTATGCCAGTGCAATTGTTTTGTAAACCAGTAATGTTTATTTCTAAGTCATGTTTATATTCAAATCCTAATTGAAATAAGGCCAAACGGATCTAAGTCCTGTCTGTGAAACCAGGCCATTATTTAGCCTATACGTCTAACGTTAGTGCTTTAATTATTATGCACTTTTTAGAAACTTGTTATTAACATTCCCTATGCTGATTAGATAATATTACCTAATATTTCCTCGGATGTAATTAGTTTATGATGTTTTACTGGTAACGTAGAATTAAAAAAATATATATAGACAAAGCCAAATGTCTGAGAGTTGGCAACCCTATACACATTTTCAGGTGTTTCTTTAATGCTGTGAACTACGCTTGCTTTCCCCTATAGTTTTACCTACACGCAAGAATGTTCAGACTGAAAATACAGCTGCTGGTCCATCAGAAGGTAAGTAAATTAATCAAATGGCTGTACATGCGTGAAGTGGGAAGAAATTCATTGGTACTCTCCTGTCCTGAGATATCAAACAGAATTTTGTCATTTAGATTATGTAAGCACAGGATTGTAAAAAGTACTCGAAGTATACTTGAGTGAAAGTGTGCATACTGTATCTGCACATTTTCAAAATAAATTAAACTCAGACCTAGTGTGAGACCATATAATCATTTTTGTTTTGCCAAAAATGAACATGTAGATTTACCGCAATAACTACATGTAGCTTTTTTTTTTTAAATGCAGAGTATTATTTAATTTATATCTATATATTTAATGTTGACATTTTTAAATGTCAATTTGCATTTAAGGCAAAATGCAAAGTAAAATTAAGGCCTTTTAATTTTACAAGGAGAAAATTAGGGCTTTAATAATTAATAAAAATATAATGGCTTGCTCGTCAAAGTTTACCCAACTACCTATCATATTATTCATTTCATACAAAACCTGCATACAATATATTTTTTTCAAGTCCTCCTGGGATGGGTTAACAAATAAAGTTACAGGTTATGAAAATTGAAAACATTTGCCTTCTGTTTTGATATGCCAGTTTTATGCCAACTTTAAAACTCTATTGAAACTGCCTGTTTTTTTTCTTCTGTTGCGTTATACATGCATTCATGTGGTGATGCCTATCCTTTGTTCAAATGCTTTTAAGATGTTCTTTTTTTCTGGTACATTTCAGGACTTCAGTCTGCAATACAGCAAACCAGTGAAACAGGAGGTTTGTTTGTAGCCTTTTCTACATTAACCCAAGAAATACGTAAACATTATATAAAAAAGATAAATGACAAAGATAATTGTTGGATTGAAATTTGAATTTAGATATTTAGATTTTTTGAGTTTGTTACCCTGTCTGCATGTCATCAATAAATTCCTCTGCATTTGAATCCTCGTCTCATATTCATCCGTTACGTGACAGAACGAACCAGCCAAATATGTGGATTCAGCGGATTGAAATTTTTTCTGGTGAGGATAAGGGATCTTCAATTTCCTTGTTTGAATATTTCGCCAAATGTGCTCAAAGGACTATGGAGGAGGAGAGGACCATGGCAGATGATGGTCAGCAGAAAGGCAAGCCTTCACCGCTGGTCCCGAAACGGAGGAGAGGAAGGAAGAACCCCTCCGTGACTGTTCCGGTGGTCCCAGTTCCGGTGATCCCGAGTCCGGTGGTTCCAGTTCCGGTGGTCCCAGTTCCGGTGGTCCCGAGTCTGGTGGTCCCAGTTCCAGTGGCCCCGAGTCCGGTGGTCCCAGTTCTGGTGGTCCCGAAACGGAGGAGGAGAAGGAAGACTTCCTCCATGCCTGTTCCGGTGGTCCCTGTTCCGGTGGTCCCTGTTCCGGTGGTCCCAGTTCCGTTGGTCCCAGTTCCGGTGGTCCCAGTCTCGGAGGTCCCGGTGCAGTCTGAGATAGACAGAGCAGCTGAGACTCTGTTGGATTACTTCGAAAAACTATACAAGATCCTAGAGTTTCCCAGAACTGTCCACGTCACATCTGCCCAGCCAGAGACGGTTCAGGTCACGTCTGCCCAGCCAGAGACGGTTCAGGTCACGTCTGCCCAGCCAGAGACGGTTCAGGTCACGTCTGCCCAGCCAGAGACTGTTCAGGTCACGTCTGCCCAGCCAGAGACTGTTCAGGTCACGTCTGCCCAGCCAGAGACTGTTCAGGTCACGTCTGCCCAGCCAGAGACTGTTCAGGTCACGTCTGCCCAGCCAGAGACTGTTCAGGTCACGTCTGCCCAGCCAGAGACTGTTCAGGTCACGTCTGCCCAGCCAGAGACTGTTCAGGTCACGTCTGCCCAGCCAGAGACTGTTCAGGTCACGTCTGCCCAGCCAGAGACTGTTCACGTCACGTCTGCCCAGCCAGAGACTGTTCACGTCATGCCTGCCGAGCCTGTGTCTTCAGACAAGATGGCCGCCGCCGAGCCTGTTCACGTCACGCCTGCCGAGCCTGGGTCTTCGGACAAGATGGCCGCCGCCGAGAGTGTTCACGTCACGTTTGCCGAGCCTGTGTCTTCAGACAAGATGGCCGCCGCCGAGCCTGTTCACCTCACGCCTGCCGAGCCTGGGTCTTCGGACAAGATGGCCACCGCCGAGAGTGTAAACGTCATGTTCGCCGAGCCTGTGTCCCCTGACAAGATGGCCGCAGTCGAGCCTGGGTCTGTTCCTGAGCCTGAGCCGGTGGTGTCTGTTCCTGGGCCGGTGGTATCTGTTCCTGAACCGGTGGTGTCTGTTCCTGAGCCTGAGGTGTCTGTTCCAGTGCCTGAGCCGGTGGTGCCTGTTCCTGAGCCGGTGGTGCCTGTTCCTGAGCCGGTGGTGCCTGTTCCTGAGCCGGTGGTGCCTGTTCCTGAGCCGGTGGTGCCTGTTCCTGAGCCGGTGGTGCCTGTTCCTGAGCCGGTGGTGCCTGTTCCTGAGCCGGTGGTGCCTGTTCCTGAGCCGGTGGTGTCTGTTCCTGAGCCGGTGGTGTCTGTTCCTGAGCCGGTGGTGCCTGTTCCTGAGCCGGTGGTGCCTGTTCCTGAGCCGGTGGTGCCTGTTCCTGAGCCGGTGGTGCCTGTTCCTGAGCCGGTGGTGCCTGTTCCTGAGCCGGTGGTGCCTGTTCCTGAGCCGGTGGTGCCTGTTCCTGAGCCGGTGGTGCCTGTTCCGGTGCCTGAGTCGGTGGTGCCAGTTCCGGTGCCTGAGTCGGTGGTGCCAGTTCCGGTGCCTGAGTCGGTGGTGCCAGTTCCGGTGCCTGAGTCGGTGGTGCCAGTTCCGGTGCCTGAGTCGGTGGTGCCAGTTCCGGTGCCTGAGTCGGTGGTGCCAGTTCCGGTGCCTGAGTCGGTGGTGCCAGTTCCGGTGCCTGTTCCGGTGGTGCCAGTTCCAGTGCCAGCGCCGTGGCCGCCCGAGGGGTCTTCACCGCCGTGGCCGCCCGAGGGGTCTTCACCGCCGTGGCCGCCCGAGGGGTCTTCACCGCCGTGGCCGCCCGAGGGGTCTTCACCGCCCTGGCCGCCCGAGGGGTCTTCACCGCCCTGGCCGCCCGAGGGAAAGTCTCCGCCCTGGCCGCCCGAGGGAAAGTCTCCGCCCTGGCCGCCCGAGGGAAAGTCTCCGCCCTGGCCGCCCGATGGACTGTCTGCTCCGCCCTGGCCGCCCGATGGACTGTCTGCTCCGCCCTGGACTCCCGAACTTTGTGTGCCTCCTTGGCCTTCTGAACGGTCCATTCCCCTTTTCCCGCCCTGGTCTTATGGAGCGTCTGGTAGCCGCTCCGTAGGGAGGGGGTAATGTCACATGCCTGTCCTGTCTTGTGCTGCACATGGGTGTTTTGTTATTTTGGCCCATGTGCTCGTGTCTATTGTCTAGCCCCTCCCATCTTGTTATCTGATTATTGGTTAATTTGTCCCACCTGTCTGTCTCGTTACCCTCCTTTGTTTGTTCCCCTATTTAGCCTCCTTGTGTTTGTAGTCTTGTGCTGGTTCGTTGTCCGAGTTACCTGTCCTTGTTGTGTGTTCCTGGAGCTCTGTTTTTTTTGAGTTTGTTACCCTGTCTGCATGTCATCAATAAATTCCTCTGCATTTGAATCCTCGTCTCATATTCATCCGTTACGTGACACATTGCTGCTACTCTTCATCAAGATGAAGAGCGTGCTAACGAATTAAACTCACGTGGCGCGAAAAACACCAGAGATGGCCCCGCCTATTTCCGGTGCAATAAAAACCTGTGCGTTAATCATGCAAGGAGGCTTAAACATAATACATACGTTAACCCAAGTCAAACTTTATGGCATTGCACCGTCTTTGGAAGTATATACAAACTGGGATAACTGTAAAGATATCCAAGACCCACCAGAGCTTCACGTGGGGTTTAGAGGTGGAATTACAGTAATAAAGATCCAAACTATGTCATTACTCGACGAAGATGATGGGGTGGCGCCAACAGCGCCATTAACTGTAGCTTCGCGCCAATCAACGGATCATGTAGACCTTGACATTGTCGATAATTTGAGTAAGATGGATGAGAAGAGAAAGGCAACGCGGAGTGGGAGGAAAATTACCAACAAAATCCGCAAATACAGCTCGGATGAATATGGTAAGTACTTCATGCTATTTGTAGTTTGAATGTGGTACTATTTTGTCAGGGTTGCCTGTCTGAAGTGAGATTTTGATAACTCATGTCCCGGTTTCACATGCTTATCCTCAGACTAAAATCCATGTTTGAGCTAATTTAACTGAAAGCAACTTGCAGTGACATCTTATTATGCCAGTGCAATTGTTTTGTAAACCAGTAATGTTTATTTCTAAGTCATGTTTATATTCAAATCCTAATTGAAATAAGGCCAAACGGATCTAAGTCCTGTCTGTGAAACCAGGCCATTATTTAGCCTATACGTCTAACGTTAGTGCTTTAATTATTATGCACTTTTTAGAAACTTGTTATTAACATTCCCTATGCTGATTAGATAATATTACCTAATATTTCCTCGGATGTAATTAGTTTATGATGTTTTACTGGTAACGTAGAATTAAAAAAATATATATAGACAAAGCCAAATGTCTGAGAGTTGGCAACCCTATACACATTTTCAGGTGTTTCTTTAATGCTGTGAACTACGCTTGCTTTCCCCTATAGTTTTACCTACACGCAAGAATGTTCAGACTGAAAATACAGCTGCTGGTCCATCAGAAGGTAAGTAAATTAATCAAATGGCTGTACATGCGTGAAGTGGGAAGAAATTCATTGGTACTCTCCTGTCCTGAGATATCAAACAGAATTTTGTCATTTAGATTATGTAAGCACAGGATTGTAAAAAGTACTCGAAGTATACTTGAGTGAAAGTGTGCATACTGTATCTGCACATTTTCAAAATAAATTAAACTCAGACCTAGTGTGAGACCATATAATCATTTTTGTTTTGCCAAAAATGAACATGTAGATTTACCGCAATAACTACATGTAGCTTTTTTTTTTTAAATGCAGAGTATTATTTAATTTATATCTATATATTTAATGTTGACATTTTTAAATGTCAATTTGCATTTAAGGCAAAATGCAAAGTAAAATTAAGGCCTTTTAATTTTACAAGGAGAAAATTAGGGCTTTAATAATTAATAAAAATATAATGGCTTGCTCGTCAAAGTTTACCCAACTACCTATCATATTATTCATTTCATACAAAACCTGCATACAATATATTTTTTTCAAGTCCTCCTGGGATGGGTTAACAAATAAAGTTACAGGTTATGAAAATTGAAAACATTTGCCTTCTGTTTTGATATGCCAGTTTTATGCCAACTTTAAAACTCTATTGAAACTGCCTGTTTTTTTTCTTCTGTTGCGTTATACATGCATTCATGTGGTGATGCCTATCCTTTGTTCAAATGCTTTTAAGATGTTCTTTTTTTCTGGTACATTTCAGGACTTCAGTCTGCAATACAGCAAACCAGTGAAACAGGAGGTTTGTTTGTAGCCTTTTCTACATTAACCCAAGAAATACGTAAACATTATATAAAAAAGATAAATGACAAAGATAATTGTTGGATTGAAATTTGAATTTAGATATTTAGATTTTTTGAGTTTGTTACCCTGTCTGCATGTCATCAATAAATTCCTCTGCATTTGAATCCTCGTCTCATATTCATCCGTTACGTGACAGAACGAACCAGCCAAATATGTGGATTCAGCGGATTGAAATTTTTTCTGGTGAGGATAAGGGATCTTCAATTTCCTTGTTTGAATATTTCGCCAAATGTGCTCAAAGGACTATGGAGGAGGAGAGGACCATGGCAGATGATGGTCAGCAGAAAGGCAAGCCTTCACCGCTGGTCCCGAAACGGAGGAGAGGAAGGAAGAACCCCTCCGTGACTGTTCCGGTGGTCCCAGTTCCGGTGATCCCGAGTCCGGTGGTTCCAGTTCCGGTGGTCCCAGTTCCGGTGGTCCCGAGTCTGGTGGTCCCAGTTCCAGTGGCCCCGAGTCCGGTGGTCCCAGTTCTGGTGGTCCCGAAACGGAGGAGGAGAAGGAAGACTTCCTCCATGCCTGTTCCGGTGGTCCCTGTTCCGGTGGTCCCTGTTCCGGTGGTCCCAGTTCCGTTGGTCCCAGTTCCGGTGGTCCCAGTCTCGGAGGTCCCGGTGCAGTCTGAGATAGACAGAGCAGCTGAGACTCTGTTGGATTACTTCGAAAAACTATACAAGATCCTAGAGTTTCCCAGAACTGTCCACGTCACATCTGCCCAGCCAGAGACGGTTCAGGTCACGTCTGCCCAGCCAGAGACGGTTCAGGTCACGTCTGCCCAGCCAGAGACGGTTCAGGTCACGTCTGCCCAGCCAGAGACGGTTCAGGTCACGTCTGCCCAGCCAGAGACTGTTCAGGTCACGTCTGCCCAGCCAGAGACTGTTCAGGTCACGTCTGCCCAGCCAGAGACTGTTCAGGTCACGTCTGCCCAGCCAGAGACTGTTCAGGTCACGTCTGCCCAGCCAGAGACTGTTCAGGTCACGTCTGCCCAGCCAGAGACTGTTCAGGTCACGTCTGCCCAGCCAGAGACTGTTCACGTCATGCCTGCCGAGCCTGTGTCTTCAGACAAGATGGCCGCCGCCGAGCCTGTTCACGTCACGCCTGCCGAGCCTGGGTCTTCGGACAAGATGGCCGCCGCCGAGAGTGTTCACGTCACGTTTGCCGAGCCTGTGTCTTCAGACAAGATGGCCGCCGCCGAGCCTGTTCACCTCACGCCTGCCGAGCCTGGGTCTTCGGACAAGATGGCCACCGCCGAGAGTGTAAACGTCATGTTCGCCGAGCCTGTGTCCCCTGACAAGATGGCCGCAGTCGAGCCTGGGTCTGTTCCTGAGCCTGAGCCGGTGGTGTCTGTTCCTGGGCCGGTGGTATCTGTTCCTGAACCGGTGGTGTCTGTTCCTGAGCCTGAGGTGTCTGTTCCAGTGCCTGAGCCGGTGGTGCCTGTTCCTGAGCCGGTGGTGCCTGTTCCTGAGCCGGTGGTGCCTGTTCCTGAGCCGGTGGTGCCTGTTCCTGAGCCGGTGGTGCCTGTTCCTGAGCCGGTGGTGCCTGTTCCTGAGCCGGTGGTGCCTGTTCCTGAGCCGGTGGTGCCTGTTCCTGAGCCGGTGGTGTCTGTTCCTGAGCCGGTGGTGCCTGTTCCTGAGCCGGTGGTGCCTGTTCCTGAGCCGGTGGTGCCTGTTCCTGAGCCGGTGGTGCCTGTTCCTGAGCCGGTGGTGCCTGTTCCTGAGCCGGTGGTGCCTGTTCCGGTGCCTGAGCTGTTGGTGCCAGTTCCGGTGCCTGAGTCGGTGGTGCCAGTTCCGGTGCCTGAGTCGGTGGTGCCAGTTCCGGTGCCTGAGTCGGTGGTGCCAGTTCCGGTGCCTGAGTCGGTGGTGCCAGTTCCGGTGCCTGAGTCGGTGGTGCCAGTTCCGGTGCCTGAGTCGGTGGTGCCAGTTCCGGTGCCTGAGTCGGTGGTGCCAGTTCCGGTGCCTGTTCCGGTGGTGCCAGTTCCAGTGCCAGCGCCGTGGCCGCCCGAGGGGTCTTCACCGCCGTGGCCGCCCGAGGGGTCTTCACCGCCGTGGCCGCCCGAGGGGTCTTCACCGCCCTGGCCGCCCGAGGGGTCTTCACCGCCCTGGCCGCCCGAGGGAAAGTCTCCGCCCTGGCCGCCCGAGGGAAAGTCTCCGCCCTGGCCGCCCGAGGGAAAGTCTCCGCCCTGGCCGCCCGATGGACTGTCGTCTCCGCCCTGGCCGCCCGATGGACTGTCGTCTCCGCCCTGGCCGCCCGATGGACTGTCTGCTCCGCCCTGGCCGCCCGATGGACTGTCTGCTCCGCCCTGGACTCCCGAACTTTGTGTGCCTCCTTGGCCTTCTGAACGGTCCATTCCCCTTTTCCCGCCCTGGTCTTATGGAGCGTCTGGTAGCCGCTCCGTAGGGAGGGGGTAATGTCACATGCCTGTCCTGTCTTGTGCTGCACATGGGTGTTTTGTTATTTTGGCCCATGTGCTCGTGTCTATTGTCTAGCCCCTCCCATCTTGTTATCTGATTATTGGTTAATTTGTCCCACCTGTCTGTCTCGTTACCCTCCTTTGTTTGTTCCCCTATTTAGCCTCCTTGTGTTTGTAGTCTTGTGCTGGTTCGTTGTCCGAGTTACCTGTCCTTGTTGTGTGTTCCTGGAGCTCTGTTTTTTTTGAGTTTGTTACCCTGTCTGCATGTCATCAATAAATTCCTCTGCATTTGAATCCTCGTCTCATATTCATCCGTTACGTGACACATTGCTGCTACTCTTCATCAAGATGAAGAGCGTGCTAACGAATTAAACTCACGTGGCGCGAAAAACACCAGAGATGGCCCCGCCTATTTCCGGTGCAATAAAAACCTGTGCGTTAATCATGCAAGGAGGCTTAAACATAATACATACGTTAACCCAAGTCAAACTTTATGGCATTGCACCGTCTTTGGAAGTATATACAAACTGGGATAACTGTAAAGATATCCAAGACCCACCAGAGCTTCACGTGGGGTTTAGAGGTGGAATTACAGTAATAAAGATCCAAACTATGTCATTACTCGACGAAGATGATGGGGTGGCGCCAACAGCGCCATTAACTGTAGCTTCGCGCCAATCAACGGATCATGTAGACCTTGACATTGTCGATAATTTGAGTAAGATGGATGAGAAGAGAAAGGCAACGCGGAGTGGGAGGAAAATTACCAACAAAATCCGCAAATACAGCTCGGATGAATATGGTAAGTACTTCATGCTATTTGTAGTTTGAATGTGGTACTATTTTGTCAGGGTTGCCTGTCTGAAGTGAGATTTTGATAACTCATGTCCCGGTTTCACATGCTTATCCTCAGACTAAAATCCATGTTTGAGCTAATTTAACTGAAAGCAACTTGCAGTGACATCTTATTATGCCAGTGCAATTGTTTTGTAAACCAGTAATGTTTATTTCTAAGTCATGTTTATATTCAAATCCTAATTGAAATAAGGCCAAACGGATCTAAGTCCTGTCTGTGAAACCAGGCCATTATTTAGCCTATACGTCTAACGTTAGTGCTTTAATTATTATGCACTTTTTAGAAACTTGTTATTAACATTCCCTATGCTGATTAGATAATATTACCTAATATTTCCTCGGATGTAATTAGTTTATGATGTTTTACTGGTAACGTAGAATTAAAAAAATATATATAGACAAAGCCAAATGTCTGAGAGTTGGCAACCCTATACACATTTTCAGGTGTTTCTTTAATGCTGTGAACTACGCTTGCTTTCCCCTATAGTTTTACCTACACGCAAGAATGTTCAGACTGAAAATACAGCTGCTGGTCCATCAGAAGGTAAGTAAATTAATCAAATGGCTGTACATGCGTGAAGTGGGAAGAAATTCATTGGTACTCTCCTGTCCTGAGATATCAAACAGAATTTTGTCATTTAGATTATGTAAGCACAGGATTGTAAAAAGTACTCGAAGTATACTTGAGTGAAAGTGTGCATACTGTATCTGCACATTTTCAAAATAAATTAAACTCAGACCTAGTGTGAGACCATATAATCATTTTTGTTTTGCCAAAAATGAACATGTAGATTTACCGCAATAACTACATGTAGCTTTTTTTTTTTAAATGCAGAGTATTATTTAATTTATATCTATATATTTAATGTTGACATTTTTAAATGTCAATTTGCATTTAAGGCAAAATGCAAAGTAAAATTAAGGCCTTTTAATTTTACAAGGAGAAAATTAGGGCTTTAATAATTAATAAAAATATAATGGCTTGCTCGTCAAAGTTTACCCAACTACCTATCATATTATTCATTTCATACAAAACCTGCATACAATATATTTTTTTCAAGTCCTCCTGGGATGGGTTAACAAATAAAGTTACAGGTTATGAAAATTGAAAACATTTGCCTTCTGTTTTGATATGCCAGTTTTATGCCAACTTTAAAACTCTATTGAAACTGCCTGTTTTTTTTCTTCTGTTGCGTTATACATGCATTCATGTGGTGATGCCTATCCTTTGTTCAAATGCTTTTAAGATGTTCTTTTTTTCTGGTACATTTCAGGACTTCAGTCTGCAATACAGCAAACCAGTGAAACAGGAGGTTTGTTTGTAGCCTTTTCTACATTAACCCAAGAAATACGTAAACATTATATAAAAAAGATAAATGACAAAGATAATTGTTGGATTGAAATTTGAATTTAGATATTGTAATTTGATTCACATAAATGTGGCTGCTGATGTGTAGACTTAATTATGTATCTTGAAATAAGCCCAATTCATGTAGGCCACATTTTTCTTATTTTGCTTCCAGCCAAGTTACATATATATATATATATATATATATATATATATATATATATATATATATATATATAATTTTTTTTTTTTTTTTTTTTTTTTAAGGTGGTGCACCTACATTACAGATTGCTCTTGACAAAGCAAAACACACAATCAAGATTCAAAAGGAGAAGATTCTTCATCTTCAGGAAAAAGTTGAGACTCTGACAGATGACAAAAATTTCCTCAAATCAAGATTGGAGGATGGTATGCAATGTGGTCATTAACTTGCTTTAGGAACAATTCTTCCAGTCAGTATTTTGCAACATTTAATTAGAAATACAAGAAATGATGTGGACCCTGAGGGGGACATTCTTTAATGCTAAACCGTAATCATTGGGGTAACACTAATTAATATGCCCTATCATAGATTGGTTGTTGAAGTATTTCCCCTTTTTAGGAAAGGTTGTTGGCCAAGAAAGTCACCCATCTTTTTTGGTTAAAAAATGAATAAAGTATTTACCTGTAGTTTTGTTCTACATATATTTTAAATTGTTCTTTTTCATAGCACTTGTTCTGAGGCGTGAAGCAGTTGTTTCACCTGGCCAGGCACTTATTGGATCTTCATCCACTACTGCTGCATCACAGGAGAATGAGTCCACTGATGAATCATCTGATTCCTCAGAATCTTCAGATTCATCGGATTCTGAACCTAGAGCAAAGAAGAAGAAAAAGGATAAAAAGCGAGCAATTGTTAGTTTTGTGCTGGACTGCAGGCGCCGGGCATGACGTCATCACGTTGGAAAGGTCACGGGTGACATCATTAAACTTTCATTAAACATCCAGGATACGCACACGAAAGAACCATTTTAAACAATAAACTGACACAAAGACATAAATATGTCATTCAACATACAATAAAATTTGAACGATCCTCCACGCTAGTAAACAATGGGGCGGTAGGCTACTTACACTTGACCTTTCTGACGTGATGACGTCATGCCCGGCACGTCCCAGTCCAGCACAAGACAAACAATTGTGGTTAAAAAGTATATACATTATTTTTATTTTTAGATAATGACCTATCGATTCGCTAGATAAGGTTTTCCTCAAACTTAATTTATTTTCCACTGAAGAAAGAAAGACATGAACATCTTGGATGGCATTGGGGTGAGTAAATTATCAGGAAATTTTCATTTTGGGGTGAACTAATCCTTTAAGTGAATAACAGGAGAACAGGTCACATCTCATCCACTTTTTTGGAGAAAGTGTTAATGGCAATATGGACTGATGGTGATATCTATGGGTATTTAAAGGTACACTATGTAGCTCTTGATGTTCTAGTGGTAATGAACAAAACTGCATGCGTAAGAACATTGTAGCCTGAGCTATTTCTCTCAGTCTATGATGAGTCAAGCAGGTACTGTGCTACTCCACAGAGGTTGGCATCTGTCTAAATTAGGGCTGCTTCTAACGATTATTTTTGTTATCGATTAATCTATCGATTATTTCTTCGATAAGTCGACTAATCTAATGATTATTTTTTCTATTAATCTAATGATTACTTTTTGGATTAGCTGATTTATCCATTGACAAACTTTCCAATAAATAAGTACAACTTCAACCATTAGTATTTCAAACTTTTATTAATTCATTTTCTGAAAAATACTTGGAAATTTCCCAGTATAAAAAAATAAAGTGCCAGAATTAAAATGCAAACAACACTAGTGCATCATATAACAATAATGCCACATAAATTCTGCCTAACACTGTGCAAAAAAATACATTAATATGAAGGCATTACGTAGTTTAAAGTGCGCTCCCTTAATTCATAAAAAGCTGACATCTCAGTTCATCGCGATCTCACAGATCTGTTATTATCAATGAAGCTGACTGCACAATGCATCTTTCATAATATATACACTTTGTTTGCTATAAGCAGATGATTTGCCAGTATGCAGAACAGGGTGGGAATTATGTAATTTTAGGGGCAAGGCCATTTGGCCTCCACCTTTTTTTTTTTTTAGGGGCACCAAGGCCATATGACAGGGCACAAAGGCCATTGAGTACAATTCGATGGTTTTCCCATTCAGATTGATACCATAACATCCTAATTTGGAATAAGACATGGATTATGACTTTTTTAATAAAAAAATAAATAAAATTTTAATGAGAGAGAGAGAGAGCGCCATTACATCCAGAAGGTATACACCCTCACACAACAATAGAAACAACATAAATGCCAATAAAATCATTCAGAAACACCACAAATGCCAATAAAAGCATTCAGAAACAACACAAATGCCAATAAAAGCATTCAAAATATTCATTCAGTCCTCTATATCATGTGAGTGTGTGAGAGAGAACCATTTCATCCAGAAGGTATACACCCTCACAACAATAGAAACAACATAAATGCCTATAAAAGCATTCAAAATATTCATTCAGTCCTCTATATCATGTGAGAATGTGAGTTATTAATTATGATTATCAAAGTTTACATTCAATATAGGCTATAAACAAATTTTGTGTAAACATGTTATAATTTGCCTATATATATATACATACATACATATACATATACATAACATAAATTGTAAGAATATGACTAATAGTAAAGACTAGTACTAATAAATAAACATTAGGCCTATGCTAAAGTTATTAAATAGCAGTCCCAAACTAGTTTTTGTTGTTGGTATGAGCCACTACAGTCATTTAAAAATATAAAAAATAACACAAAGGAAAAAATAGTGGCATTTTGGGGTTAATATGGAAAGGACAGTTACCATGGTGAATACACAATTTTAACAATAACTGTTAATGAAACATGGAAACTGCTCCTGGTGAATAGAATGAAAATCATACCTGCATTACTTTTATTTCGTGTAATTTACAACATAACGGCGTTGCATGCTCGTAGTTTATTTTGCACTTGATCAGTGAGTCGATACAGCGCGCGCCGCCGCATTTGCGCGTGCAATTGAAGAGTGTGCGCTACGAGTACAGGATAACGGCTGAAAGTCAGTTTTTCTGAGGTGAAAAACTTTATCTCAGCGTACACTTATGTCACTGCCTGGTAGTTCCTAGTGTGCTGGGTTTTCTGAAGTAGTCATGATTCGCCTCTCATAACATAACATGCTCTAAACACGCACGCAGAGTGGAAAAGGAGGCGCGGGGAGCAAGGATCAGCGCAAATTTGAACTATATCGATATGCGATATGGTCTAATTCCATATCGCATTTCAAAAATATATCGATATATCGCCCAGCCCTACACTGCACCTGCGCGAATCCACGAACTAATTGAAGTTCAGAGACTACTTGGGTGGCTCGCTGTAATTCAAAGCAAGCCCACTATGCCGCACTGGCGCTTTATACATGGAACTTGGACAGGTCCAGGGCACACAGGCCACTGTGGCCGTACGATGATTTTTTTTTTCACGGGGCATGAAGGCCAAAGTGTAGGGCAACGGCGGCCATGGCCGCGTGGCCGCGGTATAATTCCCACCCTGATGCAGAATTCAGCACTGAACAAAAAGTCAATTTTGAGCGGATCTTAAATGCATCTGATTGGCCATTGCGTTCAAGAAATCAACACTTGTCTGTGATTGGCTACATTGTTCAATACTCCAAACATGTTATAAATAGAAACTCTGGCCTGTAAATCGTTTCTATTTTGTTTTAGTTGTTCTTGTTGCTTTTGTGCAACAGATAAGTAACTATTTATTCGTTTTTAGATGGTCAATTTATAGATATTTCTATTTTGCAGGACTCACGCGAATCGTTTTATTCTCCCACAACCAGCACACACACGAGTGCATTACTGCCCACGCCCACACTCGCACTCAGTCATCAGATCTATTTCCGCAGGATGCTCTCTGTCTTACATGCGCTTCATGAGCCATATGCAAGGTCTCTCGCTCGCTCTCCCTCTCTGCCGTGCGCACGCTATGCGGTTTGGAGCACAGTCTCTGTCTCGCATGCGTGCTCGCTCTAGAGTCCGGGAGATTTTAACTCACTTGCGGGCATCAGGGAGCCGCTATCAATATGCGGGAAACTCCCGGAACTTCCGGGAGACTTGGCATGTCTGCTTTTGTCGTTTTTCGTCGAGTTTGAGTAGTGAACAAAGCGCCGTTCTGTTCGGCCGATATTTAAACGTCAATAATGAATGTGACGCATCGACGCATTTCACACGTGTCGACGTAATCGATGATGTCGTTGCGGCCCTACTGGTGTGCACATGTTTTTTTTATAAATCTGAATACTTTTGTGCATTTGCAAACTAGCATTTGTGTGTACACACACTTAAGCTGCGTTTACACTACAAGCGACTTTGTCGCTGCTAGGGATGCTCATTTCGGTTAATTTTCCCAACCGACGACCGAAACTCATTATTCGATTATTAACCGTTAACTGATAAGATGGTAACACTTTTCAATAAGGTTTATTCAGCGTGCTGAGGGGGCACCAAAAAATAGTCTAATGAAAAATCAATAATTATATTTGAATAATTATAATAAATATATAGCTCACTGATGGCCGCAAATAGTTTCTCCCGGAATCTAGAGCGAGCGAGTGAGCGTGCCCGCGAGACAGAGAGAGACTGTGCTCCAAACCGCGTAGCGCGTGCATATGCCCGAGTGGGGGAGAGAGCAAGAGACCGCGCGCGTGTGCCTCATGAAGCACATACATTATCCCGCTTATTGCATGGCTACCTACCAAATAAATCAATAATTTGACACAAAATATTGATTTTAAAAGGAGTTTATTGATTTAAAAACTATGTTGCTTCCGCTAAAGAAAATAGCCCGTTCCGTCTCTACGGTTAGAATCCTGCGTCCATGCATGGCAACGCTCTGTTTTTCATGGCAACGGTGTGTTATACCAGAGACAATTTGGTTATACTCAGCAGCGTCTGTTATCAAGAAATAACCAGCCCGTTCTCATCCTAGGGCGTCATATATTGACGCTTTTGACATTTCGTCTACATCGAACGCACATGGCACCCTTTAGCGTCAATATGAGACGCAGATAGAAATGGGCCAGAAGGCGCCTCCTAGCGGTCTAACCCTATCCCTACACTAGACCTAAACCTACCCATAACCGAACAAAGCTCTGTGCGTCTTATATTGACGCTAAAGGGTGCCATGTGCGTTCGATGTAGACGAAATGTCAAAAGCGTCAGTATTATGACGCCCAAGGATGAGAATGCGTTGGAAATAACACACCGCATTCTACATTAGAATTCAACCAATCCATGCAATAAATAAAAATAAAATTGACGAGTGTGTGTGACCCGTTAAAAATACAAAACTTTTTTCACGGGTTGATTTTAACGTGCAAACAGCAGCACACAGAACATCAACAACCTGGATTCACATCAAATATTCACGCACCTACTGCATTTCTGCAAGTAACGTTAGCTCTTGAAAACCTACAGAAGCATCGAGCAGATTCTCTGCATTTGCATTGAACTTCATCGCCCTTTCTGTCGAAATGGTCCCACACAGTAGGACGCGGCCCGTGAGTTAACAAATATAGGCTGCCGCTATATCGGTTTTTTTTTTTAACCATGCAGCAAAAAAAAAAAAAAAAAACTTTTAAACCGTTTAACTGATAGTATTAATCGGTACAAATTTTTACTTTCGGTTAACGGTTAAACGGTCAATATGAGCATCCCTAGTCGCTGCAGGTCGTTAGGTCGCTAGTGGGTGTTCTGGTTGCATAGTAATGTTTGTGAGTGACATTCACGGATGTTACTCCATGTTGTAGACAACAAATCCGTTTTCTTGTTGCTACAAACAAATATTTGGGAAGGAAAAGTCTAAATATAAATGGAATCAGTACATATAATGCATAATATTAAAGATGAACGAGAAACAGCGAGTGCTCTTTGCCATCGCAGCCATTTAACTGTAGCAAACGGGTAAATACCGGTCTATCTGGGCTCATGAAACCATTCAGGTTCGGAGTCAGCACGGCGAATACCACTGTATGTACACAGAGATATATCATAAATTAAAGGAGTTTCTGACTGCTAAAATTAGCTTCTCGTTCAACTTGCCTCGGTCAGATTCAGCACTGAAGAGAGTGACGAATCACGCGCGCTCCACTGACTTCACGCCTATTGGTTGTCGCTCCCGAAAGTCGCTCTTCATTTGCATAAAGTTAAACAGATTTCAACTTTGTCGCGTCGCCAGACACGCCCCATCCGGTCGCCAATGGTCGCTGTCACCGGAAATCGCCCGTTCTCCATTGAAATTAATGGTATTGTGTCACTTGAAGTAGGATGACATGTATGTTAAATTTTATACATGAGGCCCCTGAAGTGGAAGTGATGCAATCTGTTTTACAAAATAAAAATGTTTTGTGATAGAACCATATATTTTTTTTGTAGTCTGTTCTTAAAGCAATAACAGACCCCCCAAAAAATCCTCATTATTAATATAATTTACTCACCTTTATCTCATATCAAACTTGTACAACATTCTTCTTTCTTCTTTCCCCCCACCAGTAAGAACCCCTGAAGACTCCATCAAACGCTACCACAAAGTTTTACGACTGGTGAATGGTGGCTTCAGTAAAGCTGAAGCATACAACAAATTGAATGTTGACAGAAATACAATTGTCATGCAAGCCCCTATTGCTGAGTTGGCAATTGCAAATCCTGAGCAGTTCAAAACTTTGAGAGCTACCTTTAAAAAAGGAGAAAGCATCCAAAGATTTACGGAAATCTGTCTTGCACGGTGCCTGGCTCAGCCTAATGTAGACAAGATAAATAATTTGAAAGAGAGCAGTGCCCTTCTTGATATCTCAAAGAAGTGAGATATTTACCCGTTAATTAATAGTCTGACAATGTTTAAAAAACAAGTTTATAATGTTCCTCTGGTTATTGTGAACATTACAATTTTATTTGTAAAATTCTATTTTATTTGATTTTATTCTTACATTGTTAGGCAATATCTTTACATTTGATGTTGTGTTTTATGTAAAGTAAAATACAGGTAAACGTAAGCCTCTTGATTAAAGTGAACTGCTGTTTAAAAGACTGTTAAATAAAAGGTGCTTTTACCTTTTGAAATTCTGTTTTGTTTTACATGCTGGTAAATATGTATGTCAAAGTTATCATTGTCTTGAAGATAATGGTGGTGCCAAATAAAAATCACCTTCCTGGATGTTATTTGGTATTCCAATTACTTGTGGATGCTTGATTATACTCATTATTACTAACTCATCATTAATTACTTATAAAGTAACATGAATTCATGACTTGTTAATGTATCATAATGTCATGACTTTACTTGGGGGGGCACATTATTACTAACTCATCATTAATTACTTATAAAGTAACATGAATTCATGACTTGTTAATGTATCATAATGTCATGACTTTACTTGGGGGGGCACATTATTAGTAACTCATCATTAATTACTTATAAAGTAACATGAATTCATGACTTCTTAATGTATCATAATGTCATGACTTTACTTGGGGGGGCACATTATTACTAACTCATCATTAATTAATTCCAAAGTAACATGAATTCATGACTTAATTCATACTTATTCAGCTCTTCTAAATCAAGATATAATTTGGTGGTTTGTAAAGAAGTGGAAGAGCAGAGGTGCTGTGCCCGCATTTGGATGGAGAAGGATCTGAACGGTAGGTGGAAAGTGGACACATTTTGAAGGGAAAATATTGGCCCAAAAGAAGAGCAAGAACACAAGACTAACATCCGACTGCATTATGATATAAAGACAGTAAACCGATCCACAAAATTACCACAGAAATAACCATCTGTGCTAACAATGATTTTAATATAAAAAATTGCATCTGCTTAATGAATATGTTAGTGTAGGTAGTATTTCACTCTTGATGGCATCAGTGGAATCACTTAAAACGGAATGAGATTAAATTGTTTTTAATGATGAATGCATCATTGTGTGTTCAATGAGTAAGGTTAAATGTAAATATTGCAAGACATCTAGTGTCATTCAATGATGTTTGTGACAGTTGCGTGTGGCAAATTCATGAACTATTTTACACTGCCCTTTTAATACATCTTTATTCCAATCTAGAGCATGTTTGATTTAGTTTACCCCAAAGTGTTAATTAATACATTAATTAACAAGCATGTACTAACGTGTAGTTAAGATGGCTTTATTCATGCAGGAATTCATATGACTCATGTCGTAGTTAAGGTTAGTTCCCTATCGTCCGGTCACTACGACGTACGTCGTGGTGAACGACGAATAGGAATTTCGCTAGAGAGGCCAATCTACTTCGAGTGAAACTAAAACAAGCCAATACACATTGGCGTGCAATCATTTGCATCAGCTGCGCAGCCTCGCAGCGCGGGTATTTAACGAGCAGCTGGTGTGATTGCACTTCAGCTTTTTGCTTCGGAGCCAAGCACTTCGATGCGTTCTACAAACAGAGTGACAAGACAAGCCTTTTCGGACCTCTCCTTCCCGGTGCGGGCGTTACAGCACGGCAGCGCGAGCAGTCTTCTTTCTCTCTCTCTTTACCTTCTCTGTCTTTTTTTTTTTGTTTTACATACTGAGCAAAAAAAAAAAGGCTGTTATAACAGCTGGTAAGGTGCGCCATTAGAGCGCTCAAAGGCTGTTCTAACAGCTGGTAAGAGAGAGACAGCGCACAGACAGGTGCACATTCCTGTCTGTGTTCGCAGTGACTGTTCCCCTGCGTGCTTCAGCACCAGTGAGAGCAGTCCCTAAAAGAGCTTACACAGGTAGAGAGCGTCTTTTTAAAGATGACTTTCTATCTGTGTGTTTCTGGATGCGGTCGTTACCTGGGTTCACGGGATGGTCACCAACGCTGCCTCGTGTGTCTGGGCATAAAACACGCTGAGGCAGCGTTGGTGGATGAGTCATGTACCCATTGTGGGAAGATGACCATCGCGGAGCTGCGGTCGAGACTCACGTTCCTGCAAAGGGGCGGAGTCCCCGTGCCTCTGCCTCGATCCAATCCTCCTCAGAGGGTTGCTTCGGGCAGTGACACGGGTGACCTGAGGATTACGGTGAGCGCGTCTCCTTCGGGGAACCAACCCCCTAGGAACCCTCACCCCTCTCACGCTCCGCAGCCAGTGGAGCCCCCATTGGAGAAAGCTGGACCATCCTCGCGGTGTGTACCGGTTGTCTCCTTTGGGGCTCCCCCTGAAGACCAGATGTCGATCGCTGCATCGGAGGGTGGGTCAGACCTCTCTGCGGACGACGACTCGGCACCGCTGCCTCCTTCGGGTGTGCCAGCGGTGCCTGAGACGGACCCGGAGATGATGGCCATGCTTTCCCGGGCCGCCAAAGGGGTCGGGCTCGTGTGGAATCCTCCACCGTGTCCCGAACCCTCGAGGTTGGACGATTGGTATCTCGGGGTGGCGCGTGCTGGTTCTCAGCAACCCACCCCAGTGCCTTTCTTCCCGGAAGTGCATGAGGAGCTTACGGGGACATGGACGGCACCTTTCACTGCCAGAAACCGTCCCAGTGGTTCCTCCTCCCTCACCACCCTTGATGGCGGGGCGGCTAAGGGATACACGCGTATCCCGCCAGTGGAACGGGCCGTTGCGATGCAACTGTGCCCTAACTCCACTTGGCGTGGAGAACCGTGTCTTCCTTCCCGGGCCTGTAAGTACTCGTCGGATTTAACCGGCAAGGCTTACAAGGCCTGTGGGGAAGCCGCCTCTGCCATGCACGCTATGGCGTTGCTGCAGGTCCATCAGGCCAAGGCACTGAAGGACCTGCACGAGGGTGGTCACGATCCCCAAGTTCTTCAGGAACTTCGTATCGCGACGGACCTCGCGCTTCGTGCGACGAAGGTGACCGCGCGGTCGGTGGGTCGTGCGATGTCCACCATGGTGGTCCAGGAACGCCATCTCTGGCTGTGTCTGGCCGACATGAGGGAGACCGACAAGCTCCGGTTCCTTAACTCCCCCGTGTCCCAGACCGGCCTCTTCGGCGACGCGGTCGAGAACTTCGCCCAGCAGTTCTCGGCTGTACAAAAGCAGACTGAGGCCATCAGACACATCCTGCCGCGACGGCCAGCTGCTGCTCCCACCCCACCGCCTGCGGCCCCTCAGTCTGCTCGTCGCCGAGGGCGGCCTCCTGCGTCTGCCCCTGCTCCCGCGCCTCCGCAGCAGCCTCCATCTAAACGGCGCCGTGGAGCCAGTCGCAGGCGGGCCGCCCCGCCCGTCCAGGACCCCGCTAAGAAGGGCGGCAAAGCCAGGAGCAAGCGGCCCTAGGACGGGCGACCCAGAGATGGCAGGGACTGCTCTCCAGGAGACGATGACCGCATCGCTCCATCCCCCGGAAGAGGGCCGGGTGGAAAATCCTTTGTTTCCTTTTGTTTTTGTTCCGCCGCTGGCCTCAAAACCAGCGGTACCCAAATTTTCAATAAAAGAGCAGTTTCTTCCGTCTCTGGGTCCGAAGAGGGCCCGGAGAGCAGTGGGGGGAAAGAATCCTCACCACTCTCATCCGCCTCTTCTATCGCCAGCAGGCAGCAGTGTGCAGTTCGAGAACGCAACCAAGCCGCCTCCTGCACCTCCGGCCTCGTGGAACCAGGTAAGTGTTGCACAGCACACTCAGACTCCGCTACGGGCCGCCTCCCAGAGAGAGCCTCCCGAGCCGAGCCCCTGTGTTCCACCTCGCTGCCCCACTCCGGGTACGCCTACGGTCCCTTTGGTCCCGCTTGTACGGTCTCTGCGAGCCTGGCTAGCGCTCCCCAGTCCGTCTCGCTGGCTCATTCGGACCATCAGGCTCGGCTATGCGATTCAGTTCGCCCGGCGTCCCCCCAAGTTTCGGGCCATCCACTCCACTACAGTGAGAGCAGCCGATGCCCATGTCTTGCGCGCGGAGATCGCAGTCCTACTGGCGAAGGACGCGATAGAGCCGGTCCCTCCAGCCGATATGAGGTCAGGGCACTACAGTCCCTACTTCATTGTACCCAAGAAAGGTGGTGGGTTACGACCGATCTTGGACCTGCGAGTTTTGAATCGGAGCCTTCACAAGCTACCGTTCAAAATGCTTATGCAGAAACGCATTTTCGAATGCATCCGTCCCCAGGATTGGTTTGCAGCGATCGACCTGAAGGACGCGTACTTTCATGTCTCGATTCTTCCTCGACACAGGCCGTTTCTGCGCTTTGCGTTCGAGGGTCGAGCATATCAGTACAAGGTCCTGCCCTTCGGGCTGGCCCTGTCTCCTCGTGTCTTCACGAAAGTCACGGAGGGGGCCCTTGTTCCCATGAGAGAACAGGGCGTTCGCATTCTCAACTATCTCGACGACTGGCTCATACTGGCACACTCTCGAGATCAGTTATGCGAACACAGGGACCTCGTGCTCAGGCACCTCAGCCAGCTGGGCCTTCAGGTCAACTGGGAGAAGAGCAAACTCGCCCCCGTGCAGAGGATCTCTTATCTCGGTATGGAGTTGGATTCGGTCGCCCAGACAGCGCGTCTCACAGAGCAACGCGCTCAGTCGGTGCTGAACTGCTTGAACACGTTCAAAGGCAGGACGGCGGTCCCACTGAAATTCTTTCAGAGGCTCCTGGGGCATATGGCAGCGGCAGCAGCGGTAACTCCGCTCGGGCTGCTTCATATGAGACCGCTTCAGCACTGGCTTCACGGCCGAGTCCCGAGATGGGCGTGGCATCACGGCACTCACCGGGTGGCAATCACACCGGCGTGCCGCCAGACCTTCAGCCCGTGGTCAGACCCCTCGTTCCTTCGGGCAGGAGTCCCCTTGGAACAGGTGTCCAGGCATGCTGTGGTATTCACAGATGCCTCTGCCACCGGCTGGGGTGCCACGTACAACGGGCATGCAGTATCAGGGGTGTGGACGGGCCCCCAACTGCACTGGCACATCAACTGCCTCGAGTTGCTAGCAGTTCGTCTCGCTCTGAGCCGCCTAAAAAGGCCGCTACAGGGCAGAGACGTGCTGGTCCGTACGGACAACACTGTGACCGTTGCGTACATCAACCGTCAAGGTGGTCTACGCTCCCGTCGCATGTCGCAACTCGCCCGCCATCTCCTCCTTTGGAGTCAGAAGCATCTGAGGTCGCTTCGAGCCATGTATGTCCCCGGTGTGCTCAACCGTGTGGCCGACGAGCTATCACGAGCTGTGCTCCCGGGAGAATGGCGACTCCACCCCCAGGTGGTTCAGCTGATCTGGAGAGAGTTCGGAGAGGCTCAGGTAGACCTGTTTGCCTCCTCAGAGACCTCCCACTGCCACTTGTTTTACTCCCTGACCGAGGGAACACTCGGCACGGATGCACTGGCACACAGCTGGCCCCGGGGCCTCCGCAAATATGCATTTCCCCCAGTGAGCTTACTTGCACAGACCCTGTGCAAAGTCAGGGAGGACGAGGAGCAGGTCCTTCTGGTGGCTCCCTATTGGCCCACCCGGACTTGGTTCCCAGAACTCATGCTCCTCGTGACAGTCCCTCCCTGGCCCATTCCTCTGAGGAAGGATCTTCTGACTCAGAGACGGGGCACCCTATGGCACCCGCGTCCGGACCTCTGGAAACTCCATGTCTGGTCCCTGGACGGGACGCGGAGGTTCTAGGTGACTTACCCCCAGAGGTACTTAACACCATCACTTCTGCGCGAGCACCGTCTACGAGACGTGTGTACGCCTTGAAGTGGAACCTGTTCGTCGAGTGGTGTTCCTCTCGCAGAGAGGACCCCCGAAGATGTTCGATAGGGTCAGTGCTTTCCTTCTTGCAGCAAGGGTTGGAGCGAAGGCTGTCTCCCTCCACCCTTAAAGTACATGCTGCTGCTATTTCAGCATATCATGACCACATAGATGGCAAAACAGTAGGAAAGCACGACCTGGTCGTCAGGTTCCTTAGGGGGGCGAGACGATTAAATCCTCCTCGTCCTCCCTCCATACCCTCTTGGGACCTTTCCCTGGTGCTTCGAGCACTTCAGGATGCTCCCTTTGAGCCTTTGCAGTCAGCAGACTTAAAGCTTCTCTCCTTGAAGACTTTGCTGCTGATTGCACTGGCTTCGATCAAGAGGGTAGGGGACCTGCAAGCATTTTCGGTCGACGAATCGTGCCTAGAGTTCGGGCCGGGTGACAACCATGTTGTACTGAGACCCCGGCCTGGCTATGTGCCCAAGGTTCCTACCACTCCCTTTAGAGATCAGGTAGTGAACCTGCAAGCGCTGCCCCTGGAGGAGGCAGACCCAGCCCTGGCTTTGCTCTGTCCCGTTCGCGCTCTGCGTATGTACGTGGACAGAACTCGAAGCATCAGGACCTCAGACCAGCTCTTTGTCTGTTACGGAGGCCAGCAGAAGGGAAAGGCTGTCTCCAAGCAGAGGATGGCCCACTGGATAGTGGATGCCATCGCCTTGGCTTACCAAGCTCAAGGCGTGCCCTGCCCGCTCAGGTTGCATGCACACTCCACGAGAGGCGTTGCATCCTCCTGGGTGCTGGCACGTGGCTCCTCGCTAACAGATATCTGTAGAGCTGCGGGCTGGGCGACACCTAACACGTTCGCTAGATTCTATAGCCTACGTGTAGAGCCCGTGTCCTCCCGTGTTCTCACCCTAAACAGGTAGAAGCACTGTGAGTACCGGCTCTGTCGGCTTGCTGCATCCTACTGTGCACCTTATTACTCCAGAGTCAAAACCTGTTGAGTCCTCCAAACACCCTCGGCCCGGACATGGCGGAGTGTCCGGTGCCAGGCCTTGTCCGCTGAATCCTTGAGAACCGGGTCTAGGCTGGGTCCCATATGTGTGACCCTACGGGGATCCCATATGTGTATATTCTCCACGGCTGCTCCTAATGGAAGCCCGTGTCTTTCCCTTGGGCTAAGTCACCCATTACTCATATGCAGTACAACCCTCGGGTTAGTCCATATGTCTATTCCCACATAACTCTCCTTAAGAATGTGGCTCCCGCAGCGTTCCCCTCCCTCAGATCGGGCACGCTTTCCCAGTGTTATCCAATAATCTCACTGTATGGGTTATAACGGAACAACAGTGACGGATACTCTCGGTGTAAGCCCTCTCCTATCGTCCTTCCAGGCAAGAAGGTGTGGAGGCTTACACGGGGCGCTGGACGGGGTGCAGCAGCTGTGGCGCTTTACTAGGGATTCCTATTCGTCGTTCACCACGACGTACGTCGTAGTGACCGGACGATAGGGAACGTCTCGGTTACATATGGTAACCCTCGTTCCCTGAGGGAGGGAACGGAGACGTACGTCCCGTCGCCACATCTGCTGCTACCCGCCGGGGCAACCAGCTTTTCAGGCTTGGCTCCTCAGCAAAAAACTGAAGTGCAATCACACCAGCTGCTCGTTAAATACCCGCGCTGCGAGGCTGCGCAGCTGATGCAAATGATTGCACGCCAATGTGTATTGGCTTGTTTTAGTTTCACTCGAAGTAGATTGGCCTCTCTAGCGAGATTCCTATTCGTCGTTCACCACGACGTACGTCTCCGTTCCCTCCCTCAGGGAACGAGGGTTACCATATGTAACCGAGACGTTCTTCATTAGTACATGTCTTAACTCATCATTAGTTCATAGTAAAGTAATTATTAATTCAGGTATTAATACATGATTATTCATGTACTGTTATTGTAAAGTGTTACCCCTTTCTCCAGGTATTATAAACAGAGTGCCCATGAGATAAACATTTGCATGCAGGTTGCATACTTCCAGAAAGGTATGTAGTTTGGGGGAGCTTGGCTCCTGGCTCATCTGGGTATTCTACGCATTCAGAAATATAAAATTAGCAGAATATACATTGCACAATATACAGCATACTAAGAGTAATTCAGTTCTATGCTATTCCAAACATTACCAATGTATCCACATGATTCTCTTGTTAAGCAAGGAGTTTGTGTTTGTAAACTGCACACAAATGTGTTTGGTGATTTTTTTTTCTTTTAAATACAAGTCTTCTCACTGCTGGTGAATTCTCTCTCTGCTGCTGTCCTTCAAACAGTACTTTTGCTGCTTGTTCAGGTATACAGTGGCTTGGCTTCTGCCGGCTGAATATTAGATCCTCAGGCATTGGGAAGTGATCCTATTAAAACAGGCCATGGAATGTGGCAGTTCTCCACTGCTGTCTCTCCCCCAAATTTGATTGACAGCTGGTAGGGCCCTTTTGCTCTCAGATACTTCAAGCTGTCAATCATCTGTCTGTTTTGCCCTACAGGTCGCTTCCTGTCTCCTAGGATTTGTGTGTAGTGCTAATGTTAATGCTAATGTTAAAACAAAGGCAGCCTATTGGCTTATTTTCAGCACAGTATAGCCAACAAAGAATCTAGATGTGTCAATATTTTTGTGTCCTCTCTGAAAGCAGAAGGACTGTCCGATGACAAATGCACATATTTATTCAATTAAAATGAATGCAATTCATCCTATCTTTTTCAAAGCTTTCAAAAGTGAAATCCAGGTTTTAATTGGTAAAAAAAAAAAAGAACAACTATACTTCATAAAATTATTTCATAAAATTATTTGTATAATTTATATACTGTATTCAGAAGCAAACTGTCAGCAAGTTTTGCACAGACAGAGGAGAAGAAGGATACAGTTCAAACAAGTCTTTAATAGTTATCCACAGCATAAAAAAAGAACAAAAGGAAGTTGCATACCCAAACGCTAATGCAAACGAGACCAGACAGGAAAAGGCTGAATTTAAGTATGACAAACGAGGTAATTAATGGCTGAATCCGAAATCGCCCCCTATACCCTCAAATAGGGCGATTTTTAAGGGGACAGCCATTTGTAGTGGTCTCCGAAACCATAGTGGACGTTATTGAGTGCAATCATTCAATCCCACATTGCACCGACATAACAAGTGTACAACCGTTGTACGCTCAACGGCTGTCCAAATTCGCTCACTTGTTTTCATTCACTCCTTCAAGTGAACAGTATTAGTGGACTAATGTTGGGAACAATGAATGAGGGTGTAGGGGGCGATTTCAGATTCAGTCAATGTAACACAGCTGAACTAAACAAACTAATGACATAGTAACCCGAGGTTTACCGCAGTCTGCCGGATCCAGGGCGTATCCAGATCTGATGAAGGATCTGTGCCTGGACGCGACGACAGTGCAGTCCTGAAGTGTCAACTAATCTCTCCCCTGTGAAGGCCTCCCTCCCCTCCCTTTACCTCTCTACAGATAAAGCGTTGTCGGGATAATTCCGGTTCACGTGGCTATGCGGAAACGATACAAATTCTGTATTATAAATTTTAAGGCCAGACAAGAAGTTTGTTGAGGGTTGGTTTGTAGGGAAGGACTACACGCCTGCGCACATATATTCAAACAAGCATACCTATAGACTAAATATCAGTGTTCTCACGGGTTCGCGTTTTTGAAAGTTTGCACAGAAAGAACTTAAGAGTTTTCTGTTAAAACGGTGTCGTGTTAGCGTTGTGTATTAACTAAGTTAATAGTTAATAACTAATGAACGTTGCGACGGAAGTGAATCAATCAAAACTAACTTTAGCTGGACAATAACTTTATTCTAGAGCTGCTATAAGGCCAAAACAATCTCTGTTACTTGATTTTCTTATTATCAATGTAAAGCCGCTTTGGAACAAACTACATTGTTAAAAGCGCTATATAAATGAAGATGATTTGACTTGACTTGAGTAACCATGACAACACAAAAGAAGCCGAAAAGAACAAAGTAACACAGGAAAATAATGAATACAAACTAAAAGTCTATAAAAACAAAACTTATAACAAACACAACTGAATATTTGTAAAACAAATATAAATAGCTTTTAAATTAGCTTTTTAATTTTTAAATTATTCAATTTACTAAAAAACAATTTATCCATTTTTACTGTGAATGATAGAGAAGGGTGGAAGTGAATGAAAAATGTTAAGAATTATTGAGGAGTGTTAGTTTGACCTGAGCTCAGACTTTGTGAATTGACGGAAAGTTTGTTCCATCTAAGATTTATCCCAGTATAAAATTAAAATATATTTTAATTGTGGCACTTTAAGCACTCACAGCCCAAATGGTTAACACCTCATCAAGCTGCCCCACGAGTTTAATGACGAGGGGAGGGGCTGCTTCAGAGTAGCAAGCAGACTGAGTAGAAGCTGAGTAACATTGTTAACTTCTCTAAAGTTCTTTTTGTTTTTCCTACACTCTTTTCTCCAATGTCCATGCCTACCACAGTAATAACAACTGCCCTCTTTCTTAGGACATTTGCATTTCTGTTGATTCTCTGTGTTGACCTTAAAGGATGCTACTGCAATTTTTACTCTTGCTCTTTTACTCTTCCCAAGTAGCTAAGCTGTCCAAGTTGTTTTGCAAGGTTCTATTGGACCATGTTAAGTCTAAGAAAGGCAATGCCATTCTATGTTCTGACAAAAGACCATCAAACCATGTGCGAACTAAGGGGCCATTATCATCTAGCACCTTCTCTGAAGTGTCAGCTATCCCACTGTATGCTGCAGCTGACTTACAAAATCTTTCAGTGTACTCACTGACAGTTTCATCCTTCTTCTGAACACAACTAGTGATTCTGGACCAGTCTATTTTGGGTCCCATGATATTCTTTAGAATTTTCAAAACACCTTCTCTCAAATCGCCTTTACTGGCATGTTGTAGTTCAGAAGTAACAGCAGACTCAAAACTGTTGAATTCAGATTCAGTTAGAATTTGTGACATCAGCTGTGTGACTTCTGCCAACGACATGTCATTGAGACACATTTTGCTGATCAATGCTCTTCTAAATTCAGAAGAATGTGTACGTGCTGAGGGTAAACTCTGGGATAGTCTCTCTATATCTTTAGGTCCTAGCGCTTTGGCACCAGTTTGTATTTGGACAACAGAAGAGTTGGGAGGAACACCTTCAGTTCCCTCAATTCCCTGAGATCTTCTCCTAGCGCCACATATGTTTACTGAATCTACAGGCTCATCAGTTACTGATTGGATGGCTACATCTGTTTCAAAGAAAGCTTGTAAGTCAGGATAAGTGTTATCAGGCTGACTAACTTCTTCTACATCAGTTTTTTTCTGCAACTTTGTTGCGGTTTAATTTCTTAGTCAAAGAGGATACTTTAGCACACAGCTCTTTGTTCTGTTTCTCTAGCTCTGAGTTACACTGAGACTATTGTGTAGCTAGTGCTAAACCAAATTCTCTGTGGCAGCAGATAATGCCTTTCACATTGTTCTTGCGAATACTTGCTCCTAGTACCTTTTTACACTCATCTACCGACCAAGTCTTGTCTGGATGAATCTCATATTTCTGTGTTAGTTCTTGTCTAACTTTTTCAGTGACTATTAGGTTCATTTGTACTCCTTACAGTGATTTGAATTCGCTATCTGACCACAAAGGAGTCGCAAGACCACATTTTTCAGTTGTGGGGATCAGTCTAGCATTTTTTCTAAACGTTTTGTGAGTTTCTTTGTTACAACACAATCAAAAACACTAAAACTTCTCTGATCAACAGAGGGTACACTTGTTAACACAGATCAACTATTGTTAACCTTCCTTGCCAGAGCAAAGGATAACACAAATTACTAGCACTTTACGCTAATCTTCCCTGCCTGAAACAGAGGATACAATATATTAGCACATGATGCTAATCTTCCCTGGTTGAACAGAGGATGAATCGTCTTTGACTACACAGAGGATAAATGAATATTAACATGTAATGCTAATCTTCCCTGTCTGGACAGAGGATAACTTTCATCTCTAAAAGAAAACTTTAGAGGATAACTTAGTTAACCAAACCCTACAGCTGTCTGTTAACTCTGACGGCGCTGAGGATAACAATTTTGTACTGGTCTTAAAGGTTCTTTTGGATAGAGTGGCACTCACTAACCCTTGGTTGTAAAGAAAGATTCAGTCTGGAACACAGTCAGATCTTTGTTGAGCTTGAAGTTTCAATCTGGATTCAGAAGATTCAGTCTGGAATGCAGTCAGATGTTTGTTGAGCTTGAAGTTTCAATCTGGATTCAGAAGATTCAGTCTGGAATGCAGTCAGATCTTTGTTGAGCTTGAAGTTTCAATCTGGATTCAGAAGATTCAGTCTGGAATGCAGTCAGATGTTTGTTGAGCTTGAAGTTTCAATCTGGATTCAGGTGAGTAACTCTATCCGGGTCACGGCGCCAAAACTGTTGGAAACTTTTCCTTCGTCAAAGCAGAGACCAGGAGACGTTGGGATATCTTTCAACAGAAGTTACTCTTTATTGAGAACTCGCTGTGCATTGCTGTAGTCATCAAGTCTAAACTAGGGCAGTAGACATTGTAGTTATATACATTTCAAGGGGGAGGGATTTACATTGAGGTGGATACACTCGGAACAAAGCATGTAAATGAAGTATACAGGTTTAGGAACCCGCCCTAGACTCTAGAGTGTTACCAATCCTAATCCAATCAGCATAACTATTCAAATGCATAGATACTAATCCAATCAGCCTAACTATTCAACGACTGGGGCTGGGCTTCAAGAGCCATTAAAGACAAAAGGAGAGAGTCTCAGTAATCTGACTCATTTAACTTACAATAGAGAAAACAGGTCTGGCAGGAATCTCTTGCTGGAAACTCAGTAATCATCATTTATACCTCAAATGCTAAGTTCAGTATACTAAACTTTCTCAGTTTATATACTATTGTATTGGAACCTAAATTAAACATTTAATACATTTGTAATACAACAACTAGTACACATAGGGCTACACTGCGAGATGCTTCACGCGCCTTACATGCATCTCATGGCAGCTCACATTTCTCATAGTCAAAACTAAAAGCCAGGCACACATAGCTAGAATGCACACGGTTCTTGTGGCTCTTCGGAGCAGCAGCAGTACATATGTTTTACATGACTTAACGAGAAAATTAAGTCGTGTAAACTTTTGCTATGTCGAGATCACAAGAAAATATTAAGTTGTGATAATGAGGAAACAACTTTTGTTATTTCAAGATCATGAGAAAATTAAGTCTTGATAAAGAGAAAACAACTTATGTCAAGATCACAAGAAAAAAAGAAATCGTGATCACAAGAAAACAAGAAAACAATGTTTTATAATCCATGGCCTCTTTGGGCTTTCGTAGCAAACAATACACAATCACTTACATATTTTACCCGTAAAGGATTAGATTTAGAGGACCTCTGAATTTTCCAATTCATGAACAAAACGTGTCTATTTGTCCATTTGCTTGTGAATTTGCTACACTGGTTGCACTGTGTGTTTTCGATTCTTCAAGAACCAGTTCATAGGAGCCATTTGTAAATGAAGCTGACTACACTAGGCACTGCATGCGCACCCAACTTATAGGACAACTAGAAAGAGTGTTTTATTGCCGTTATTTTGTTGGTACACTATCTTATTTATGACATTTATGATCACATTAACCCTCTGGGGTCTGAGGTGTTTTCTGGGCCCTGGAGGTGTTCTGACATGCTCTGACATTTGTGCTTATTTCTGTTACTTGTGACATTGTCATGGCTAAAGTCTGATTACACTGTATTTAGCACAAACTCTGCTACAATAATATGTCAGCAGCATGTATGTAAAAGTTTGTCGTTTTGAGATAATGACATTTATGCGTGGTTTGTAAAAAAAAAAAAAAAAAAAAAAAAAAAAAATTGTCACTGAAATTAGGTCATGAAACCCATACTGATTATTTCTTCATAAGACTTTTGAAAATTGTATGACGTAGCCTAGAATATTTGCTCCAAAACTATGTGAAAATCATCCTGCATACTCATTCAGATAAGACAATATATTGATTTAAAATTTGCAAGACATGTTTTGTGTGAGAAAGCTTTATGCGAAGAGGCGTGGACATCATTAATATTTAATTTCTTTCACACCTGAGAAAGACAAAGACCCTCCCCATAATGGCCCTGTTAGGAGCTATCAGGCCCTATCATTCTGAGCAACCTTGCACAAAGAATGAGGAGATTTAAGAAAGAATGGCTTTTAGATTGTTTGGATTTATTTACAACACAACATAATCCAAAAATACACAACTATAGAAGAAAAATATTGTAAAATGTTTTTGAAATAAAAAGCCTGTTGAATTGCACTACTTGAAAAAAAAAATAGGCATTACATTAACCATGCTTGCATTTTAATGCATTGTATTTTTAGGGCTTGCTTTTTTATGGGCTGAAATTCAACATGGTTGAATATTTAAGCTGTGAATATTTCAATTAAAAACATTTCAAACACATTTACATTATTAAAAATTCAATAATCCATATTCACCTTTTATATTTCACTTCAAAAATATTCAAACTGTTTAAAAATACAACCAATAATATTCAACACGCATTTTTCGGTCTATTTTATTTCGCTTTGCAAATTCGCTTCCACAAATTCAGTGGTTCAAATTCCACAGTAAATTCAACATAGACATCCAGGAACTGCAGTAAAAGCAGTAGATTACCGAGCATACTCTCCATCTGCTGTTAGTCATTCTCACCAGCAGGGGGTGCAAGCGCGTGTTGTTGACGAAGACCAGCAACAGTTAGAACAAGCCATTCATTCATAAAATTAAAATGATTATCTGTGTCAGTATATATATGCAGAAAAGATGATAAAGACACAAAAGGTGTGTTTATGTTTCATTCAATAACTTCATTGTTACTGTCCCTGTGTAGCCTAAATGTCATCAGCTTGCTCTACAATGAACAGGATTATAATCGGTTTCCCTCAATACCTCATACTCAAGGATTCCCCTTCCGTGGGGACCTAATACAGTGATATAAAAGACCAAACTCGCACCTTATTGGAGATGTAGGCTGTAGGCTACAGGCAAGCAGATGGACTAAGAATATGAACTTAACGCGCAAAGTTTCATGCAGAGCGTTTCGTGATATACTGGCACAAAATCAAAACTTGATCAATTAATACTAACACTTTATTTTCTCTTATCTCTCTCTCTCTCTCTCTCTCTCTCTCTATATATATATATATACTGTATATATATAGTATAGTATAGTATATAGTATAGTAAGCTATGCCTACGTGTATTGCATTAGTTTAAACTGGGAAGAGTCTTAGCACTTGCATATTGTTGTCCTCCTATTGTTAGTTGAACTGTAAATCGCTTTGGATAAAAGCATCTGCTAAATGACTAAATGTAGCCTAATAAATGTGAAATTGGCTTGACATTGGCATTTTGCACATTTAGGGACCGTCTCCAAAGTTGCATACACCATTATACACGTTTCTAACTTCAATAGCAAACTTTAATTTATTTGAATCAAAAATCCAAAGGGTGCGCAGTATGCCTGACACTATGAACACTTTACAGTTGGTTTTATGACTGTAAGTCGTTCTATTCAAATGCTATTGAAGTTAGAAACGTATACACCAATGTCGTATGCACTTTAGAGACGGTCCCTAAATGTGCGAATGTCCAACGTCAAGTCAACTTTATGCCAGTCTATCACTGGGAAACGCTCAGCATTAAACTTTGCGCGTTATTCTGAGTACATCTGGAGCTGGACTTGCGTTCGGTTTTTAATATCACTGTATTAGTTATATTAGCTACGTTGAGGGTTTTGTATGTCCAGCAGGGGAATCCTAGCCTGGGAAAACCCAGACAACTTCCGGCAAATTTAGATTTGCTCTGTAAGTAGTCTGGCAAAGAGCTCATTCAAGGCCATTTCTATGCCGTGGAAATCGCGGCACCAATCAGAAAGTTGAGGCGGGCTTTACACGATGACGATCGCTCTGATTGGTTTTAGGTCTAGCCTATCCAATTGTGCCCAGAGGCATTTGAGCGACGTCCACTCCGTTGGTGAAGCGCACCAACTTTTAAATGCAGCATTATTATATTCAAATTGCAAACACATGAGGACAGTCTCCATGAAAGACCCACTGGCAGATGAACATGCTACTACATTTCTCTCTGAAACGGTAGGAAATTAAATTATATTTAATAGAGGATTTTAACTGTGACAAGATGATTGACAGGGCAGTTTACATGACGGGATGCACGCGACAGATCCGTCCGATAAAGATGATGAAGTAGTATGTCCAAAAGTTGCCTACTTTTCTGCTACACATTCAAAAGTAAATACATTTTCTTCACAAAAAGAGTACTTTTATGGCGTAGTGTAACATAGGCGAATTGGGACGCAGCATATGGCTTTACATATGACGATCGCTCTGATTGGTTTTTGGAGTTTTAGGTCTATCCAATTGCGCCGAGAGGCATTTGAGCGACGTCCGTTGGTGACGCCCCTTTGGAAATGATTTGTCTATGGAGCTTTGCCAGACCATAACTCAGTTACTACTGAGAATGGTCTGGTTTTAACCAGGCTAGGGGAATCCTTAATTATTGAGGGAAACCCTAATGGCCTGCATGCAGCACATCGCCACAATATAAAGTGAAGGCAACTAAACAACCAAGAGAAATATATGTCAACCTCAAAAATGTAACATTGGATCTGTATATCCGCATCGGGGAATAACATTATAATCTCGTTCACGGTAGAGAAAGATGCATGTAGGCTACACAGGAAAAGTAACCGTGAAGACACTGAATTTAACATAAAACCGCCTTCATAATAATCACAGATACACTTACATTGCTGAAAATGAGTTTTATGAATGAATGGCTTGTTCTAACTGTTGCTGGTCTTCGTCAACAACACGCGCTTGCACCCCCTGCTGGTGAGGTCGACTAACAGCAGATGGAGAGTATGCTCGGCAATCTACTGCTTTTCCTGCAGTTCCTGGATGTCTATGTTGAATTTACTGTCGAATTTGAACCACTGAATTTGTGGAAGCGAATTTGCAAAGCGAAATAAAATAGACCGAAAAATGCCTGTTGAATATTATAGGTTGTATTTTTAAACAGTTTGAATATTTTGGAAGTGAAATATGAAAGGTGAATATGGATTATTGAATTTTTAATAATGTAAATGTGTTTGAAATGTTTTTAATTGAAATATTCACAGCTTAAATAGTCAACCATGTTGAATTTCGGCCCATAGAAATGCAAGCCCTAAAAATACAATGCATTAAAATGCAAGCATGGTTAATGCCTATTTTTTTCCAAGTAGTGCAATTCAACAGGCTTTTTATTTCAAAAACATTTGACATTACTTTTCTTCCATACACAACAAATGACAAAAAAAAGCACATTATTTAACACACTGAACTAAAGACAGAGACTTAACCAGTCACACACCTTTGTGCCATTCCTGAAACATAGTACATACCTTTCATTTCCATGGTGTTTGATTTTTCACTTTACCATGTTCATGTACGGAGACTTATGTGAATTTTGAAGGATGCTGAAGACTCCTCAGTGGAGCATCTGGTCCCTGAAAAAAATAAAAATAAAAATGCTGTGAACATACTGATATCAAGAGAAACTATAGGGCTGCACGATTTGGGGAATACATTTTAGATTTTTCAGGTTAAAATTGCTTTTTAAAATGTACAGAATACACACACACACACACACACATATATATATATTAGAGGTGGGCATAGATTAATTTTTTTAATCTAGATTAATCTAGATTAATTTTGAAATTAATCTAGATTAATCTAGATTAAAATGGCTCATTTGAATTCTGCCGAAGACATTCAGAATATGTGTGCTACCCAAATAATGACTATAAAAGTAATACTTTGAGAACGGGTTTCTCAAGCCAGGTGGCGCATTAGACCAGTGCTGCGTTCCAGTCCACTTTTAGACACGCACTTGCGAACTTCCCTAAGCACTTCCCCTTGGGGGAATCCCTGCCGCCATTTTGAAGTGCGTTCCACTTCGTGAAGTGGACGAGGGAAGTTTATATGGACAGACCCTCGTTCCCTCGATTTTGACCGAGGGAGCGAGTCTGCTTCAAATGTACACTTCAGGCACCTATATGTCCCACAATGCAGTACGATTGTGACGTCACCACATATCTCGTCTAATCACCACCACACAGACAACTCTATGATATATTAATTATAATGTTTTAAATTTAAAACAACCCAAACACACCTATAAACATTTGGATGCTGCATTAAACAAATTATTAAAGGGAAAAAAATGTAAATAATAAATCAACTCCACAGCTGATTCCAAGTGATCAAGGGCTTAGGACGTTCCAGTTCAGCCCATTGCAGTTTCCGCCAGTAGTGGGCACTCGCAATGACGTACATCCGAGTGAACGAGAGGAAGGGAAGTTAGCGAGTGAAGGGCATGACAATTTTGGACTGGAACGCAGCACTGGGGCTCATCTCCTGTTTCCAAAATGCATCACAAACTGCTTGAGAAAGCTGTTCTATTTCACTGTTACAGACCGCCAGAGACGGTCGAACATAGTGGAAGGAGTCGCGTCTCGCGAGCCATATCGAGAATCTCGTATTGATTTGTCACCTGTGACCCTGACCGATGACGTGTTGGAAGCTATATCCGCTCCATTCATGTCACGGTCGTTCTCTTTGTCATTCTCGCGAAGAGATCTCGCTCGAGCGTGCACAGCGTTTTTTGGTGAGCAACTGCTCCCCGCTACGGCTGTGTCTCGGGAGAAATATTTGGATTATTTTTGGATTATTATCGCGCGCATCGGACCATAACGTTATACCCACTGGTTGTCCAGGGTTTTTGTTTTGGACCGATCGCTACTAGCAGTGTTGAGGTGAGTACTCATTTGAACTTAGTGGTTAACCAAGGTTCATTTAGACTGCGTGTAGTATTGTTTATTGCCTAAACAGGGTTTGTTTGGAACCGATCGCTACTCACGTGAACTTAGTGGTTAACCAGGGTTCATTCAGACTGCGTGTAGTATTGTTTATTGTCTAAACGACTACTATGTGTATGCTCATTGGTTAACCAGGGTGATACATTGACAAGGCTTATTGTAGCAACTGTAAGCCTTTTTATTTGGAGTGGCTGTTTTTCTTTCTGCCTGTATTGTGATTATAATCCCATTGGTTGACCAGGGGTTTTTCCAACTACTGGTCTGGAAGTTATGGCAGCTTCATGCACCATCTGCTCAGGTCCAATGGATCTCATGGATGCTCATACGCAATGTCCCACTTGCCTAGGCATTGATCACCTCCGAGAGGCTTTAGTAGACCCATGTCCTGAGTGTGGTTTGATGTCCTTGGAGATGAGACGACATCGGCTGGCTGAATTAGATTCTGAGTTCCGGGATTCTGCTCCATCAGTTGGGGCAGCGTCACATGTGAGTAGCAAGCGCGTGGCCAGCAAGCGTGTGGCCAGTGGGACTGGAAGGCCTTCGAAGAAAATGCGAACCTCTTCGGAGTCAAGTACGTTGACCCAGCAAGTAGCTGAGCTTGCGAACGCTGTTCAGGGTATTAAGGCCTTATTATCTGTACCCGCTACTCGTCAGAATATGAGTGAGGGGAATATGGGTGTTTTAGCTCCTCCCTTGCCCAGGTGTGAGCTGGCGTCCAGTTTTTCCAGAAGAGAATCAGACACCTTATCTATTGCGGCCTCTGACTCCTTAGACAGGGAGGAACAGGATTATTATACGCCCATGCAGGAGACCATACCCTCACATTCCCAGTCCCAACGTTCCCATAGCGACGACGGTTCTAGCCTTCAGGATGCGCCTTCTTCAGTGGTTTTCTCTCTGCAGGACACACTCAAGATGGCGCTCGCCAAGCGGAATTTGGATCCTCCACTTCCTGGGCCAGGCCAGTCAAACCTCTTGCGTCGCTCAGTTTCCCAGCAAGAGGATTTCCTAATGCCGAGTTGTCCTGACTTCACAGATGTTGTCTCTTCTGCGTTTCGGTCAGCTCCTTTATCCAGACCTGATCGTGTGGCTCGTACACTAGCGGCAATGGCTGAAGCCGAGGAGAAGGGCCTTGGTAACATGCCTCCAGTTGAGCCATGCGTTTCTTCACTGATAGTGTCACCAGATGAGGCTCTTAGACAGAACCTTCGCTGTCCTAACCCAGAGTGTAGACGCACAGATGATCTGTTGGTGAGGATTTATAATGCTGTCTCAGGCTTGGGTCGTGTGGGGAATTCCATGGCTCATCTTCTGTTGGCACTTCATTCCGCTTTAGGTGCTAATCCACCAGATGGTACTGCATCAGAGTTACTTGAGGCCTCCTTACAGGCCTTGGGTTCAATCGCTTTCTCTAGTGGAAAGGCTCTTGGGCTTACAACACAGGCTAGGCGACAGGTTTGGCTGGCACAGTCTAAACTTCCAGAGGCTTGTCGTAACAATCTTCGTCAACTACCACTGGTACCTGGGCATGTTTTTGGTCCAGCCGCCCAGGAAGCTCTTGAGCGCAGAGTTCGTGCAGTGGAGTCTCGGTCCCAGCACTTTGAGCGCAGTGTGAGTTATGGGCCAACCTCACATCGAATGCCTGTTCGTCAGGCAAATCCACTCCAACACAGGCAGGGACAGTCTTACAGGCCTGTACAGCAGGTTACTCGACCTGGGTATGACTCGAGAAGGGAGGCATCCCGTGCTCGTAGACCACCTGCTCGCCCTGTGGCAACTCATCGTCGCCCCCCCAGGGATAAGGGAACCGCTCCCCATCGTCGGTGATGGTCCAGGGTCTGTGATGGGACACTTTTCAACCTCTCAACTACAGCTTTGGAGAGGGATTACAGACAACAAGTGGCTCATCGACACACTCGACAAGGGCTACTGTCTTCAGTTCCGTCACAGACCCCAATTATGTACACACACTCGGCCCACAGTGGTTCGGGACCCTCGTCAAGCTCTTGCTCTATCTCTCGAGGTCCAGAAGCTACTGGAAAAGGGTGCGATAGAGCTAGTAAACCCCCAGGTCCATCCGGAGGGATTTTATTCAAAGTACTTCCTAGTTCGCAAGAAGGATGGGAGTTTCAGGCCAATCTTGGACCTCAGACGCTTGAACAGGAGTCTCAAACACCTTCCTTTCCGCATGTTGCGTGTCAAGGATGTCCTACAAGTAGTCGAACCCGGCATGTGGTTTACGTCTGTGGATCTGAAGGACGCATATTTCCATATCCCCATTGCACCTCATCACAGACGGTTTCTTCGGTTCACATTCCAGGGCAGGACATACCAATATCGAGTCCTACCATTTGGCCTCTCCCTCTCTCCCCGTGTATTCACACGATGTATGCAAGCGGCACTAGAACCTCTACAACGGGAGGGCATGTTGATTCTCCCTTACCTGGACGATTGGCTGCTTTGTGCCAGCTCACCTCAGCAAGTGGCCAACAACACACAGCGCCTACTGGAGCATGTTACTGCTTTAGGACTGAGGGTAAACCTAGAGAAAAGCTGCCTTACTCCATGCCAGTCAATATGCTTTCTGGGTTTGCAGCTGGACTCCAGAGTAATGAGGGCTACCCTCACAGCACGCAGGACGCAGGCTATACGGGGAGCCATAGCGAGGTTCCAGGTTCAGCGCAAGCTACCTTATCTCCACTTCTTACGGCTAGCGGGCCTTCTCACGGCAGCCTCATCGGCCATTCACTTGGGGCTTTTACACCTTCGCCCCTTTCAGCGTTGGTTGATAGCCAGACGGTTGTCAGCGGTTCACAACCGTCATGTCCTTGTTTTGGTGACAACCAGTTGCTCTGTCTCCCTGAGGCTTTGGAGACGGGAACAATTTCTACAAGGGGGTGTACCAATGGGACCACCCCCATCCCGCAGAGAAGTGGTGACAACAGATGCCTCTCTCTCCGGATGGGGAGGGCTGTGGCAACACCGGGGCGTACAAGGGAGCTGGACCTTGCAGCAGATGTCATCTCACATCAACATCCTGGAGCTGTGGGCAGTGCTTTTCACCCTAAGGCATTTCATACAGGAGTTATCAGGGAAGCACATCCTGGTGCGGACCGACAACACCACAGTGGTGTTTTTAATCAATCACCAAGGGGGCACGAGGTCTCTACCTTGCCTTCGTCTCTCACGAGTGCTGCTGTTGTGGGCAAACCAGCACTTCCTGTCGATCAGGGCAGCACACATTCCCGGTCACTGCAACAGAGTGGCAGACTCACTCTCTCGATCGGGTCCGAAGCCAGGGGACTGGTGTCTGCACAAGGCGGTAGTTCAGTCAATTTGGGGACTTTATGGGACCGCAGCAGTCGACCTCTTTGCCAGCAGAGAGACGACACATTGTCCGCTGTGGTTCACAGAACAGAAGGAGCAGGGATCACTAGGCCAGGATGCCCTGGCACACAACTGGCCAGACCTCCTCCTCTATGCCTTCCCTCCAATTCCACTTCTCTGGCCTGTGCTGAGGCGTGTGCAGGAGAGACAACACAGGCTTATTCTAGTGGCACCCTGCTGGCCAGCAAGACCGTGGTTCAGTCTGCTGCTGACCCTTACGACCGGTCCACCGCAACCATTGCCAGTTCGGAGGGACCTACTATCACAAATGAACGGGGAGCTTTGGCACCCCTCACCGAGCAAATTGAACCTATGTGTATGGCCCCTGGGGTTGAGCAGGAGCTCTCACAGTGCTCCGCAGATGTGAGAAACACTGTCATGAATGCAAGAGCCCCATCAACACGTCGCACTTATGCCAGTAAATGGAAGATTTTTGTTTCATGGTGTACAGATCGATCTGTCAACCCAGTCACTTGTTCCATCAGTTCAGTGTTGGAGTTCTTACAACATTTATTGGACACTGGGCGGTCCCCAGCAACTCTAAGGGTATTCGTGGCAGCCTTGTCAGCACATCGGAATCCCTTGGGGGGGATATCGATTGGTGCGGAGAAATTGGTGGCGGCTTTCCTTAAGGGAGCAGTACGTCTTAATCCACCGGCACGGATAGTGCATACCCAGTGGGATCTTCAAATGGTGCTTAACAGCCTGCGTTTACCGCCCTATGAACCACTTGAACAAGCTGATATTAAGAGTCTCTCGATGAAGACTGCTTTTCTCTTGGCTATAACATCAACCAGAAGAGTAGGTGAGCTTCATGCCCTCTCAGTGAGTCCACAATGTCTCAGATGGGGGCCCGAGTACAATCAGGCTACACTCTGGCCGAATCCAGCTTTCCGACCTAAGGTGTTGTCTGATCGCTTTGTGAATCAACCCATTCAGCTTGCAGCGTTTAATCAGGAGGCTTCCCAGACAGCTGTGTGTCCAGTGAGAGCATTGCGACAGTATGTGTTGAAAACTGCTTCGTGGCGCACCACTGATCAGCTGTTTGTCCGTTTTGATGCCTGTCAGAGAGGCTCACCCTTGTCGAAGCAGAGATTGTCTCATTGGGTGGTGGATACCATTATACAGGCATATGAGTCAGCTGGTCAGACAGTTCCAACATCTATTAAATGCCATTCAACTCGGTCAGTTGCTACTTCCTGGGCAGCACTACGTGGGGTGCCCCTTTCCGAAATATGTGCAGCGGCTACATGGACATCACCTTGCACGTTCATAAGATTCTACAGGATCAATGTGGCCCCTATTCCTTTGATCAGTTCTGCTGTGTTAGCGGACAGTATCTAGGTGGGTGGCCCTCGTGACTTGGTTGTATTCGTCTTCCACTATGTTCGACCGTCTCTGGCGGTCTGTAACAGTGAAATAGAACGTCGGTTACTGGTGTAACCTTGGTTCTATGAATAGTGGAAGACCGCCAGAGTCTCTGGTCACTCGGACTGAGAGAATGACTTCAGAGAACGACCGTGACATGAATGGAGCGGATATAGCTTCCAACACGTCATCGGTCAGGGTCACAGGTGACAAATCAATACGAGATTCTCGATATGGCTCGCGAGACGCGACTCCTTCCACTATGTTCGACCGTCTCTGGCGGTCTTCCACTATTCATAGAACCAAGGTTACACCAGTAACCGACGTTCTACTCATTGACTGTAAAAGGTTACTACTGTACTGTTACCGTCCATAGGCAACATTAGGTAGGCCTATGTTATTATCAACTACTATAGGCTATCAATTAGGGATGGGCGATATGGCCTAAAATCTATATTGTGATATACATTGCAGCCTCTTGCGATAACGATATACAGTATATTATAATAAAACCATTTCAGAACAGATTACACAGACCCATGCTAAACAACTGCTAAATGTTTTTTTTTTTAAAGGGTGTATGTAGTTTTGAGAACATATATTGTGCAAAACTGTAAGTATACAACATAATTTTGCAGATAAATAAAATGTAAGTACACTAGCTGCAGAGACTTAAGTAGGTCTAATGTTTATTATGGCTTGGAGCTTATGAAACCCCAAATTTAAAATTAGAATATTGTCTAACTGATGTCTTTTCAGTTAAAAAGAAACACAACAACGATTCTTAAAATCGAGATTATGTGCTACACCACTAAGATATATTGGAATGGGAATAATACGCGCGCGCTGGTATTCAGTGATATCATGTTTCGTTTTGAATTTGAGGTGGTCGAACGGATTAGTCGTGTGTTAACTTACCGAACTGTTACCCCACACACTCTGTATATAGTTTGCTGCTGCTCGTCTGACGGCTTAAACCCGAACCAAGTCCAAATAATGGATGTTGCACCGATCTTTTTCACCAGCTTTCACGTTCAGCCGTGTTTACTTAAGATGACGACGAATATGCGTTGCAGCCGGGTTTACCTCGCGGCCGCGGGTAGATTGCGTCATCATAGCTTGTGTAGTATAGAGCCATCTCCCAACCCAACTTGGAGAATAGATTAACGGCGATATTTTTTTTATCGCGCGATAAGAGTCTCGCGTTAACGCAGCACGTTAACGCCGATAACGGCCCACCACTAATATATATATATATATATATATATATATATACAGTGAGGAAAATAAGTATTTGAACACCCTGCTATTTTGCAAGTTCTCCCACTTAGAAATCATGGAGGGGTCTGAAATTATCATCGTCTGCCTTTAAAATGTCCACCTCCACTCCATTTATTATCCTAAATTAGATGCACCTGTTTGAGGTCGTTAGCTGCATAAAGACACCTGTCCACCCCATACAATCAGTAAGAATCCAACTACTAACATGGCCAAGACCTAAAGCCGCCTTTCCACTGCAAACGACAAACGACAGCCGTCGGACCGGAAGTCATTCATTTCCTATGGAGAGACGTACGGGAGCTGCGGGGAGTTCCGATCATATGCGTATGTGGAAATTTCGGATCCGATTTGAGCTTCGGATGCGTTGAAATATCTGAACTTCTGCGGCTAGACCGTATGCGACCGGTCGACCGGATGTGATGTATTCTAATCAAAACTATGAGCGCGAAGCTAGAATTACCAATATTTTAATACTTTAATGTAAACGCTATTCCTGCAAAATGACGGTTATTAATAATTATGGCTGAAAAAAATATTTGTATCATATTAAATCAATATTTATATTGATTAGCTCTATAAAATCGACTGTTTTTTATATATAAGATGTATTGAGGGTCATTTGTTTTGTGTGGATATATTCATGCATGCATTACATTCATTAAAATCATTAATTTTACCATTGTGAATAGCCGAGGGTAACGGTTGCATCACGACCAATTTCAAAGTTCCGTGCGACTGACACCAGGGGGCGAAATGCGACAATCGAATGCGAATGTCGTGCGCAGTGGAAAGGCGGCTAAAGAGCTGTCCAAAGACACTAGAGACAAAATTGTACACCTCCACAAGGCTGGAAAGGGCTACGGGGAAATTGCCAAGCAGCTTGGTGAAAAAAGGTCCAATGTTGGAGCAATCATTAGAAAATGGAAGAAGCTAAACATGACTGTTAATCTCCCTCGGACTGGGGCTCCATGCAAGATCTCACCTCGTGGGGTCTCAATGATCCTAAGAAAGGTGAGAAATCAGCCCAGAACTACACGGGAGGAGCTGGTCAATGACCTGAAAAGAGCTGGGACCACCGTTTCCAAGGTTACTGTTGGTAATACACCAAGACGTCATGGTTTGAAATCATGCATGGCACGGAAGGTTCCCCTGCTTAAACCAGCACATGTCAAGGCCCGTCTTAAGTTTGCCAATGACCATTTGGATGATCCAGAGGAGTCATGGGAGAAAGTCATGTGGTCAGATGAGACTAAAATAGAACTTTTTGGTCATAATTCCACTAAACGTGTTTGGAGGAAGAAGAATGATGAGTACCATCCCAAGAACACCATCCCTACTGTGAAGCATGGGGGTGGTAGCATCATGCTTTGGGGGTGTTTTTCTGCACATGGGACAGGGCGACTGCACTGTATTAACCCTCTGGGCTTCTTCGTAAAATAGTCACACTTAGCTTCCTCCCGCCCGAAAACGGGCGAAGCCTTAAAATTTTACTTTACTTTTTCCCAGGATAACCAATCAAATATATTTTTGTTCTATAATGTTTTCTGATTATTATTTAGAATTTTTTGAATTTTTTATGATACTTTGCATTAATCATATAATTTTTATGAGCTATTTTTTCCATTAGAATTAATATATATATATATTTATTTATTTTATTTATTTTATTTTATTTTTCAATAAATGCAACATTTCACATCAAAATAGAGTGCAGGCCTAAAAAAAAAAATAATTCAAGTGAGAAGAGCGCCATCTAGTGGCTTCAAAATGTATTAATTTGTGTCATGTCCTATAACCGCCTATAGGCGGCCTATAGCTTTTTTATTTATTTATTTGATTTATTCCCATTCGGAAAGAAAAAAAATTATTACTAAGCAACCACTGAATGGAACAACACAAATTATATATCATTTTAAAGCTTAGGATCTCAGCTTTTTAATGCATCTAATTACATTTATTAACTCCTAACGAGTGCTGAGTAATCCCTCTAAAACCGAGTGTACCGCCAGCAGGCGCCACCTAGCTGCGAAAATATTCTTTACCATATTTTTTAAAAATCTTGCCTTGATTAACACAAAGTTGATGTCATTTGAAAGCTTAGAGTCTGAACTTTACAGTGAATGTATCCACTTTGAAAAACTCTTAAGTATTGCTGAGTTATTTGCTGATAAATAGAATTTTTTTTTCATAATCTATAAAATAATGTACTGCAATGTGTCAAAAACATCATACAGCTCATGAAACATTCTCAGATAATTGAAAATGGCACTTCATTTTTTACAGCATATTATTACAATTAAAATGAGCCCAAAATTAACATAATCTATTGCTTTTATGACAAGATATTCTTCATGGAGAAAAAATTGCCCATGAGGGGGTGTCAAAGACTATACAAAAAGGCTGTCTCTTTTCCAAATGCTGTAACTTTTGATTCCTTTATCCAAAAATTATAATTTTTTTATCCAGATGCAGCTAACATGTAGGGGGACTTCACTAAAAAAGAATTTTCCTCCTACCTTATTTCCTTCCTGAGTTATTCCATGACAAATAAGAAAGATATGCAAAATCATAATAAAAATGATATATATATATTGTCTTTTATCCGCTGTTTCTTGGCAGGACAATGTCCAAATGTAATGTAATTTATATTTTCAAAAAATTTAAAAAGAGTTCTTTCAAACGATACCTAACTTTTGACTCTCCTTGCTATAGTTTTGGAGTTATTATGATTATATAATTTTTATATAGTTTGGGGCAAAATTTGCTGTTTCAGTCTTACCAGTTCATTTCTCTGTGTGTGTGTGTGTGTGTGTGTTTGTGTGTGTGGGTGTGTGTGGGTGTGTGTGTGTGTGTGGGGGGGGGGGGGGGGTCTTATTTGCACTCTTGATGTTTTAGAGTGTCACCCCTTCATTGCTGTACACTTTTTTTCAGCACAGTGGCTGATCTGTAGCTTGTACCACCAAAAGTTTCTCTGAGTTTTCCTATTTTTTTCGTATTTCCCATTCATTTCCTATGTCGCCCGTTTTCGGGCGGGAGGAAGCTAAGTGTGACTTTTTTTTACGACCCTTTAACATATCAGAATCATCTCCTTGATTTTTTTGTGTGTTCATATAGGTAATAAAACAAAAGTCACCAAGTTTCACCCCCATCCGATGAAGCAAAAAAATTAAACAATTCGAAACGTTCAAGTTTTCGCCCGTTTTCGGGCGAAGAAGCCCAGATGACCGGGGCCATGTATTGCGAGATTTTGGGGAACAACCTCCTTCTCTCAGTTAGAGCATTGAAGATGGGTCGAGGCTGGGTCTTCCAACATGACAATGACCCGAAGCACACAGCCAGGATAACCAAGGAGTGGCTCTGTAAGAAGCATATCAAGGTTCTGGTGTGGCCTAGCCAGTAGTGGTGGGCGATACTGCAAATTTCGGTATCGATCCGATACCAAGTAAATACAGGGCCAGTAGCGCTGATATCGATTCCGATACCAATACTTTTTCATTTTAAAAGCATGCACTTCTATGCACTTTCCTGTGCTAGAGCAGTGTGTCGTGATTTATGAGGTGAATGCATCATTAATATGCTAGATCTGAATACGTTTTAATGACTACTAAATATTTTGTGATTTGTGCTCTCAACTCGCCTGTAATTAGTCAGTGACTTTTACAAAACTACCCTAATTATATTACTAGCCTACTACTAGCCTACTAGTACTAGTCTACTGCAAAAGTTTGGGGTCTGTAAGATTTGTATTTCTCTTCTGCATTTATTTGATCAAAAATACAGTAAAAACTGTAATATTACAATTTAACATAGGCTATCTGTTTTCTATGTCATAGTAAACTGTAATTTATTCATGTGATCAAAGCGGCATCATTACTCCAGTCATGATGATAATTCATTTTAATATGCTGATTTGCTGCTCAGGAAACATTTCTTATTATTATCAATGTTGAAAACAGTTTCATATTTTTGTGGAAACCATGATACATTTTATGCAGAATTATTTGATGAACAAAGTTGAAAGAACAGCATTTATGAAGTAGATTTATTTATTTATTTATTTAAACAGTGTAAAACCCTTGACTGTCACTTTTGATCAATTTAATGCATCGATCCTTGTTGAATAAAAATATTAATTTAATTAAAAAAATCTTACTGACGTCAACATTTTGAACCGTTATGTACACTTTTGGTTTGTTTATTGCGAAATAACTCCCGATTGTTTCTCTGTCATCTAAGCAAGGCTTCGTTTCCCAAACGCACTGGTCCTCTTAGCTCCATAGGTGAGCTCAGCGAAGCACCAGCATCGAACGCTCTCTGTGATTGATTGGTTTCGTCTTGAATCCAGATGACTAGGAGAAAAAGTTCTATCCTACACAATTATCCGCTAACATTCGCTTATTTTTCCACTTAGAAGCTTATTTTACGCACTGAATTGCGTGCTAAATTAATAAAAAATTACTGGTAAAAAAACACACATTTGGATCGATATTTTTATGTGAGGATCGATCCTTTTCGATACCACGTCAGTATCGAAGTATCGAAGTATCGATACTTCAGGATCGATCCGCCCACCCCTACTAGCCAGTCTCCAGACTTAAACCCAATAGAGAATCTTTGGAGGGAGCTCAAACTCCATGTTTCTCAGCGACAGCCCAGAAACCTGACTTATCTAGAGAAGATCTGTGTGGAGGAGTGGGCCAAAATCCCTCCTGCAGTGTGTGCAAACCTGGTGAAAAACTACAGGAAACGTTTGACCTCTGTAATTGCAAACAAAGTGTAATAAGGGATCCACTGGAGGCAAGTTGAGAAATGAGAACCCAAGTGCAGTTTATTGTAACTAAAATAAAACATGAAACAAAAACATGACGTGGCATGAAAACAAAAACCATGGCATGAACATGAAACTTACACTACAGCAAAATTACAGGAAACAATACTTGACAAAGACACATGGCAAACATGAGGGCTTAAATACACAGACTAATGACAAAACAAGGGACACCTGTGAACAATGATCAGACAATTAACAAATGACAAGACATGGCAGGATCACATGACAAACAGGGAATCACATGACAGACATGGAAACAAGACATGACACAGAAACATGACAAGAACAAACCCAAAACGTGACAGAATCCCCCCCTCTAAGGGGGTCTCCCGACGCCCAACAAAACCAAAACACAACATAAGACCAGGAGGGTGGTGGAGTGGAGGAGGTCATGGGGGAGGGATGGTGGGCCAGGCCCGTGCAGGGGGACAGGACATGGGACGTGGCATGGCGTGGACGGGCCTGGGTCGTGGCATGGCGTGGGCGGACCTGGGCCGTGGCAAGGCGTGGGCGGACCTGGGCCGTGGCATGGCGTGGGCGGACCTGGGCCGTGGCAAGGCGTGGGCGGACCTGGGCCGTGGCAAGGCGTGGGCGGACCTGGCAGTGCAGGAAGCCAGGGCGGATCCGGCAGTGCAGGAAGCCAGGGCGGATCCGGCAGTGCTGGAGGCCAGGGTGGACCAGACAGTTCAGGTGGCCAAGGTGGACCAGACAGTTCAGGTGGCCAGGGTGGACCAGACAGTTCAGGTGACCATGGCGGCACGGCCTCCATGGTCCTATCAAGGACCCTACTGATCCTGAAGAGATTCAGGCTTGGCAGGCATGACGTGAAGTGGCTCAGGCTTGGCAGGCATGACGTGAAGTGGCTCAGGCTTGGCAGGCATGACGTGAAGTGGCTCAGGCTTGGCAGGCATGACGTGAAGTGGCTCAGGCTTGGCAGATACTGTGGATTTGTGGGGCTTCTCCTCAAAACCCACAGTAAATGAGGAACCGCTCAATAATAGGGCATAGTCCATGTATTGTGCCAGAGACCAATGAATTTTTCCCCCAGGTAGCTGGGAGCAAACAGGCTCATTCAAACCTACCCTAAAAATGTCTTTGAGAGCCACATCATTAAAGTCCACCAGGTGAGAGAGTTCACAAAATTCTGCCACATACGTTTCAATGGGAAAATTTCCCTGGCGTAGGTTCAGGAGGGCAACCGCTGGGTTCATTGTTGTAGGTCAAGTATTCTGTAATAAGGGATCCACTGGAGGCAAGTTGAGAAATGAGAACCCAAGTGCAGTTTATTGTAACTAAAATAAAACATGAAACAAAAACATGACGTGGCATGAAAACAACAACAATGGCATGAACGTGAAACTTACACTACAGCAAAATTACAGGAAACAATACTTGACAAAGACACATGGCAAACATGAGGGCTTAAATACACAGACTAATGACAAAACAAGGGACACCTGTGAACAATGATCAGACAATTAACAAATGACAAGACATGGCAGGATCACATGACAAACAGGAAAACACATGACAGACATGGAAACAAGACATGACACAGAAACATGACAAGAACAAACCCAAAACGTGACACAAAGGCTACTGTACCAAATATTAACATTGATTTTCTCAGGTGTTCAAATACTTATTTGCAGCTGTATCATACAAATAAATAGTTAAAAAATCATACATTGTGATTTCTGGATTTTTTTTTTTTGATTATGTCTTTCACAGTGGACATGCACCTACGATGACAATTTCAGACCCCTCCATGATTTCCAAGTGGGAGAACTTGCAAAATAGCAGGGTGTTCAAATACTTATTTTCCTCACTGTATATATATATTGCAGCACAGCACATAGCTTTGTGCCTTGTAGGCATAAGCTATATGTGCTGCATAAAATTATAATAACAATAGCCTATAAATCGTTAAAAAGGAACACTTCAGTAACACTGCACTAGAGAAAAATATATTGATTATCATATGTTACTTCAATCTCGTTTCATAATGTCATAACGAAAATAAACATTAAAAAAATGAAGCCTATTGTTTGGCGCATTTTGCTTTTCAAACGCGTGCAGAGAACATTTACTGAAGGGATCAAGCCGCTCAATCCACAAACATATTATTAATAATATGAAACATAATATTCACCATAGTATACACTCATACTAGCCTACTTTTACCATGCTGTGTTTTATTATAGAATATAAAAACATCCTTGTGTCGAACATGTATATACATTTAGCACTGAAAGATTGCCTACCAGTGTAGTTCACATTTCAACATGTTTCTGTCTATATATAGATACATATACATGTACGATATTACAATCTCATTTCATAACATACATTTTAATCTGGCACCACCAGTTTAACATGTCTTACCTTAAAAATCGTCTCATCTTCAAACCGCGTTCTTCTAATTCTTTTGAGGTAAATCCAAGTGAAACAGCACAGCACAGCACAAACACAGTCTTCCAAACTTAATGAAAAGCAGAGGAGTAAGTTACCGAAGTCTCTGATTCTTTGTTTTGAGGTAATGAGGGCGTTTACAGGTCTGCGTTCGTCCGCGTGGATCATTTGCATGTCAATCGCTCATGCGCACGTGGGCGTGGTCACATTAGAGTTAATTAGGACGCGTTTGAGAAACTGTACATGCTGCTGCTTTCATACGGATTACTTAAACAGAGAATATTCGTTTTTTAAATAATTTACATACTTTAAAAATAGAGATTCCAAGCGTTGTATAGACATGCGTTTCAGAATGAGTTTCACATTGAGAGAGACAGCAGAACGCGCATCATGTTTATTTTCTTTGTTTTACGAAAAACACAACGTTTTGTTTTTATTATGAGTGTACACAAATAAAAGAAGACATTTGACAGTTTTGAATGATGTACAACACAAGCATGTAAGATCAAAATCAACAGAGTATTTTTAGTCTCTTTTGCACTGATCTGGAAAAAAAACGAGCCTATCGCGCACCTCAGGGGGTTAATCTCCCCAGTAACTTACAACAAAGATGAAATACTTATTTTTGTTTAATAGAACAAGAGGAAAGTGACTTTCTCAGCCTTCCTTTGGGGGACACTGGTTAAGTAGACTCACAGCCTTAAATGTCATGCTACAGCACAGGCTTCATCAGTAATGGTGTTAGGACAGACTGTAAACGTAAAATGTCCTCATGCAGTGTCCGCACTAATGAATCAAGCAAAAGTCACTTCTGTCACCTCCTCCCGTTGGGGAAATTGGTTAACTACCCTCACAGCCCCGAACATTGTTTTACAGCGTGCACCAGTCACGAACCCATCCTCATGTATGATGTCTGCAATGACTGAAGTTGTGTTAGAGGATGAAGGAGAAATGACTCGCGATTGTGTTATGCTTACATACACACCTACGAGTGAAGTAAAAGAAACTCCCTTAGAGAATTCAGAATTTGAGTTGTTTGTTGGTGGTTCAACTCAAGTCATTGAAGGTAACAGACGAGCAGGTTATGCAGTAACTTCCACCACTGAAGTTGTAGCTTCAGGTCGTCTTCCAGATCATTTTTCAGCTCAAGCTACAGAACTAGTAGCCTTAACTAGAGCATGCACACTAGCTTCAGGATCAGTTGCAAATATCTACACAGATTCCAGGTATGCTTTTGGGGTAATTCATGATTTTGGTGTCATTTGGCAAAGCAGACAGTTTTTAACTTCTGCTGGATCCCCCATTAAGCATGCTGGATTAGTGAAAGATCTAATGTTTGCCAAGAAACTTCCAAAGAAATTAGCGGTGATCAAAGGGAAAGCACATCTCACAACTAATACTACGGAAGCTAAAGGTAATGCTCTTGCTGATGTAGCGGCTAAACAGGCTTGTTCCTATGCAACTGTACAAGTGTGTTCAGGTAGTACAGCACAGAAGACAATTCTGCCTCCTGAATCAATCATTGATCTGTACAAAGACGTTCCTCTATATGAAGCATGGACATGGTTAGACAAAGGAGCCACTCTGGATTCATCTGGCTGCTGGACCAAAGGGGGAAAGTATGTTGCTCCCGAATCACTGCTGCCATATTTGGCTCAACAAATACACAATTTGGGTCACAGTGGTCCAGCAACGATGAATCACAGGTTCTCAAATCAATGGTGGAATCCAAAATTCAGAAAGGTAATAATAATAATTTGTTACATTTATATAGCGCTTTTTCTGAGACCTCAAAGCGCTTTACATAGAAGTGGGGAATCTCCTCAACCACCACCAATGTGCAGCATCCACTTGGATGATGCGACGGCAGCCATATTGCGCCAGAACGCTCACCACACACCAGCTTACTGGTGGAGAGGAGACAGTGATGAAGCCAATCAGTATATGGGGATGATTAGGAGGCCATGATCGACAGAGGCCAAGGGGCAAATTTGGCCAGGATGTCGGGGTTAAACCCCTACTCTTTCGAAAGACATCCTGGGATTTTTAATGACCACAGAGAGTCAGGACCTCGGTTTAACGTCTCATCCGAAGGACGGTGCTCTTTTTGGCAGTATAGTGTCCCCGTCACTACACTGGGGTGTTAGGACCCACACAGACCACAGGGTGAGCGCCCCCTGCTGGCCTCACTAACACCTCTTCCAGCAGCAACCTGGTTTTTCCCAGGAGGTCTCCCATCCAGGTACTAACCAGGCTCAGCCCTGCTTAGCTTCAGTGGGCAACCAGTCTTGGGCTACAGGGTGATATGGCTGCTGGCGAAGGTAGCCACCGAAACAGTCAAGAGATGCATTACATGTCAGAAAAATAATGATGTGCCAGCAGCAAATACAGCAGCAACACATACCCCAGCTCCACCAGGACCATTTCGTCACTGCAAGTTGATTACATATCGTTGTCTCATTGTAAGGGAAAAACTGACGTTTTGGTAGTAATAGAAAAGTTCTCAAAATGGATAGAAGCGTATCCAACAGGGCGTGCTACAGCTGCACATACTGCTAAATGGCTTGTCACTGATGTCATTCCCAGATGGGGATTACCAGATTGCATTGACTCAGATCAAGGTACACACTTCACAGGACAGGTAGTCAAGGAAGTGTCTAGAATGTTGAAGATTAAGTGGAATCTTCACTGCGACAGGTTGAACGATCGAACAGAACAATCAAAACCAGGCTAAGCCAAATGCATCAGGAAGGAGTACCTTGGGTCGAAGCACTGCCAGCAGTACTGTTTAGTATGAGAGTGTCACCTAACAGATCAGTAGGACTGAGCCCTCATGAGATTATTACTGGACACCCGATGCAGATGCCAGGTGTGATTGATCTTAGAAATTATGATGTACACATTGCCTAAGATGCCCTGAGTGCTTTCTGTGAAAACCTCACAAAGGCAGTACAGAGTGCCAAAGAGAGAGTTGAGTCTTGTTGGCAGACTCCACCAGAAGGTGGACACACAATCATCCCAGGTCAATGGGTCATGATAAAGTCATTCAGAAACAAGCCATTAGAGCCTAAGTGGCACGGACCACATCAAGTGATGTTGATTACAGCAGCTGCAGTATTGTGTCAGGGAATGAAAACCTGGACTCATGTGTCACACTGTTAAGTTGTTCCCCCACCTACAGGGATAGGATAGGACACGGACCAGTGAGGAGCCCAGGGAAGAACCGAATGCAACAGGCTTCGGGGGCCAACCCTGCGGTGAAGACTCCCTCATAGGCCTTCCCCATCCACTAGTCCATCCTTACCTCACTGTTCTTTAGGTGTCGCTGGAATTAAGAAATAGGGAAAGAAGGAACAAGAATAGCAGGCTCAGAAAAGGATACAACCCTAGTGTTTGAACAAATACTGCTCTATCTGTCTTTTGTTTTCTTTCTTACTCTGTGCAGATACCACTTGATGGCTGTCCCGAGACCCATATGCACCAACCTCCTCACCTGCGTATGAAGCCACAACCTCAAGAAAACAAGTAGACCCACTGCCAAGCCAACTATCACAAAAGAAAAAGAAAAAAATACACAACGCAGAGACTCATATAGGGGAACTTCACTCATCCATCAACATGATCAAGATTGTCGTACTACTAACCATCATGGACATCGCACAAAGTATAGACTCCAGAAACAACATATTCTTAGAGCTGATGAATATGTCAAAAAAACACCTTGTTTGCTGAAAACAATGTTTGCATGCCACACCCGCTTTCAGTAGGAGCAGAAAACCCATGGGTGGCACACCCCCTCTACATCTACAAAATTCAGCTCCTACCACAAACAACGAAGATGGCTGCATTCTAGGACTCACTTGTGCTCAAACATGGTGGTCAAGAACTCTTGGAGCATTAATCCAGTCTTATGGTGTCATGCAGGCCCTTGATCAAGTCAGAAGCTTATCGAATTCTGTACAGAAATTGGCCAATGATACAGCTTTGGCCCTGGGTAACATCACAAACGCTCTCGCTTCGCACAAGATAATGATCTTACAGAACAGAGTGGCCTTGGATTACATTCTTGCAACGCAAGGGGGAGCCTGCACCATTATCGGCCCTGAGTGCTGCACCGGGTTAATGGATCCAACAGAGAACTTGAACAAAATCCAACAAGACATTCTTGATCTTTCAGCAAAATTACACCAGATGACTGAAGATAATTCTTCATGGTTCGGAAACTGTTACGTAAAGTACAGGCGGAAGTTATTGCAAGTAAAAAGACTCTTTATTTGAACAAAATTCATTCAGGATGAAACAACTACTTTCTGCTTTCAGAGGCAGAAGTCTCTAAACTCCTCCTTTCCAATCGCCCTACTACCTGTCCGCTTGATCCTATTCCCACTAATCTACTTCAAGCCATTTCTTCCTCAGTTGTACCCGCACTCACGCACATCATCAACACCTTTCTTCACACTGGTACCTTTCCCACAGCATTTAAGCAGGCTTGGGTAACCCCACTGCTTAAGAAACTCACTCTAAATCCAGTACATCTACAGATTGGTATCCCTTCTTACATTCATCACGAAAACACTTGAACGAGTTGTTTTCAACCAGATCTCTTCCTTTCTTACACAGAACAACCTCCTGGACAACAATCAGTCTGGTTCCAAAAGCGGACACTCAACTGAGACTGCCCTGCTCTCAGTAATTGAAGCTCTGAGATTGGCAAGAGCAGCTTCCAAATCCTCAGTTCTCATCCTGCTGGATCTGTCTGATGCCTTTGACACAGTTAACCACCAGATCCTCCTGTCAATCCTAAAGATGAAGAGCATCTCGGGAACCGCACTCCAATGGTTCAAGTCTTACCTCTCAGGTATGTCCTTTAGGGTGTCGTGGAGGGGTGAGGTGTCTGAGACCCAACATCTAGCTACTGGAGTGCCCCAGGGCTCAGTGCTTGGGCCACTTCTCTTCTCCATCTACATGACATTACTAGGATCTGTGATTCAGAAAAATGGCTTTTACTATCACTTCTATGCTGATGACACACAACTCTACCTCTCATTCCAGCCTGATGATCTGACGGTAGCTGCTCGCATCTCAGCCTGCCTGACAGACATTTCTGGCTGGATGAAGGACCACCACCTTCAACTAAACCTTGCGAAGACAGAGCTGCTTATGGTCCCGGCCAACCCAACACTTCATTACAACTTCACCACAACTTCACCATTCAAGCTAGGCTCGTCATCCATAACTCCATCAAGGTCAGCCAGGAACCTTGGAGTTGTAATTGATGATCAATTGAACTTTACAGATAATATTGCTAGAACTGGCCGGTCCTGCAGATTTGCCTTGTACAACATTTGGAGGATCAGGCCCTTCCTATCAGAGCATGCTACACAACTCCTTGTCCAAGCGCTTGTTCTATCCAGAATGGACTATTGTAATGCTCTCCTGGCTGGTCTTCCAGCTTGCACTGTCAAACCTCTGCAACTGATCCAAAATGCATCCGCTAGAGTGGTCTTTAACGAGCCGAAGAGGGCACACATCACTCCTCACAAAATTGCACTGGTTGCCAGTTGCCACTCGCATCAAATTCAAGTCACTGACGTCTGCCTTCAGAACAACCGCTGGCTCTGCTCCCTTTTACCTAAACTCATTACTTCAGACTTATGTGCCATCCAGAAACTTGCGCTCTGCAAGCGAACATCATCTTGTGGTGCCATCTCAGAGGCACAAAATCTCTTTCTCTGACCTTTACCTTGACTGTTCCCTGCTGGTGGAATGATCTGCCTAATTAACCAGAGCTGCTGAGTCCGTAGCCATTTTCAAGAAACGGCTGAAGACGCATCTTTTTCAGCAGCACTTGATCCAGTAATACTTTCTCTTCTATTCTATTTATAAAAATAAAAAAATAATAATAATAAAATGTTTTACATGTACTGTGTTAGATTAAACTGAAAAGGGTCATAGCACTTGCATATTGTTGTCCCACTGTTAGTTTAACTGCTTCTATTGTTCTCATTTTTAAGTCGCTTTGGATAAAAGCGTCTCCTAAATGTAAATGTAATCCGTATAAAATGTGCATTTCTCTCTATAGGTGCGTTCACTACTGCAGTAACTATTGCAGCCGACACTGACACAGGAAACACTAGTTTCATGTAACAAAGTTTCATGTAACAAAGTTCGGGAGGAGCACGTTCAGGTAATCAACCAATCAGCACAAGAGGAAGCCGGTATAAATAAAGCCTTTCCTTACCTTCTGTCTCACGACAAGTTTCTCAGCATTTGACTCCGCCCTTGTGCCGTCATGTCTGAGTTAGAGCTCTTCCCCTCCGACGATGATTCTCTCGTCACGGACAAGCCTCCATCGCAATCCGCAGATCCAAGGATCATTCCATCTCCACCGAAATCTACAATCTACTCACCCTTCTGTTTCAGCTCCGATTTCATCGGCTCGAACGAGCAAGGCCCGCCGGGCCCCGATCGCTCACCCCGTAGCGTCTTCACCTTCCTCACACGCAGTGCCGGGCCCCGCCCACGCACCACGCTGCCGCAGACCTTCCGCCAGCCTGGAATTCCTGGAATTCCTAAAGGAATTCAAATAACTCAGCCCCAGAGCCAGTCGCGGAAGGGCTTCAATCTCCTCCAGGTCAACTCTTCTCCTCAGCCCCTCCCACCGCGGCACCGCAAGCTCCAGATCCCTGCAACACCAACTACATATCAGCTCCTCAAACATTCCCTCTCCCTCCTAACGTTACCTCTTTCAATTTATAATAGCTAAAAGCGGACTCGCCATGCTTAGCGTGAACCCTTGGTATTTCTAGCTGATATGATCCTTGCCACTGTTGCCTTTGGCTTGCTCAGTTGGGGATATTTTGGGGATATTTAATTAAATTTTATCAATCAATAAATTCCTCTTGAAACAAACTTTGTTGTATTATTTTAATTTAATACTGTGAAGCTGCTTTGATACAATCTGTATTGTGAAAAGCGCTAGGATCTGTTGGGTTTATATTCAGTGAGCATATCTGCAATGTATTGAGGTCCTAGGCCATTGAATGATTTATATACCAGTAATAATACTTTAAAATCAATCCTAAATCTAACTGGGAGCCAGTGTAAAGACCTGAGGACTGGTGTGATATGTTCATATTTCCTGGTTCTGCTCAGAATCCTAGCGGCAGCGTTCTGTATGAGCTGTAACTGTCTTATGGTCTTTTTGGGAAGGCCAGTGAGGAGTCCATTACAATAACCCTGCTGGTGATGAAAGCATGCACAAGTTTCTCTAAGTCTTGTCTGGAAACAAAGCATATAATTCTTGCAATATTTTTGAGATGATAGTATGCTGATTTAGTTATTGCTTTGACATGACTACTGAAACTAAGGCCTAAGGAAAAAAACGATCGAATAATTTTAATCGCGTCCAATCTTACAGACTGCCCAAATTGTTCCGAACGCGAACTCCTCTCGCTGCTTGGCCACCTAAACTATGCAATGCGCATTATTTCGCAAGGCTGCCCTTTCATCGCGCATCTCCTCGCCCTCTCGTCATCCGTTCACGCGCTGGAAGACCGAATTATCCTATCTTGCGAGTGCAAAAATGAGCTAAAATTATGGATAACTTTCCTCAACCAGTGGAATGGCTTAACTTTTTTTTACGACGACTTCATCTCTCTCCCCCTCGATATCAAACTGTTCACAGATGCAGCCCCCTCGATCGGCTTCGGGGGTTATTACCCAGGAACGCTGGTTCGCGTCTCCCTGCCCCCCCCAGCTACTAGACACTCCCCAGTCTTCAGCCTCCTCGGCCCTTTCCGAGCTCTACCCGATCGTCGACGCAGCTTCCCTATGGGGGAAAGAGTGGTCATCCAAAAGCATTCAAGTCCATTGCGACAACGAAGCAACCGTACACTGCATTAACAAAGGTCGTTCTCGCTCACCTGCGTTAATGCCACTCCTCAGACGCCTCATCTGGATCTCCTCCTGCGATCAGTTCATAATAAATGCAAAACACGTCCCAGGTGCTCAAAACCAAATCGCTGACTCTCTCTCCCGTTTCTCTTTTCAGAAATTCAGGATGCTGGCACCAGAAGCGGACCCCATTCCAACCCCAGTACCTCATTATTCTCAACTAATCTTCCCATAAACCATCCGCTAAAATCCCTTCTGGACACGTCCGCACGCAGTGATGGCTCCCCGTTCGTGGGCCGGGCTCTGTCCCCCTTCCGAAGCGCTGGTCGAGCCCTCCCGTTCGAATTGCAGTGAGAGCCTGCCTGTCTTAATTGTCGTCGGACGGCCGCGCTCATGTCGCCGTGCGGGCTCCCCGTTCGTCGGGCCGCGAGGGGTCTATTCCCGTGTCTCAGCCCCCTTCGAAGCGTCGGTCGAGCCCTCCCGACCGAGTACAGCGGGCGCCCCCCGTTCAACCACTGGCGAGGCTTACCCGTCCGATGCTGTGAGCATCCAAGTTCCCGTTGGATGCCGCGAGAGCCCTCCCGGTTGAACGGCTTAACTCGTTCCCAAATCACGCTCGTATAAATCTGGCGTCATCGAGCTGTCAGTTCAACTGCTGGCGGGGCTTATCTGTCCGATGCCGTGAGCATCCAAGTTCCCGTCGGACGTTGCGAGATCCCTCACGGTCGAACGGTCAAGCTCGTTCTCTAGTAAATACTTTCTCATATGCCCTTCACTTTTTTGGGGGGTTTAGTTCTACGCTCGCTGTCCCGCGCTTACCTGGCCTTTTTGGGGGAGTACTCTGGGTTCGGGCCAAATTCCGAGCTCGGAGCCCTCCCCCGGACAGCAAGCCAAATACGCATAAATACTAAATCAGATTCCATGTACGTGTGAACTCGTGAAATGAAGTTTCATGTAAAAAAGTTCGGGAGGAGCACGTTCAGGTAATCAACCAATCAACCAATCAGCACAAGAGGAAGCCGGTATAAATAAAGCCTTTCCTCACCTTCTGTCTCACGACAAGTTTCTCAGCATCCCTCCCGCACCCCATCACCTCACACTCGGCTGGGTCTGTACGTGTGAACTCGTGAAACAATTAAAATGTCTTCTTGCTATATTTGACACATTCACAATCATTACTTTTGCCGGTTCTTTGTGACAGCTTTTAGGTGCGTTATTGGCAGCGATGCGTCACCCTCTGGTTACATGAACCACCACCACCGCATCAGCACCGAAAACATGGTGATTTTTTTTAGACAATAATCGCACAACCTATTGGATATTCTATAATTAAATCAACTAATCGAATAGGCCTATTCAAAGATCGTGACTCATCCTTATATTAACTGCTCGTCGTCAAACATTTATCTCCTGAAAGTTTTGCGCATATCTCTGTCTCCTTAGTGCACCACAAGCCCCTATATTGGCAACTCCTAACCACTTGAGAGAACTCTCGAGCTGTCCTAAATAACTGGGAGAGTAAGAGTGATTATTAGCTTCAAGAAATCTGATAACTTGCCTTTATACTTAAGTTTGGAAGTAGGAGTACATTTCATGAATTCTCAGCACTTAAGACTAAAATGGCACTTTGAGAAGCTTGATAAATACGGGCCCTGGTGTCATTTATGTTAGGTCGATTTTGTCCTACATTTTTCCTCTATGGATTTATTAAAGACCATGGGCCCTATTTTAACGATCTGAAACGCAAGTATCAAGCGTGAAACGCAAGTAACTCTGTGGGCGGGTCTTGGGCGTTGTTGCTATTATACCGGTGGGATAAATGACTCTTGTGCCCGACGCAAATCTAAAATGGGTTGGTCTGAAGTAGCTTCATTATTCATAGGTGTGGTTTGGGCGTAACGTGAAATAAACCAATCAGAGCGACATCTCACATTTCCTTTAAGAGCAGACGCGCTTTTTCCGTGGCGGATTGCTATTGTAACGGCGGATTTGCCAGGCGCACGCCAGCAGCGGTTCACAGCCGAGGAGAGCAACGCTCTCGTCACGGCCGTAAAACACAGAGAAGTGACATTGGGGATGGAGAAACCCACCCAAATTAACTTCGGTTAAACAGGCGTATGATAGTTTGGGTAAATGTGTAAGATGTATGCTTCTATAATAAATAAATTGTCTGTCTGTCTATCTATCTATCTATCTATCTATCTATCGTAATAATGTATGATTTGCAAAAATGAAAACTGCTGCTTCTGTGTAGATTAGAGAATCAAAGTGTATGCCCGTTGTGCACACGCTACATTGATTATGGCCAAGCATGCGCCCTTAAAATAGCATATGAATAACATGCGCAATGCGCCACTGACTTTAAACTAGGTTTTTTCGGTCAGTGGCGGAATTGTTTTCTAAACCTGCAAAATAGCATGAGGGAACGTTTGCGCCGGAACACGCCTCCTCTTTGCGCTGAACCGCCCCGGCGCAAGTGTTTTTCCTAGTTTACCGACGTGCGTCTGTGGAGGGAAAAGTCCGCTGTGCGCGGGTGCAAAATAGGAATGATACATGCGTCGGTGTACAAAGTCAATTGCGCTGGGTGCAAGATAGGGCCCTATATCTGGGTTTTCATCACAGATTTGCGCAAAACTTTTGTGATATTTTCCAAATGTCAATAAAAAAACTATTGCGAAATGATGCCGTTTCCATTAACCGATTTTATGCGACTAGAACGTAATTTTTTCTTCTCGCAAATAAATCATTCCAAAAATCATGGCAACGGATGTTAGTAGGTTTAAGTATATCGTAAGCCACTGCACTTGCCGTTATTTTTAACCAGAGGAGACTTAGGTGTATTATACAAGCATTAATGGCAAGGAATTCCCCATAAACTGTTTTTCCTAGTTTACCGACGTGCGTCTGTGGAGGGAAAAGTCCGCTGTGCGCGGGTGCAAAATAGGAATGATACATGCGTCGGTGTACAAAGTCAATTGCGCTGGGTGCAAGATAGGGCCCTATATCTGGGTTTTCATCACAGATTTGCGCAAAACTTTTGTGATATTTTCCAAATGTCAATAAAAAAACTATTGCGAAATGATGCCATTTCCATTAACCGATTTTATGCGACTGTAACAGAGTTAGAATTGTATTTAGTTTTATTGTGAATCCTCCTGAATTCAACAGTAGTTATTCATTTCATGTTAAAGTAGTGCCCTCATGTGGTTTGTTTGGGAGCTGCAGACAAAAATGCGTGGTTTGACGGAATATAGCGTAACACAGCAGTTGCTACGGGGAATGCGTGCTGTTGGTGCGTATGGTCATGCTCTGTCTCATTTTGGCAATATTTGTGTGATTATGACGCAAAATGATTAGCAATTTCAAGTATTTTATGTTTGTGATTTGGTTTAGCCAATGTTTAAACCATTTAATCCGAGTAGTAACATATATTTGATTAGTTATGGCCTTTTTGTAAACTTCCGTCTGATAGTGCTCTCGTTAGCAAGGCCACGAGGTTGCTAATTATATCGTATATTTTATTTAGATGTGTAATGTCTGCAGCAAAACACCACTGAGAGGATGTTTTATTTCACTTTTCAGGTATGTTTTTATGTATATTTTTGTGTTTATTATTGCTTTTGCTTTTATTATTGCGTCATGTTTCATACGAAATGTGGTCATGTCGTGTGTTCTATTATTGGTTATATACTGTTGTAGCGTAACACAGCAGTTGCTACGGGGAATGCGTGCTGTTGATGTGTAATGTCTGCAGCAAAACACCACTGAGAGGATGTTTTATTTCACTTTTCAGTAAATACAGATCAACAGAAATGATGTGTCCTTGCATTTATTGGGGAATTGAGCCCACTGACTCCTGTTTATCTGAGTGCACGAAGGACGTGTGAACGAACCACAACGCAGAATACGGGGAAAGAGACCAGATCCAGTTACAAAAGCGACGAGGTCCGTCACATTGGTACCGTGACCTTTTTGGATCAACTGATCATCTTGAAGAAGATCGCCGTGAGGTTGCTGTTTACCTGTAGTTTGCTGATTTAAGTACTTTTTGAATGCAGTCTTTTTGAAGGAAGTCTTTTTGAATGCAATTTTTTTTTTTTTTTTTTTTTTTTTTTTTACGCAGTGTTTTTGAATGTTTTTTTTTTTTTTTTTTTTTTGGATGAAGACTGAATGTTTTTGTTTGTTTGTTTTTGCATATAGACTTTTGAATGAGGACATTTTCAACTGATATGTCACTACTGCTTTCGGACTGTTACAGATAGGCTAACGAGTTATGAACTGCTGAGTAACTTTTGAATTCATATTGTTTCAAAACTTTCATTCATGGGTGAAAAATTTGTTCAACGATTTAATGTTAGCAGTCCTGTGAGCCCTTTTATTCCACGTGGAAGGGGTGTCTTGAACAACAGCCTTTGTGCTTGGCGAACCTACACCTAATGTCAGTAGGGAAAGTCCTTTGTGCATGGCGTTCGATAATGCACAGGGTGCTGGATGTGGTCTGCTTTTTCGAGACCCACCTGTTGAGCACCATGTTGGAAACACGTCTACCCCACGTAGTGCGAATTGCGATAATCAGATGTTGGATTGTTTAGCCGACATGTTTGGGCGGCTGGGTGACCAAATTAGTGATGCTGTCGCTGCCAAAATAATTGAAAGTGGAACAATGTCTGCGAGCCGCGAGTCTCATGTCGGCAAAGAGATAAATTCTGACAGTTTCACCAAACAAGATGTTTCTCAAGTGACCGTACATGTCACTACCGACAGAGAACCTGTAATTTTCAGAGGTGACGGTAGTGATAAATTTGCGGTACACGAATGGATTGAGATGACCAGGACTCTTCTGTCAAAACAGAAGTGTGCTGTTGAAAATCAAGCAGATGAGATAATATCGCGATTGATGGGCAAAGCGGGGGATATTGTGAGAATTAGTCTAAGAAGTGACTCGTCTCTTGATGTCAAGAATGACCCTGACATAATTTACTCTATTCTCCTGAAATATTTCAGTGTTGCACCATCGTGCCTTCCGTTGGCTGACTTTTATTCGACTCTGCCTAAGCCCAGTGAGACCGCAGTAGATTACTGGATCAGAATCAATAAGGCAGCAGATCTAGCAGATGAAGGCCTGCGTAGACAAGGGCGGGCCATGGATAATATCAGTGAAGAGGTGGCTCACATGTTTGTAAAATATTGCCCTGATCCTGTTCTGTCTGGTCTCTTTAAGCACAAGCCGATCAGTGAATGGACTGCTAGAGAAGTCCAGCGGAGGTTGGATGAGTATCAGAGAGAGCGACGCTCCTCTCTGGCTTCTGCCAGCTCTCTCGGTGTGAGAAATGTTGATGTGGCACGTAGTGATAACCATTTGCCAATATCTCACTTTCAGGGAACTGGTGCTAGCTTTGCAAACTATGTGAATCCCGCTCCTGCGCCTGGTGGCGTACACGACCCTTTGCGCAATGCTTGCTGTTCTGATCAAACTGTTCCTAAGTCCCAGGATATTGGAAAATCAGATGAGAATGTCCTGAACCGTATGATGGGCATGTTGGAGCAGGTGATGGAAAGAGTACAGCAGGGTAACAATAGCCAGCCTGAGAAGAATGTGAATTTCAGATACAGAGGCAGAGCAAGAGGCTGCGGCGTTTGTGGTAATACTGCACATTCCACTAAGACTCACTGTCTTAAGGACAGGTTGTGTTTTGGTTGTTTTTCTCCGGGACATGCTCATTCAGCCTGTCCACAGCCTCAGTCGGGAAACTAACCGACCTGTATATGGTGGGAGGTTGTACAGGTTTGGATAGCAACTCCCAAACTGATGTCGATATTGCAAATGCTGAAAACATGTTCATGTCTGCTAAACAATCTTGTTGTGGTGAGAATGTTGTGTTCCAGAACACGAGTGTCGTCTGCAGAAATGACAGTCTGTTCTACACTCCCGTCATTGTGGCTAATAAAGTGGTCCTGGATGGAATGCTCGACAGTGGATCCATGGCATGTACCATGAGTGAGAGTGCAGAACAGAAATTGTTAGATGCTGGAATAATCAGCGACCAGTGTAGAGGCAGCCCAGATGTTACGCTAATTGGCTGCGGAGGCAGCCGGGTAAAACCAAAATGTACTGTCACACTTGAGAGGTTTATGGATGCAAAATGTTGGTACCTACATTGATTGTCAGTGGGCAGCATGATGAATTCATTGTTGGTACGAATGTTATCAAACACATCATAAGATGTTCTAAGCAATGTGATTTGTTTTGGAAGACAGTTTCGACTCCTAATGTGTGTAATGATCCTATGTCTGAGGCTTTCCTGTCTATGCTTGCAGGCTTGAATCGCTGGAGGGGTGATGGGGTGCCTGACAAAATTGGCACCGTGAGATGTAATTCTGCAATCTGTCTGGAGCCTGGTTGTGAATACCTTGTGTGGGGTAGATTGCCTAAACATACGGAGGTGTCTCCAGGTAGTGCTGTGCTGACAGAGCCAACAAATTCTCGGTCAGCGCCTAAAGGCATTCTTGTGGCCAGGCTCGTTACTCACCTATGGGGGGACAGGTGGGTTCCATTGAAGTTAATCAATACCTGGAACAAACCTGTTATGCTGAAGCGTAATGCCAAGATAGCTGATTTGTTTCCAGGTATTGCGCTTGAAGACATGGATGATGGGAACCAGATTTCTCAGATGCAGCAAAATCAGGCAGGGGGTAGTAATTCAACTGATCTGAGGTCCATTGCTGAGAAGCTAAAGTCAGTTGGTCTGGAAGGGCTTGATCTGGATTCCTGTGATGCGTCTGAGCATTGTAGACAGAAATTGGCCGATACAATCATGCAGTACAATGATGTCTTTTCACGCCATCATTTGGATTGTGGCAATGCTACTGAATTTGTCCATAGGATCCATCTTTCAGACACAAAACCGTTCCGACTTCCGTACCGACGTGTGGCGCCCAGTCAGTATCAAGTGTTGCGTCGTGTTTTGAATGAAATGGAGGAAAAGGAGATTATTCGCAAATCGACTAGCGAGTTTGCGTCTCCTTTGGTCCTTGTTTGGAAAAAGAATGGTGATTTACGCGTGTGTACGGATTTCCGGTGGTTAAACAAAAGGACGTTTAAAGATGCTCATCCGTTGCCTCACCAGGCCGATTGTTTGGCTGCGTTAGGCGGAAATTCACTATTCAGCACAATGGACTTGACCTCCGGCTTTTACAATATGCCTTTACATGAGGATGACCGAAAGTACTCAGCCTTTACAACGCCTATGGGCCTATTTGAGTACAATCGGCTTCCTCAAGGGCTTTGTAATAGTCCGGGCAGTTTTATGCGCATGATGACAAGTATTTTTGGGGACCAAAACTTCCTAAGTTTGTTGTGCTATTTAGATGACTTGATTGTTTTTGGACCCGACGAAACGACAGCATTGAGACGTCTTGAGATGGTATTCGGTCGGTTGAGAACGCACAATCTGAAACTTGCCCCCAAGAAATGTCATTTCCTTAGGAAATCTGTGCAATTTCTTGGACATGTGATTGATGAGTCTGGTGTATCCACAGATCCAAGTAAGGTTGAGAGTATATCCAAAATGACCAGCTTGGATCTGATGGAGGCTGATGGAATTACACCGTCCCAGAAGCGCATAAGATCTTTCCTTGGTATGGTTAACTATTATCAGCATTTTGTACCCAACTACTCAACCGTGGCCAAACCCCTTTTCGATCTATTGAAAGGTCAGATAAAAAGAGCCAAAAGGGGTCGCGCAAATAAAAGGAACTGTGCATTAAGGAAATTGACTGTAGCTGATTGGACACCTGAGGCGCAGCTGGCATTTGAGAATCTTAAGACGGCCATGGTAGAAGCAGTTGTCTTGGCCCATCCGGATTTTAGCCGCCCTTTTGTCCTTTCGACCGATGCTTCTTTAGACGGCATTGGAGCTGTGCTGTCTCAAGTTCAGGCACGTGACACTAGAGCTAGACCTATAGCATTTGCCAGTAAGTCGCTTTCTCCATCTCAGCGAAATTACCCGGCACATCGCTTAGAGTTTTTAGCGTTAAAATGGGCAGTTTGCGAGAAGTTCAGCCACTGGCTGAAAGGTCACGTATTTACGGTGTGGACCGATAACAACCCGCTCACCCACATTTTGTCCAAACCTAAGCTTGATTGTTGTGAGCAGCGGTGGGTGGCCAAACTTGCGGCGTACAATTTTGACATCAAGTATGTACCGGGTGCGCAGAATGTTGTGGCTGACGCTTTGAGTAGGGTTCCATTCGTGAATACTAGCATCGGCTCTAGACTGTTATGTGAGAAATATGTCAAACTTTTGTCTGAAGTACAGGAGGTTTCTGCCGGCTCAGTTCAGGATGCTTTTCGGTGGTCTTGTGGGTCTGAGGGAAAGCAGGGTGTTTCTAGCAGCGGTCCTTTGCACAGTAATTCGGTGAATGTTGCACGAACTTCCTTGGATAAGGAGGATGTAGTGGCCATGCTTGACTCACAAATGGCATGGGAAGACGGTGCAAGACTTCGTGCTTTGTCTGTTTTGGATCATCTTCCTCAGATGGTTCCCGACTCAGAGATGCAGCCTACATATTCCGAACGTGACCTGCGTGAAAAGCAGCTTTCTGATAGTGTGCTGTCAAGGGTTATTCATTATGTGGAAAGACATCGCAGACCTAGCAGGCGTGAGAGAGCAAAGGAATCTGTTGGGTTCCTTAGGTACATTAAGCATTGGGAGAAATTTTTTGTGAGAAATGGGATTCTCTACCGGATCTGTAGAGGAGTTTTTCAGTCCAGGAGTTTGGGACTGGTGAGACGTCGTTTCTTTTGGCTGAGCCTCGACAGAGACGTTAGAGAGTATGTACGACACTGTCAAAGGTGTGTTATCGGTAAAACTGCTGAGCCTGAGGGTCGAGCACCCCTAGAAAATATTGTGACCAGTAGACCATTGCAGTTGGTATGCATTGATTTTTGGTCCGCTGAAGATCATAAAAACAAGTCAGTCGATGTCTTAGTGATCACCGATCACTTTACTAGGTTGGCACATGCGTTTCAATGCAAAGATCAGTCTGCTAAACAGGTGGCACGGGTCTTGTGGGACAAATACTTTTGTGTGTTTGGGTTTCCTGAACGCATTCACAGTGACCAGGGGGCAAGCTTCGAGGGCCAGTTGATTTGTGAGCTTCTTCGGGTGTCTGGGGTACAAAAATCACATACAACTCCCTACCATCCTATGGGGAATGGTAGTGTGGAGCGATTTAATAGGACCCTGGGGAGCATGATCCGTACATTGGCTCCTGATGCAAAGCGTAATTGGCCGAGACAACTGCAATCTTTGACTTTCTTGTACAACTGTACTGTTCATGAGACGACGGGCTATGCTCCATTTTATCTCATGTTCGGTAGAGTTCCTCGCCTTCCGGTAGACATCATTTTCCGTTCTGTATTGGAGGATCACACTGTGACTTGCTACGACAAGTATGTGGCTTCTCTTTTGAAAGATTTGGAGGAGGCCTTGTCATTAGCTCAGGCGCATGCTTCAAAGGAACAGAGTAGGCACGCAGTGCTCTACAACAGGAGAGTCAAAGGTCAGGACATTGATGTTGGTGATCGTGTTCTTCTAGCGAACAAGGCTGGAAGAGGCAAGCGAAAGCTAGCTGACAGGTGGATGTCTGCCGTCTTTGTTGTGGTGGATAGAAATGTCGACACTCACATTTTCAAGATTAGGGATGCAAGCACTGGTCAGGAAAAGGTTGTGCATCGCAACCTTTTGCTACCTGTGAACTTTTTGCCGTTAGACAAAGCAGAGTGTACAGTATCCGACACAGTTCCATCTTCGTCTGTGCCTGATTCATGCGACAAAAACAATGTTTCTGAGTCTTTGGCAAGTATGGGTGTTGACAGTTTGAAATCTGGGACGAGTGTCAGAGATGGTGGGTTGGCAAAGATGCATGAGGATTCAGTGTCTGTTAAACCTGATGATGGTTTGTCTCTTGATGCTAATGTCTCATGTGCTACAACTGACAGTCATGCCAGAACATCTGACTGGGTTTCTGGGTTGCCCGATGAATGTTCACAGCTGGGATCAGTTGTGTCTTTGAGCAATATGTCAGTGAGTGCACAAAACGAACAGTTTGATAGTTCGAGTGTTACTAGGAGTTTGAATTCTGAGGTGGAATCTGTGAGTATTGCATGTTCTGTGATTGCAAATCCTTCAGCAGATGTTTCCAAAGTTGATGCTGAAGATGTGGCAGTTTCTGACGCTGGGACCTTTATCGTGGCCAGGTCTCGTTTTGGGCGTTTCCTCAAGCCTGTGAATAGACTGTTGTACACTATGTCTAGGCAAGATGTTGTGTCACTGCCTGGTTGCAGAATTCAGACTGTTTGAATGTTTATTTGTTTTAGTACTGAGTTGTTCAACATGTTTGTAAACAAATATGATTTAGGATGTACAAATGAGAAGACACAAGTTATAACATTTTTATTTTGTTTTTATTCAATGTTTTTTTCTTTTCGTGACATACCTTAATATGTGTGTTACATTTGCTTACTATATACCTTGACATAGAGTTTTGTGAGATGTATATGGGCATCTTACTGCCAGATGTTGGTCTGAGAGTTTTGCGCTCCTCTCTTTCCACTTCATCTTTTCAGATAACCTAGAGTTTGGCTTACCAGTAGGTATCTCTGTGTGTGTACGGCAATGTGAATGTATTGAAGGGTGTTTTATTTTTGTACTACTGCTCCCTTAATTCAGTAGAATTCAGTGGGGGTGAATGTAACAGAGTTAGAATTGTATTTAGTTTTATTGTGAATCCTCCTGAATTCAACAGTAGTTATTCATTTCATGTTAAAGTAGTGCCCTCATGTGGTTTGTTTGGGAGCTGCAGACAAAAATGCGTGGTTTGACGGAATATAGCGTAACACAGCAGTTGCTACGGGGAATGCGTGCTGTTGGTGCGTATGGTCATGCTCTGTCTCATTGTGGCAATATTTGTGTGATTATGACGCAAAATGATTAGCAATTTCAAGTATTTTGTGTTTGTGATTTGGTTTAGCCAATGTTTAAACCATTTAATCCGAGTAGTAACATATATTTGATTAGTTATGGCCTTTTTGTAAACTTCCGTCTGATAGTGCTCTCGTTAGCAAGGCCACGAGGTTGCTAATTATATCGTATATTTTATTTAGATGTGTAATGTCTGCAGCAAAACACCACTGAGAGGATGTTTTATTTCACTTTTCAGGTATGTTTTTATGTATATTTTTGTGTTTATTATTGCTTTTGCTTTTATTATTGCGTCATGTTTCATACGAAATGTGGTCATGTCGTGTGTTCTATTATTGGTTATATACTGTTGTATCGTAACACAGCAGTTGCTACGGGGAATCCGTGCTGTTGATGTGTAATGTCTGCAGCAAAACACCACTGAGAGGATGTTTTATTTCACTTTTCAGTAAATACAGATCAACAGAAATGATGTGTCCTTGCATTTATTGGGGAATTGAGCCCACTGACTCCTGTTTATCTGAGTGCACGAAGGACGTGTGAACGAACCACAACGCAGAATACGGGGAAAGAGACCAGATCCAGTTACAAAAGCGACGAGGTCCGTCACACGACTAGAACGTAATTTTTTCTTCTCGCAATAAATCATTCCAAAAATCATGGCAACGGATGTTAGTAGGTTTAAGTATATCGTAAGCCACTGCACTTGCCGTTATTTTTAACCAGAGGAGACTTAGGTGTATTATACAAGCATTAATGGCAAGGAATTCCCCTTATACTTTGAGAGCAGCCACGTATGAGGTGTGTTTCTCCCTCCTATCTGCTTCAAGGTCTTGATAAATTGTGGCATTATTTTGTTGTTTATAATCCAGTATTCCTGTAATTCTTTTGTCTTTTATGAGTTTAATAAAGAATATTAATATTTTGTCCAAACATACGATGCCTTCTTTATAGAAGGATTTAGTTTTTCCTTATTCGATATTCCTTTTTCAAATTGCCTTGAAAAACCACGTCATGTGAGCTCAAATATTTATTTTTTTGCGATATATATGGGAGTTTTTGTGAAATTTACGTGTTTCCATTGGGTGTATTTTCAATTCACAATTATAATTTCAGAAAATTGAAGGGTAATGGGAAAGCAGTTACTTATGTCACCTAGTGGCCAACGTTTGAATAATCAATGACCCAGGTCCCAGCCGCAGAAACGCAACAGACAGTCAAAGTTGAATACAAAAATACACTTTATTAAGGGCCGACAAACACTAAATAGGAAATACCGATACGTAGGGGAAATTAAAATAGTTCACTAAATTCAAGTCTAAATTCAAGAAATCATTTAGCCAGAAGTTAAGGTTCAGTGGTTGCGTGGCTTCTCGGTAGTTCGCTCCAACTGTCCTCCCCCAAAGCGGTCAAGCGGACACGTCCAGAGGGTCACGGCAGTCGTCAGACCCACAGGAGATAGTTACGGCACTCTAGGCAGCAAACAGTGAGCGTTGAGGGAGATTCCGGTGTAACCAAGGCAGTCTTTGCGGCAGCACTGAGCTCAGGGACCCCAAGATGGATAAGCCAGAGGCTAGAAAAGAGCACCAAGAATGACCACCAGCACCACAGATAAGGAGGACACACGCACACTGTAATACAATAAAATATAGTTACAGCCCTTCAGGCAACAATAGCGAGCGTTGAGGAAGGTTTGAGGGTAGCCACACAGTCTTCAGGACAGCGCCAGACACTGGGACCACAGAGTGGGTATATCAGAGGCTAGAAGAGAGCAACTAAAATGAAGACCGGTACCACAGATAACAGAGGGCACACACACTCACACTGTGTTGTAATAAAATATAGTTACAGCTCTTTAGACAGCAATAGCGAGCATTGAGGAAAGTCAGCTGCAGTACACCGGCGTTCAGACAAATCAGCCTGGGAACCTGGACTTCCTTTGCAGAGTAGTGGAGTGTGGAGTGCACTGACAACGACGACAGGTTTGTCCATGAGCAGATGTCTAAAAAGAGTCAAGTAGGGCAGAATAAGGGCAGGATTTAATCCCTATAATTTAAAAATTCAAAAAGGACCAAGACACTTCATATGAATAAAGACATTTTGAATATATACAGTTGTACCCAAACACAATAAAACTAACACAATTCTGAAAAAAAGCTATTTTGTTTTCTAATTTGATCATTTTATCATCTTGACTTATCAGTACACGTAGAGTTTCTAAAAAAAACTGGTGCCAAGGCCTTTCACTTTTAGTCAGCGCTCATCATCCTGGGTTTAAGACGCTGTTCAACACTTGTTCAACAGATAGAACATCTTTCGAGACATCCTTCAATATGCAGGCTTCAACAGTTTAAACTAAACAACAACTGAAGGGAGAAAAAGGGAGGCAGAGATGATAACTAGATAGATAAGCTTGAGGGAGGCAGGTGGACTTTAGAAACTTCCTCAAGTTTAGTTCTACCAGCACATTGGTCTCTTTTGTAGAGAGTAATGCTGCAAAGAGAATGGTCGATGTCGTGCTCGTAGAGTGTGAAGACATGAAAAGCAGGAGGAGGAATACTGCATTCCAATAATGACACACACGGCTGCCTCCACCTCATGCGATCAATGGCTGCTGAGCGGTCCGCTGCTCCCCAGAGCCGACCAAGGGCATCCATTGTTGAGGAGAAAGTAGATAGGTGACAGGGGCCAAGAGGAGCGCTGGGATCAGGCCTCACACCTGCCTGACAGACCGCAGATGCTAGGCCAGTCTTTATTGCTTCACAATATGCTTTATTTTAACTAAATCTGGACTCTTTGTTAATGCATCCTAATGAGAGGTGAGACTGGGTGTAATTGGAAGCCTCTAGAGTGTCCCGCTGAGGTAAAGTTATTTGTGTGTGTGTGTGTGTGTGTGTGTGTGTGATAATTTCTGAGAGATTTCCTTACACACTCCAAATTAGTTCCTTTTCTGGAGCTGCATGAAAAGAGAACATGTATTGACAGTAGTGGTTTAATGCTCTTGAAGAGAATAACATTAGCATTATGTACATCCAGTTTTAGCCGAATGAGTAGTAGATATAGAATATGCTGCATTAGCAGCTGTTGCTAATTACCGTAATACGTCCGTATGCAATGTTAAAAAGTTGCATACTAGTGAAATGACAGATGCAGCCTGCAATAAGTGTCATGCCTACTTTAGCATTCATACCTGTGAAGAATGTCTAAGGCTCTGTTTCAAAATCGAGTGAATGCATCGGCTATAACAGTAACTGACTGATTTGGAACACTATTTAGATAGCATCACACAAACAGGTCTAAAATTATTATCTGGAAATATTTATTTACGCATGCTATACAATTATATATATATATATATATATATATATATATACATATACATATACATATACATATATATATATATATATATATATATATATTAGCATTTTAATAAGCATTGCTATTTTAGTTAAAGTTTTTGTTGTTGATTTTTGTTTTGTCATTTTTATTTCAGTTTTAGTTACCCTATTATATCAAGTTAAATTAAATGAAAATATGAAACATTGTCTTGGGAATTACTGAAATGAAATAAGTTTAATGTTTTTATATTCTATGATAAGTGCCCTATATTTTGAGCTTATACTGAAATAAAAGTAAACTCAAAATGTAGTGCACTTTATCATAGCAACAATATATACTGATGACAAGCCAGCATTACACGTCTTGGACTAGACAGTATATGATGTTAACACACAGACACATGTGACACAGACACAATTTTTTTTTTCTAAACAACACACCTGCAAACCCGTTTCACAAAACTCTACAGTCTCTGCAAATAATTGGACCCAAACCTGATCAGAAATCACCCAGTACGTTTTATATTATTACCCAACTCTTCAGTTACCATGAAATTGTGGGATTCTTTCGTTAGAAAAAAAGTACTGTGACAGTATTAGATAGTAATACTATGGTTCTGAATGATTACTGTATACTATGTTCTATAGTATTTTTTTATGGAATTCCAAAGTACCTCAAAGAGGCCAATGGAATTATTTTGGTACATGTCTAAAACTATTTTTGTTAGTGTTAGCATCCCACCCAAACTGAAAAAAATAAAATTTAAATAAAAACATTTCTAAAAGTTTTAAAGCAAGTGTGCTTGTGCTTCTGTGTGTATCCATAAGTGTATACATGTGCTCATGTTCCAAACCTACCTGAATATTCCTGCCGGCGCTGTTGTCTAATACCCCATGAACCCTGTCAGTGGAGGCAGCAACCCCCAACCCCCCTCCAATATGGTATTTTTTAAGACTAACTCTGCACTAACCCAGGTGCCAACTGCCAAGGCCTGCCGCAATGCACAGTTGCTGCACAAACCTACTAATGATTCTTTTTTTTCCCCAGCCACAGCGTTTCCTCCTTCCATTAACCTGTCAATTAGAGCACAGCTCCAGGGCAGCCCAAATATCAGTGCTGGTAAACGCACACGTGGGAGAGGTAGGGGGGCTCTATCTGCCCTGGGGGGAACTGACTGTGATTGAAACCCACTCATCCCCTTTGCTCTTTGGGCCCGTCCCTCTCTGCTCTCTGGGCTCTAGCTGCCCTAACAAGCTCTGACACGCGGCACTGAGCACAGGAGCAGGCCTGCGGGGCAGGGGAGGAGTAGCACTATGCTCATTGATAATCAGGTCTCGTCCCCTGAGCAGCGGTCAAACAGAACAGGCCGCATCTCGGCCTGCATCACTAATCCCACCCGCATGGCTCAGCGTTGGTGTCAAGTTGCTGATACACCTGCCTCCATAATACGTGTCAGAAATGAAGAGTGAAGCGAATGTGTGCACGCAAATATGTCTGTTTTAAAACCTGTTATGTCTGCTGCTCTGTTTAATTGGTTTATCTGTTTGCAGAAGTACATTAGCATTTGGAGTAGGCTATGTGCACTCTTGCGGATGGCAAAGTTTTTGTTTGTCTTTGCCAATATAATGGACTCACATTTGATCTCATCACACCGAGTCTTTTTCTTCTGTTTTCTTTGTTCCGCTAATTGGGAGAAGATCTGATTTATGTAGGCCTACATCCAAATAGGAGTTTTTATTATGGCATTGCTTATTGATGACATGCATGACTCACAGAGGGCAAACTGAGCACGACACCATCTAGAATGATAAAACCCAAGACGACACACAAAAATTCACTCCACTTGATTCCTCATACATCTTGTGAGCTTGCTGAGGTTTTGTGGGTAAGTGGTTGCGTTTGATTCCAGTGTTATTTTAGTATCATTTAAATACTATTAAAATATGTATTTATATTTTGATTTATATTCAATGAAGTTTCATGAAGTTTCAAGTTATTTATATATAAGTTTCAAGTTTTGTTTTAGTCATTTTGTTGTGCTCTCATTTGTCATTTTTCTTCATGTTAAATGTCACGTAACTCAACATGTTTTGTATAAGTTAGGGCGTTTGACGCTGAAGATTTTATTTATTTATTTTATTTCTTATTAGTTAGGTTAGAGGTTTAATTAAAAGTTAGACTGAGTTTTGTTTTGTTCTTTTCTTTTCGTTATCACTAATTGCGTATAAACCCCTTTTCTCTTTTTTTTTCTGATATTTCTGTGATCTGAAAATATTGTAATAATTTTTCTGTACTTATTTTCATCATCATTATTACAATTTTCCCTTTTTTTGTACAGTTATTTTCACTTATGTATAATAAGTTTTAAAATTATGTATAAAAACAAGGAACTCCCGTACACTATCAATACTTCCAAATGAGTATAAAAATTTAATTAGCAACGTTTTGGTCTCAGGACCTTCATCAGACCTTGCCTGATGAAGGTTGTGAGACCGAAACGTTGCTAATAAAATTGTGATACTCATTTGCAAGAATTGATAGTGTATGGCTCATTTAGTCTTTTTTTTCCCACGCACCTATAACCTCCAGGTGTGCGATGGTGATTGCTAATTCACTTATGTATAATAAATTACTTTTATTTCACATTACTTTGTTCCGTGTTGTCGGAACCGTGCTATCCCAACCTAAACTATCCTTGCCTTCAAAATATCAAATTATCTGATCTTGACCTTGATGTGATTTTTTTTTCTGCATGTTTCTGTTTATTAGTCACACCAAATGATTTTGATTTTACAGACACATTGTTTTCCTAATATTCATAGAAGCTACTTCACTGCTTATTTGTTTTTTGTTTTGTTTTTTTAAATAATAATAATGATAAAAAGATTATAGCAAACTACTTAATACAGTTTTATTTTCAAGAATTACATTTTGTATTAGCCTTTTTTGTCATTATTATATCGAGGCAACTGTACCACACTGTAAAAAGTGAATATGTGCAGTTGTTGCTTTAAGGAGGCATTTCTACATGATTCTGCCTACAAATTCTAATTTTGTTGTTGTAACCTACTTCAATCAGTTTTGTGTAACATAAAAAAAGGCAATGCTGTTTCAACTTAATTGAGTTACACTGGCCCAACATACAATTTCCAATAAAGCTCAGGATGGACACATGCGATACATGAGCACCTGCTTCTAGCTGTTCGACGAATTTTGCTTCGATGAGAAATTGTGATATGGGGCTATTATACATATTAAGTTGCATCAAAGTGAAAATCACAATTGACAGCGCTACTCTTCAGCACAATGGTAACCACAACATTCGATAACAGAAAATCCTAAATGTTTAACATAACTGAATACTAAACATTAACATAAATTATAAAATCTTTCCCCTTTACTGAAAAACACATAAAATAACACTTCCCAAATTTAATATCCTAATGAAGTTCCTTGCAAAGAATGCTGGGAACTACAGATCCACTGCCCAGGGTTGTATTTCTCAAAAGCATTGTGAGCTAAGTTGATCGTTGAGACCATTGGTGGCAAAGGTTCTACGATCAACTTAGCTCACAATGCTTTTGAGATATACATCTGTAGTTCCCAGTATGCTTTGCAAGGGACTGCATTAGGATAGTAAATTAGGGGATTAAGTGTTATTGTTTGTGTTTTTCAGGAAAGGGAAAGATGTTGGTATTTTATGTTAATGTTTAATATTCAGTTATGTTGAAAATTTAGGAGTTTCTGTTACTCAATTTGTGGTTACCATTGTGCTGAAGAGTAACGCTTGTGCCTAGGCTATAGGCTATGGCGTAATGCTAATGACAGTACCTACACCAGTCTTTTCTTAGTAGTTCATTATATACATTGTGCATAATGATGAATAACACTATTTACATTCATCATATAAAACAAAAAAGATTGTACAATTTAAGTAATATTATCTAGCTGGAGAAATCAGGTTATATCTACTGACGTTTTTTTTTTTTTTTTTTTAGGTTGATTGAATTCAGTTATAATCAGTAATCCTAAATCATGTATTTCATTTCAACAAAAAACAAAAACAAAAAAAAAACTGTTTATCAGGTTGGCTGAATTCAGTTATAATCAGTCATTTTAAATTGTTTATTTCATTTCAACAAAACCAGTTATTATAGATGTTACCACCTGAAGTACATTTCACAAGTTGAGCTGACTAAACATTTTTTTTCAGTGCTTTAAGCCCTTTAAAACATTTTAATTCAGAAATTAAAACATGCTCATAAAAAAAAAAAAAAATAATGTATTCAAGTCATTGTATGAGTTGTGTTTTAATGTACTTCTGAATACACAAATACATTGAATAATTTAAAGGACAAAAAAGCATCACAGCTTCATGGGATAGCAAAGTCCACCGGCTGCACATTTCAGAATCTTTTTAGACCCAGTAGATTATCCTATACTGTTGAATGCATCATGAATACTGAGTTTTTAGACATCCTGTTTGTTTGACATCAGCATTGTTGACGGTGTGCATATTTGGACGCAGGGATTGTAAAAGGCCCTTCTCAATGTGTTTAGAGCCAAACCTGCATAGACAATGACACACTGACACATACATGTTGACAGACAGCTCATAAAACACACACACACACACACACACACACACACACACACACACACACACACACACACACACACACACACACAACTGCGAAGGTGTGATCAAGGTTCAGCCTTGGGTGTTCAGACAGGTATGGAAGCAGGAGCTCTGGTCCCCAAGGCTTGAGGAAATCTGGATGTACTTTTTGAATTATTGATGCAATGTAGACTATGCATAATGCAAAATACATGTGCTGGGGAGACCTGGGGCAATGCTTTTGGAGGCAAGCAAGCAGGCTGTTTTCAGCACAGCCAAAATGGGCACTAGATCCCAGTTTAGAAGCCTTGCCTGACAAGACCTGCAGCACTAAAGTGAGTACAGCTCATTGTTCTGTAGAGAGGTTTTATGCCCACAATATAGCTTTACACTCCAGCCATTAGATATTAGTACACATACATTTATAGAAAAATTCTGGACATCAGATCATTTAGTTGCCTTTTTTTTTGTTTCTGTAAGAGCTTTGTGAACCAGATCTGAACAAATTAATATTTCAGCACATGACTTAGTGCTTCTCTAGACAGCATGATTTACCAGGCAATTCTATTCCATTTGTTACATTCAAATCATTTTTTTGTGTTGTCCTTGGCTGCTTTGTAGAGTCTGTTGGGTAAATCTCAACTTTTTAAAATGCATCTAAACTCTGAATCCCTCAAGTTTTTGCTTGATGTTGCTCATACTAAAAATGTATAAGCAATTGTTGAAATTAACTCAAATTAATAAATGCTTCGGAAGCATTTTTTCATTGTTAGTTCATGTTAACTAATGTAGTTAACATATGTGATTATTAAGTGTAACCAAAAAAAAAAAAAGAAGTTTGGACTTAAAAGTTTAGTTCACCCAAAAATTTAAGTTCTGTCATGAATTACTCACCCTCATAACATTCCAAACCCATAAGACTTTCGTTCATCTTCGGAACACAAATGAAGATCTTTTTGATGAAATCTGAGAGCTTTCTGTCCCTCCATTGACAGTCTACACAACTACCACTTTCAAGCCTCAGAAAGGTAAAGACATTATAAAAGTAATCCATTTGACTCCAGTGGTTTAATCTCAATTTTATGAAGTGCTTTGTTTGCACACAAAAAAAAATCATAATTTACCATTTTATAAAAAATAAAAAAAATCTCCAATATGAGGTTCATGAGAGCACCACGACGCATGTGTGTTGTGTTGATGCGAGAGCAGATGCTGTCGCTTGAACGTGCATCGGAGATTAATGTTTTGTAAATAAAGTGGTAAATTATGTTATCTTTTGCGCAAAGTGCTCACATCACTTCATAAAATTGAGGTTCAACCATTGGAGTCACATGGATTACTTTAATGTCTTTACCTTTCTAGGAAAGTGGTAGTTGCGTAGACTGCCAATGGAGGTAAAGACAGCTCTCAGATTTCCTTAAAAATATCTTCATTTGTGTCCCTATGAAACATCGTATACATTTTTAAATATTGCTGACTACTTACAAAGTACTAAATGGTTTAGCTCCCCAGTTCTTGAGCGAGCTCTTAACGCATTATAGTCCTTCACGTCGACTGCGATTCTCAAAATTCTGGCCAGTTGATAATACCTAGAATATCAAAATTGACTGCTGGCGGTAGTTTATTTAGCATCTAAACTTTGGAACAGTCTTCCTAACATTGTCTGGGAAGCAGACACACTCTGTCAGTTTAAATCTAGAATAAAAACGCATCTCTTTTACCTGGCATTCATATAGAACATTACATTTCTATTATTCAAATCAGTTAATTGATTATTAGGCTGCATAGATTAGGTCAGCTGGAAACGGGGACACTTCCCATAACACCTGATGTACTCGTTACATCATAAGAAGAAAGTGCATCTACGCTAATGTTAGTCTTTCTGTTTATTCCGAGGTTTACTGAAGTCACCCGGATCCGGGCCGTATCCAGATCAGATGGTGGACCTGCGCCTGGACCCATCCATGACGCATCCCTGAAGTGTCATGGCTCATCAGGGCTCGCCAGGGCTCATCAGCCCTGTGAAGGCCTCATCGACACGACAGCCATCGGTACTGATCCTCAACAAAGTCATCTCCATACCGGCATGATGACTCTGTCTTCCAACCAGATGGAACTGGATAATATTCTGAATGTTCTGATCCAAGCTGTAATGCTGCCTGAATCATAATCATACACTGTTCGCTCGTTGGCCAGAGGAGAACTGGCCCCCGACTGAGCCTGGTTTCTCCCAAGGAAACCTGATGGAGTTTTGGTTCCTTGCCACTGTTGCCTTGACTTTTGGCTTGCTTAGTTGGGGACATTTAATATTTAACAATATTATTGATCTGCCTTACTTAAGGTGGACGATAACGCAATTTTCTTCTAGAAACAAACTTTGTTGTATTATTTTCATGTTATCACTGTGAAGCTGCTTTGATACGATCTGTATTGTAAAAAGCGCTATATAAATAAAGGTGACTTGACTTGACCTGACTTCCAAAGATGAACTAATGTCTTCTGGGTTTGGAACAACATGAGGGTGAGTAATTAATGACATAATTTGCTTTTTTGGGGGTGAACTAACCCTTTAACTTTTTGGCCTGAGAGATGATAAAATAGGTTAATAAAAACTAACTTATTGATGGAGGGGGATCTAAACCAAATTTAGAAACCAGAATAATATAGAGTATTTTTAACTTTTTTTTCTTCCTTTTTTGCATCTGTTCTTTTATGGTTATATTATGTACAGCACTTTGGAGTTACTGTATGGCCTGAAAGGTGCTTTATAGATAAATACAAATTATATTTTTTTTGCACATGGCATCTTTTGACTCTGGTTGGCAACCATCCAGAGCACATGAAGCAAGTCAGAAAATCCAGTTATTTGCTGTTTTTGCCAGCAGCCATATCACCCTGTAGCCCAAGACTGGTTGCCCCCTGAAGCTAAGCAGGGCTGAGCCTGGTTAGTACCTGGATGGGAGACCTCCTGAGAAAACCAGGTTGCTGCTGGAAGAGGTGTTAGTGAGGCCAGTAGGGGGTGCTCACCCTGTTGTTTGTGTGGGTCCTAACACCCCAATATAGTGACGGGGACACTATACTGTCAAAGAGCGCCGTCCTTCGGATGAGACGTTAAATGGTACTGGTGGTGGTCATTAAAAATCCCAGGATGTCCTTCAAAAAATAGTAGGGGTTTAACCCCCGGCATCCTGGCCAATTTTGCCCATTGGCCTCTGTCCATCATGGCCTCCTAATCCCCATACTGATTGGCTTCATCACTGTCTCCTCTCCACCAGTAAGCTGGTGTGTGGTGGGCGTTCTGGCGCAATATGGCTGCTGTCGCATCATCCAAATGGATGCTGCACGTTGAGGAGATTCCCCCTTCCATGTAAAGCGCTTTGAGTACCCAGAAAAGCGCTTTATAAATGTAACGAATTATTAAAAAAAAATTTGAGATCTGTAACACTGAGATTATTGTACTGAGTTTGTTGCCTTTGCAAATTAGATTCAAAATGCAAAATGTAAATTAAAAGTGTTTTGTATAATTTTATGGAGTCACACTCAGATTTCCCTTGTTATGTTTCAACATTTTCTGTAATTCACTCTCAAAAAAAAAGTACAAAAGCTGTCACTGGGAACCCCGGTACTTTTTCAAAAGGTACACCTTTGTACCTTAGGAGTGCATGATACCTTAGGTGTGTAAGGGTACCATCCCAGTGACAGCTTTTGTACCATGTTTTCTGAGAGTGTTGATACTTCTGTTAAAATATAATTTTATCCATCATTTGCAATGACAAGAAACAGAAACAACAAGGGTTCTGATGATGATTGTGTAAGGAAACATTGGAAAGCGAAAGGCTGATGATATTCAAACAGTTATTCATGTCAAATGCACAGGGAGCAGATACACATGCAGACAGTATTAACCCATTTGTGCCCAAATTTTTCTGAATGGTTTCATGCATATAATCGTGTTAATAGTGTCCAGTGTGAACATGTTCTGCATTTATTTTCCCTAGGGTTTTTTTTTTCGGGTTTTTTCTTGAAAATCATATTTGAATGTGCGGCAACTATAGTTGCCGATGGGCAAATATGTTGTATGCACCCCCTCAATGTCAAATATGAATAGGAGGAGAACATTTGGCATTTATCTCAAAATGATGTCAGGTATTCAACAAAAGGATCCAAAAGCAAAGGTAACTCAAAAAAAGTCTTTAATGTTCAACAAAAGCAGTTGCAACGAGATTGCTCAGAACTGGAACTAAAGAGTCGCTCTCCAGGAAGACAGCTTCGCAGTGGATACTTTGTCAGGAGAGAAAACGTGGAACAGAAAATCTCTTTCGGTAGGAATGTCCTTGAAGAAAGCAGCTCGAGCAGAGATAACTCTTAGGTGAGGCGCATCACAGCAGGTAACAGGAGACAGGGTACACTAAGGCGAGTGCTGCTACACAAGACAAGACAATGGTATGGCTTCTTGCTGACAAAAAGAGAGAGCGTTACTCACACAATAATCCGACACAGGACAGAGAGAACAAACACCAGAAGTAGACCGAGTAATCAGACAAGACAAGACACAGGTGAGAGCGCAAAGCAGCGCGAGCGCTGATTGTGATGATCAACAGGTGATGACAGAGAGAGAACATGAAAGTGTGTGTGTGTGCTGGAGAGTGAGAGAGAGATGAGTGTCAATGAGTGCGTAAATGAGTGTGTGGTAGTGTGAGAGTGAGAGAGAACAGAGAAGCAACCCAGATCCTGACAGTACCCCTCCCTCAACGAGCGCCACCAGGCGCTCCCAAGGAAGCGGCCTGGCGAGACCGGTAGAAATCCTCGATGAGCGAGCGGTCCAGGACGTCCCGGGCCGGAATCCACCGCCTCTCCTCAGGACCGTAGCCCTCCCAGTCCACCAAGAACTGGTGGCCACGCCCCCGAGGACGAACATCAAGCAGCTTGCGAACTCTGTAAATGGAACCCACCTCGTCCAGAGGTGGAGGGGGAAGGGTGGGACGGGTGGGAACGCGAATGACAGGCTTGATACAGGATACATGAAATACTGGGTGTACCCGACGTAACTGACGAGATAATCTAAGCTTGACTGCTACCGGACTAAGAACCTTCACTATAGCAAAAGGACCGACAAAACGGGGCATAAGCTTCTTTGAGCCCTCGTGAATAGGCAGATTCTGGGTGGAAAGCCACACCTTCTGCCCACAAACGTAACGAGGGGCTTTAACCCGACGACGATTTGCAGCTCTACGAGTGCGCGCTCTAGTACGACATAACGCAGATCTCACTCTCCTCCAAGTACGCTTGCACCTTTGAATAAAAGCTTGTACGGATGGCACGGAAGTCTCAGATTCCTGGGAAGCAAAAAGTGGAGGTTGGTAACCGAGACAGCTTTCAAATGGGGATAACCCAGTGGCGGACGAGGGTAGCGAATTATGGGCATATTCGGCCCAGGATAACTGATCGCACCAAGATGCTGGGCTCTGTGAAGTCAAGCTGCGTAACATACGTCCGAGAATCTGATTGGTCCGTTCGGCTTGCCCATTGGTCTGAGGATGGAATCCTGACGATAGACTGGGGGATGCCCCAATCAGTCGGCAGAATTCCCTCCAGAACTGAGAGGCGAATTGGGGCCCTCTGTCTGACACAATGTCCGAAGGAAGACCATGAATCCTAAATACGTGATCTACCATTATCTGGGCGGTCTCTCGGGCGGACGGTAGTTTAGGAAGCGGAATAAAATGAGCAGCCTTAGAAAAACGATCGACTACAGTAAGAATGACCGTGTTACCGGCGGATAGCGGCAGACCGGTAACGAAATCTAAAGCAATGTGCGACCAGGGGCGTGACGGAATAGGAAGTGGTCTGAGGAGACCCGCAGGCGGAGTATTGCTTGACTTAGTTTGGGCACAGACAGGACAAGATGCTACGAACCGACGTATGTCACGTTCTCTAGTGGGCCACCAAAATCTCTGACGAACAGCGGCTAAAGTACCCCTAACTCCAGGATGAGCGACTAATTTAGAAGCGTGACCCCACTGGAGAACGGATGAACGAGCAGTCTCGGGAACAAATAACGTCCCACTCGGGGCACGAGGAGGTCTGACAACGAGTGAAAGAGCTCTCTTCACAGTCTGTTCAACTCCCCAGACGGCAGCTCCGACCACGCAGTGCTGGGGTATAATAACCTCCTTGGTCGAAGCCTCCTCTGTGGAGCCGAACTGCCGTGAGAGGGCATCAGGCTTAAGGTTCTTGGAACCTGGTCTAAAAGAGATCGAAAAGTCAAAACGACCAAAAAATAATGCCCAGCGGGCCTGACGAGCGTTAAGTCTCTTGGCAGAGCGGATGTATTCGAGGTTACGATGGTCAGTCCAAACGATAAAGGGAACACTGGCTCCCTCTAACCAGTGCCGCCACTCCCCCAAAGCTAACCGAATCGCCAAAAGCTCCCGATTACCAACATCATAATTGCGCTCCGCCGGTGAAAGACGATGGGAAAAGAAGGCGCACGGATGAACCTTGTCATCTAGAGAAGAACGTTGCGACAAAATAGCCCCAACCCCTACGTCGGAAGCGTCAACCTCGACTATAAATTGTCTCTCAGGATCTGGGGTGACTAAAATGGGCGCGGAAGTGAACAACCTCTTGAGTCGATCGAACGCATCTTGTGCCATGTCTGACCAAACAAACTGAGACTTAACCGAGGTGAGGGCAGATAGAGGAGCGGCAACCTGACTAAAGTTACGAATGAATCGTCTGTAAAAGTTAGCAAAACCCCAAAATCGCTGAAGAGCAACTCGAGAATCCGGAACGGGCCAATCGAGAACCGCCCGCACCTTTTCGGGGTCCATGCTGATACCCTCAGCAGAGACCACCGAACCAAGGAAAGTGACCGATCGAGAATGGAAAACACATTTTTCAGACTTAACGAAAAGACGGTTCTCAAGTAATCGTTGTAAAACCCGGCGAACGTGTTGAACGTGTACTTCGAGTGAGGGTGAGAAAATGAGGATGTCGTCCAGATACACGAATACAAAGACATTTAACATGTCACGCAAGACGTCGTTGACCAATGCCTGAAATACGGCGGGAGCATTGACCAGCCCGAAAGGAAGAACGCGATATTCAAAATGACCAATAGGAGTGTTAAATGCGGTCTTCCATTCGTCCCCCTGCTTAATACGGACAAGATGGTATGCGTTACGCAAGTCCAACTTTGTGAAGATCTTTGCGCCCTGCAGGATTTCGAAAGCTGACGACATAAGGGGCAAGGGGTAGTGGTTTTTGACCGTTATGTCGTTCAACCCTCGATAATCGATGCAAGGGCGCAATGAACCATCCTTTTTCTTCACAAAGAAGAACCCCGCACCGGCTGGCGAGGAGGACGGGACAATAATCCCAGCGTCAAGAGATTCGGAGAGGTATTTCTCTAAAGCCTCTCGTTCGGGCGCAGAGAGAGAATACAATCTACCGCGGGGTGGCGTGGAGCCAGGAAGGAGATCAATGCAACAATCGTAGGGACGGTGAGGCGGTAGGGAAACGGCCCGGGAACGACTGAAAACCGCCCGCAAATCGTGGTACTCCTCCGGTACTCCGGTCAGATCACCAGGCTCCTCCTGAAAAACAGAAACAGAAGAGACCACAGGAATAGCAGACACTAAACAATTAACATGACAAGAAAGACTCCAAGACAAAATGGTACTCTTGACCCAGTTAATATGAGGATTATGTTGGACTAGCCAGGGATGTCCTAAAACAATGGGGGTATAGGGGGACTGAAAAATGAGAAAAGAAATAGTCTCTTGATGGTTTCCTGAGATAGTAAGACTCACCGGACTGGTGACACGGTGAACTTTAGACAGAATACTACCATCCAGGGCAAAGACGGTGGTGTTATCCTTTAAGTCCACCAGGGGGATGTTATGTTCCCGAGCCCATCTCTCATCAATAAAGTTCCCCTCAGCCCCCGAGTCGATCATCACAGGACATGAAACGGTGGAACCCGCCCAACGAAGAACCGCGGGCAGAGTAGTACAGGACTTGAATGAAGAGGACGTTACAGTCGCGCTCGCCAGTACTCCTCTGTCTACTGGCGAGCTCTGGCTTTTACTGGACATGAAGCTGCAAAGTGACCAGCCGCGCCGCAATAAAGACACAGTCTGTTGGAGATGCGACGTTGTCTCTCATCCGGCAGGAGACGAATACTACCCAACTGCATGGGCTCTGGATCAGGTTGAGAAAAAGAGGGCTCGCGAAAAGTGGCGGAAGCTGCACGAGCACGTCGCCGTTGCTCAAAACATCTATCAAGGCGAATCGCCAGCTCTATCAGTTGGTCGAGCTGGGCCGGTGAACCGCGAGCATAAATCTCCTCCTTCAAATCTACATTCAAACCCTCCAGAAAACGTGCAACCAAGGCTGGCTCATTCCATTCGGATGTGGTGGAAAGGGTGCGAAACTCAATGGCGAAATCGGCCACTGTTCTCCTCCCCTGACGAATCGTGGTGAGAAAACGCGAAGCCTCGCGTCCAAAAACCGACTGGTCGAAAACTTTAATCATCTCCTCCTTAAAGAGATCAAAACGGTGGCAACAGGGAGTCCCAGCCTCCCAAACGGAGGTTCCCCACTCACGAGCGCGCCCAGTCAGTAACGAAATCACATAGGCGATGCGGGCGCGATCCCCCGCATAAGTCTGTGGTTGCAGGGAAAAAGCCACCTCACACTGAGTCAAAAAGGCTCTACACTCAGTCGGCTCACCTGCATAACATGGAGGATTGTTCACACGAGGTTCAGGAAGGGATGGATGACTCGGAACAACTGGTGATTCCTGGTGTGCATGAAGAAGGCGAACAGACAGATCATTAACCTGTGCGGCCAAACTCCACCGCATTTCTGGCAGCAGATAATTCCTCCTCGTGACGACCCAGCATCACTCCTTGGATCTCAACAGCAGAAAAAAAAGATTCCTCCTTCGCTGGATCCATCGTGGTCGGATTATTCTGTCAGGTATTCAACAAAAGGATCCAAAAGCAAAGGTAACTCAAAAAAAGTCTTTAATGTTCAACAAAAGCAGTTGCAACGAGATTGCTCAGAACTGGAACTAAAGAGTCGCTCTCCAGGAAGACAGCTTCGCAGTGGATACTTTGTCAGGAGAGAAAACGTGGAACAGAAAATCTCTTTCGGTAGGAATGTCCTTGAAGAAAGCAGCTCGAGCAGAGATAACTCTTAGGTGAGGCGCATCACAGCAGGTAACAGGAGACAGGGTACACTAAGGCGAGTGCTGCTACACAAGACAAGACAATGGTAAGGCTTCTTGCTGACAAAAAGAGAGAGCGTTACTCACACAATAATCCGACACAGGACAGAGAGAACAAACACCAGAAGTAGACCGAGTAATCAGACAAGACAAGACACAGGTGAGAGCGCAAAGCAGCGCGAGCGCTGATTGTGATGATCAACAGGTGATGACAGAGAGAGAACATGAAAGTGTGTGTGTGCGCGCTGGAGAGTGAGAGAGAGATGAGTGTCAATGAGTGCGTAAATGAGTGTGTGGTAGTGTGAGAGTGAGAGAGAACAGAGAAGCAACCCAGATCCTGACAAATAACTGCTTTCAACAGATCAATCTTTATTCATAAACAAATTTATTATGTATAAAAGTCGAAGAACATTTGATGCAAACCCCCCAAAAACTGCATCTAGCTTATAATCTCTTGAATATGAAAACACAACAAACAACAAATCCATTTGTCTTAACCATTGTGCGCTGTTCGGGGTCTTTTTGACCCACATTTCTAACTTTCATTCATGGGGATAACTTGGATAATTTTACATGGTTTAGTGTAAGATTTTTGCCCATCTTTTGGAAAATACAGTTTTAAAAGTAACAAATTATCACTTTAATCAGTAGCTCCACTATTTGCTATTTGACTAATTGAAAGACATCTTTTCACAAGTTTTTCCAGTTGTATTCATATCTACATATTATGAAATCACAATTATAACAATAAAAGTTACTTTTTGTCAAAGTTTAGGCACTTCTTGTACTGAAAAAAAAATATCTGTTTTTCAATAATGTTATATTAAGATTAGAATCAAACTGATTTTTTTTCAGTACAAAAATTGCTAAACTTTGACAAAAAGTAACATTTATTGTTATAATTGTGATTTCATAATATGTAGATATGAATCTAACTGGAAAAACTTGTGAAAATATGTCTTTAAGTTTGAAACTTTTAGTACTTTTAGAGATCTGCAGCCATCTACTGGTTAAAGTGATTTCTTTTTTTTTTTTGGATTTTTTTTTTTTTAACTGCATTTTCCAAAATTTGGAATATATATTGTTACAAAATTACATTTTATTGCCTGGAGTCTCTGAGACCCCAAAAAGCCCGACTATAAACCGCAAACGAACAACGCACAAGGGTTAAAGTGGTGGAATATAGTGCAGAACAAAGTGCAGCCATAACAGGGCATTGTGTATCAAAAAGTTAAATGAAAATAAATAAATACAAATAAATAGAATGAAGAAAAAATTATATCTATATAACAAAAAACAACAAAAAAAGGCAAATAACCAAAATAACAGTACATACAGACAATTTATGAACAGTAGAGATGTCATTTAAAGGGTTAAGTTATGTTTATGCACTAAACAAGACCAATAACCTTGATTTATTAACCTATTAACACAGTATACCTCATTTTCCCATGATATATGTACTTAGAAGGCATTTGCCCACCGGCAACTATAGTTGCCGCTTGGACTTTTGACTAAGTATACAAAAAACTATAGATCTCTTGTAAGATTTGTTTTGTTTGGATGATTCTAGAGACCTTCATGATGATGTAAATAGATATATTTCAACAAAAAATACTTATTAGTAACATGAAAATGACCTTTATTTAGGAGGGTTTGCCTTCGCCATGCTTCCTGGAAGAAGGGGTAGGAAGTTGACAGCCTCATGTGACAGGAAGGAAGTGAATACCTTTTTTTTCTTTTTTCTTGAAATCCTTTATTTGGTTGTTTGCTTGCATGCCATTGAGAAATAAAACATGGACAACATCTAGAAAAATACTTACAAAAGGAAAATGACAACTATACACTGCGGCAACTATAGTTGCCTGTTAACTGTCTATGAAATAGTTGACACTCCATTTAAATGCAAACAAACCCAGACAACGAGACCATCTTCCCTCCCATCCACCAGAAGCCAGCTCTTTGATTATGCAGCATGTAAGCAAATATGTATAAATCAGTGGCGAGGAGTGCATTTTTTAACCGGGTATGCTGGGTGACACGTTATGTCAAAAAATGTATTCGTTAGCTGTTCAGTTGCTTACTCTCATGACACATGGCAACACAGCTAAAAGTTTCCTAATGTATTCGACCATTTATTGAAAGTAGCCTACATTTACTTGTTGATGCTTTTACAAGCACCGGTAAAAGCTGTTGAGTTGTGTGAGTCAAGCGCGACGCGCGAAAGGGGCGTTTGCAAAATGTGCTGTATTTTTGTAATTCCGCTAGGTGGCCCTGATGTCACAGAAACTTCATACTTCACCTCTAAACGGTACGCCGCATCGGCTGTGGACACAAAAATCTAAATCAGAGACGACAAATAAGAAACACCATGGCAGGCATCAATTTAAATGTATGCCAGAAGTGATTTATTTTTATTAAGAATTAAACGTAAGTATAATATAATAAATATTAGTAGCCTATTATAAATAAAATGTAAGTAAAATATCATTATAATAAATGTAAGTATAATAAAAATATAATTATTATTTTAAAAAATAAGTTGAAATAATACAAATGCATAGAATTAACAATTACAATTAACAGCCTCGGATAGTTACAGGTCTGTTTACTGTAGGTTTGTCTTTTAACAGTTATACATTTTCGTAAAAAATATGGAGAAAATAAAATACTATGAAAATAGTTTCAGTTATGACTTTTTTCCACTTGATTTACCTTAGTTAGTCTTGTATCAAACACAATATAATTTTCGTTAATCGAGATCTAGCAGCAGCAGCAAATTTTTCCGCTTGGGCAAGTGATTCGCGGACAGCTTAAATCCCCCATATACCAGCAAACCAATAATTATGTGGGACAATGATTACGATACAAAACAACAGAGCGTAGACGCCAAAGCTGCTGTGGATGACATTTTATCATGTAAGCTTTATGGTACACCTCAAAAAAGGGAATTTATAGTAATCTATAGTGTTAATACTAATTAGCGAATCCATGAATGGCTTGGGTATGCAGAGCATTCGCAGTTTATATGGGCCACACGCCACTGTTATAGATTATAAAGACATGCCCAAGGTCAGAATAACAGTGCATAAGGGTCTGATTTCCATACATCCAATAGATTATCTTACAATGGGGCATTTCACTTTAAACTTCAGATATAAGTTGTGGCCTAAGGGTTAGCCGTCAAACCGAAGGCTGCGGGTTCAATTCTCAATACCGTCAGGAAATGACTGAGGTGCTCTTGAGCAAGGCACCTAACCCACAATCGCTCCCTGGGCGCCACAGCAAAAGACGGCTGCCCACTGCTCCAGGTGTGTGTCCACGGTTTGGAGTGTGTGTTCACATTCATACATGTACATTTATTCAAGATGCCTGGCAGGGATATATTAGGTCATATGTATTGGTTTTTATTTTTTCTAAAGACAAATATCTAAGATGCACACATTTGAGATGAGTTAAGAGTCCCATGGTCATACATAAAAAAAAAAATGTAAAAAAAATTTGAGGTTTTTCTATAGGGATATATTGATTTATATTGTCATTAAAAACAATTAAGTCCTTCCAATGCAGGTACATTGATTTTAAAATGTGATCAATTATTCATTGATTGTGTTGAAGTTAAAATTATAATTTATTATTAATTTTATAATTTATATTTTTGTAAAATTTTGTGAAACATCATTATCTTCAAGAAGAAACACTATTACGTGTCTATTAACCTTTTCCCACCATAAAGAACCTTTTGTGCAATGGAAAGGTTGCATCTTTTTTTTTTTAACGTTCTTCATGGAATTATAGATGCCAAAAAAACCCCCCAAAAAACAACATTATTTTTAAGAGTGTGAGTATTTTAAGCACTAAGCGTTCTTTATTAAATAATTGATTATTTTTACTGCAATACATTTTTAAAGTAACATCTCAGGTCACTCAATTGCACACAAAAATGCACACCTCAAATTGTTCTTCTCAATATATTTGAGAACCATAACATAAAAACACAGTGATAAGATGCTTTGATAATATTTTCATAAAATATAACAATGTTAACATTCAGTTTTGAACATACACTGTAAATATTATAGTCTTTATTACAATGCATTTTAAAGTTAAACAATTCTAACTCATAAACATTTAACATTTAAACATTTACAAGATCCAAGAATCATATCTCTTTGTGAATTATGTGTTACCCAATACGGAGGAATATGAAAATTAGGAAAGTTTGGTTTTCAGCTTCAGCTAAAGAAAAATTAAGAAAAGTTCCTTCATTTGTCTCCCCACTAAGGCCTGAACAACCATACAGCCATATTGAATTGTGTGACAGGAATGGCACATGGCAGCAGAGAGCAATGCTCTCATTAGGGACAGAATGTAATAAAAAGATGATGTCTGTGGGGGAAAAACAAGCCCTCCTGGTCGATATGTTGCAGTGAGCGGGTGTCCCGTTTCAGTTGATGGAACCTATTACAATGGAATACAATTTTAGCTCCTGCATTTTATGAGCATCCCTGGACGCAGCAGTAAAGAGAATGCAGATGCCTGTGGAACAACTGAAGTGCTGGAATCTTCAGAGTTCTGACAGGATACCTGAGCATGTGACATCCTGTTTTCTGGGTTCAACATTATCCTGGCTTTGCTAGAATGGGTGGAACAATCATTTAACAATCATCTGTCGACCTTTTGCAGCAAGATCTCTGGGTCAGAGGTTCTCAACTAGAGAACTGCAGGCCTGTCGCGGACAACAGAGGACAAAAATACTAAATACAAATAATAAAATGCAACTAACCATAAATTAAATAAAAGCAAAACAAACAGGTTTGTCAGGGAGAAAATGCTTAACATATTTTCTGTTGTTAATACAAAATACTCCTTTTGCAATAGAGTGTTGATGTGAAATGCCTCAGTCAGGCCAAGAGTTTATGGTATGCTGTGCATATGTTGCATACCCCATTATAGCACCTCTGAATGAATAAATTAGACTTTTCTGCTAAAATCTCCAAAATGTTGGTTTGCTGGCAGCCTAAGTGGCGTGTCTTAAAAATCCAGCCAATGGCCTTTAATTCGATTGACAAATGGATAAAGAAAAGCATTTGGCAAACAAATAAAAAAAAAAAAAGGCAATTTAATAATTTATTTTAAAATGAGTTGTAATAATAACAATTATGTACATTTATATAGCGCTTTTCTGGGTACTCAAAGTGCTTTACATGGAAGGGGGAATCTCCTCAACCACCACCAATGTGCAGCATGCACCTGGATGATGTGACAGCAGCCATATTGCGCCAGAATGTCCACCACACACCAGTTTATTGGCGGAGAGGAGACAGAGTGATGAAACCAATCAATGGGGACTATAAGGCGGCCATGACGGGAAGAGGCCAATGGGACAATTTTTGCCAGGATGCTGGGGTTACACTCTTTTTACGAAGGACATCCTGGGATTTTTAATGACGACAGAGAGTCAAGACCTCGGTTTAACGTCTCATCTGGAGGAGTTATTTTACTATTTTATAATTATAAAATGTATTATTATAATGAAATATTCATTTATTATTAAACAACAAATGTAAACATTAATTTAAAAAAAATGTATATATGAAAAACAACTCGAGAACCGCTGCACTAGGTCACAGTTAACGTCTTCCCAGCCTCTGAAAAACAGAAAAAAAGGAATCTGCATCTTTACACATTTTGATGTTAAGCTTTTATTGCATGCTGTTATTGGAGGGGGATATCAAATAGATTGCAGAAGATAGAACAGAGGTGAAAAAGTTACTTAAAAGCAGAAACTTATAAATGTGTCAGCTGGCTGGCAGCAAAGTTCAGAGAAATGATGAACGTGTAGAGAAGTAATTTTTCCACATACATCCCATAAAGCATTGCAGATGCAATGTTGCATGAAGCAGACATTGGTTAACAGCAGGAGGATAAACAATATCACTCAAGCACAACTACATTTTTGGTTCAATTTGTCAGGAGGGGAAAGTCAACTTACATCCAGCAGTTATGCCCTTTAGCAGTTGGTGGAATGTTCTTGCAATCAAAACCTCTGCTTTGTTTAACAATCATCTTGATGTAGCACTTTTGCCACTAATCTCACAGAAGCTCAGGCTTTAGACCGAAATTGTGTGGAAGATCTCACTCAACTCATCTCACCACATGTAGAAATTCTCACAGCTGTAACCTATATACAGGCAGCAGATATTCTGGTAGGTGTTTGAAATGTTACTATAGAATTTGCTTAATTTATATAAGGTTTTGTTTTTTAGTCTAAGTTTGCCTCACACTAGTCATGCCACTTAAGGGTGAGAGTGTCAGATGATTCCTTGCTAACATATGGGGCACCAGCCAAGGATGCACCCTGACAAAAACTACAGGAGGAGGATTGTTATATTAAGGACTAAAGACTAGACAAGGGACACCTGTGAACAATGAAACAAAAACAAAACAAGATGTGACACACATCAATGTACCAGTAGTATATCTGTAAGAGTTCTATTTCACTGATAGTTTAGTAGTTGTAGCACATTTTTTAGTTTATGAAAATACACTTTGAAGTATACTCTCAGTAAACTACTAGTTCAGTAGTTTTATACTGCAAATACTTTATGTTTTCTTTAAATTAACTCAACATCAAACTTATAGTTTACAATAGCCTGGTTCCACAGAAAGGGCTTAGATTAGGCCAGGATTAGGCCTTAGTTTAAGTAGGACATTTGAGTAGCTTTTATTAACGTTAGAAAAAAAGAAAAAAAACATTACTGGTTTGCATCTTGAGACAAAACCATGGCACTGACTTTATGTTAAGATATGTCAGTGAAAGTTGCTTTCAGCTAAAACAGCTCAAACATGCTAGGCTTAAGCCTTGTCCATAAAAACTGGGGGGTTTTGTCGGACAAACCTTGTCCGTAAAACGTACTCGGTTACCTAACGTAACCTCGGTTCTCTCTAGAAGAGGGAACGAGTATTGCGTAAGTTGCTTACGCTACGGGTAAAGTTGTCTTTTCTCGAGATCTGAAGCCAAAAATTATCCTTAATTTTGTATTTATTGTCAACGCAGTGCGGCAGACAGCAGACCATGGCAGGCTGTATGAGCGTGCTCATTGGCTGTCCTGCGGCAACTGCGTAAGTTATTGCGTATTGCGTAAGTTGCTTACGCTACGGGAACCCCTTGTCAACGCTGTGCGTGCCGAGCATCAATGCATGATTCCCAGGGAACACGGGGAAAATAACATGCGAGAACAGGCGGCCAGCAACGCGGGCCAGCACATGTCATAAGCACTTCATAAGGGTACAGAGCGGCACTGCCGGTCTGTGTATAAACCCGAGGTGAGTGCGGCCAGCAACACGGGCCAGCACAGTACACAAGCACATCACAGGGAAAATATATAGAGCGGCCTCGCCGGTCCATGTATGAAAAGTGTAAGCCCTAGCGCCACAAGTGAAGACTAGGCGGCCAGCAACGCGGGCCCGCACTAATACATCAGCGCATGATGGGGAAAAATACAGAGCGGAACCACCGGTCTGTATAAAGAGACTTTTTTCCCTAGTGCAGCTTACCAGAAAAGCTAGTAATACATAGGAGTAGTCTGCGCATAGTAGATGGGCAGAACATACATCCCGCTTAGACTGATAACAGTTTAGCCTGCAAGGCGGGGACTTCCAGATTATAAAATCTCACGAATGTGGAGGGGGAGGCCCAGCCTGCCGCCATACATACTGTATGTCGTGAATAGAAATCCCGCTAGACCAAGCCCACGAAGAGGCCACGCCTCTGGTGGAATGGGCTCTGATGCCCATAGGGCACTGCAGGTGTTTGGACGCATATGCAGCTGCGATTGAGTCCACTATCCATCTGGACAGACTCTGTTTCGAGGCGGCGAGACCCTTGGTGCGCCCACCAAACGAAACGAAAAGCTGCTCGGAACGCCTGAAGGCGGCGGAGCGTGTGATGTACACTCTCAGCGCCCTGACGGGGCATAGGAGGTTATCACTATTATCACTGTCGGATGCAGGCAGAGCCGACAGGGAGATGATCTGCGCCCTAAAGGGAGTGCCAATCGCTTTTGGGACGTAACCATATCTCGGTTTGAGGATGACTTTAGAGTCATTAGGTCCGAACTCGAGACACGCAGGGCTGACAGACAGCGCGTGTAAATCCCCCACGCGTTTTACTGATGCCAGAGCTATCAGAAAAACGTTTTTAAGCGAGAGGTATTTCAAATCCACGGAATCTAATGGTTCAAAGGGAAAAGCTTTCAGCCCCATCGCGGGGCTATGAGGAGCACTGAGTGGCGTGTTTTCCCTGACCCTCTTTATTACCTGTGGTAACAGAGAGATCGGAGGGAAAGCATACAGCGGGCGGCTGGGCCAGGTTTGGGCCAATGCATCCTCGCTTTTGAGAAAAACCTCGGGCAATGAGCGTTGTCTTTTGACGCACATAGGTCGACTTCCGCCCTGCCGAACAGGTGCCACAGCAGCTGGACTGTCTGAGGGTGCAGGGACCATTCTCCCGGGGGAATGTTGTACCTGGACAGTCTGTCTGGACCGACATTCAGGTGGCCAGGCACGTGTGCGGCTCTCAGCGAGCGCAATGAGTGGTGAGCCCACACTAGAAGGCGCTTCGTCAGATTGCAGAGATTTCTGGATCTGACACTGCCCTGTCGGTTCACATAGGACACCACAGACATGTTGTCCGAACGGACTAGTACGTGGGGATCCCGTATATGTGGGAGGAAATGCTTGAGCGCGTTTTCGACCGCTATCATCTCCAAACAGTTTATAAGGAGGCATTTTTCCTGGTCTGACCACAGGCCAAAGACCGGTTTGCCCTCAAACAGAGTGCCCCAACCTAAGTTGGATGCATCAGTCGAGATAACTTGCGGCGTGAAACGGCTCCCATTATCACTCCCTGCTGGTACCAATCGGCCGCTAACCAGGGTCTCAGTGCTGAACGCAGCTCTGAGTCACTCTGATTCGTATGCCGCCGGCCGCCCAAGCTCGGCGAGGCATACGGGCGTTCAACCAGCGCTGTAGGGGGCGCATATGTAATAGACCCAGCTGAAGCACTGCTGCAGCTGATGCCATATAACCCAGCATCCTCTGAAACGTTTTCAGGGGTGCGGCGCTGCCCAGCTGGAAAGACGCGGCCAGGCGCTAGATACAGCGCGCGCTATATCGACAGCCGGGCCGTCATTGCCACAGAGTCCAGTTCCAAGCCCAGAAAAGGGGTTGACTGACTGGGCAGTAATGAGCTCTTGGTCCAGTTGACCGTGAGACCCAAGCTTTCCAGGTGGCTGAGAAGCACAGTTCTGTGGGAGATCAGTTCTTCCTCTGACTGTGCTAGAATCAGCCAATCGTCCAGATAGTTCAAAATTCGCATACCCTGACCTCTCAGGGCATGCGATGTGCAAAATACGCATCTGCAGTCGCCTTTTAGGGGACTGACAGAGCGAAATGCTTTGACGGCTCATATGCTCATAAAAACATTATTTTTATTTGCTGTCAGAGCCCGGATTCGAACACAGGTCTCTGGCGCGAAAGCCTAGTGTTCTGCCACTGTGCCACAGGGGGAGAACGCATAAGCATCCAGTAAGCGCGAGAATATAAAAGAGCGTCCTGTTGTGTGTCAGCGTTCGTTTTGCAGGCGTGCGTGTGTTAAAACAGGCTCGTTTACTGCAATATTAGTACAGCTAAGGGCAGAATGACCTCCGGGTTCCGATAGCCGTGATGCACGGGCTCGGGAACCTGATTCGGAGGCGCGGGCGCGGCGCGCGCGCTCTTGGTGCTTGAATACGGCGGCTCGCATACAGAGATGGCTGGCCGTTTTACACACATTGTCCCGGTGGCTTTGGACGGGGAACATATTGTGCGAGGGACGGCGCGCGAAAGCGGCGCCGGGGGTGCAGTGTTTGTCAGTATGTGTGAGCGCTAGGGGCGGGCACAGGACTTACACACAGCGAGTGGCCGGTAGTGAGGGGCCGTGTAACAGAGCGGGCAGTGGGTAGGTGTGGGCACGGGGCTGTGGACACGTGACCTACATTCAATACTCGAGCGGCTTTTGTCCGCTTTATGAGAGTGGGCTCTGATAGAGACACGGAGTTCATAGTGCTTGTGTGTAGGGGTGAGCACAGAACGTGGGCACATTTTCTACACTTGAAACACATGCGGCATGAGCCGGATCATCAGAATTGTACTCCTAAGAGATTTCTCTGGGGTGCCGTGAAGACGGTGTTTGGGTGCAGGAGAGCGGGTTGTACAACGCGCTCGTTGGCTGCAAAATACACATCTGCAGTCGCCTTCTCAGGGGACTGACGGAGCGAAATGCTTTGACGGCTCATATGCTTCACAAAAACAAAAGTTGTATTTGCTGTCAGAGCCCGAATTCGAACACGGGTCTCTGCCGCGGAAGCCTAGTGTTCTACCGCTCTGCCACAGGGGGAGTTCACATAAGCATCCAGTAAGCGCGAGCATATAAAAGAGCGTCATGTTTTGTGTCAGCGTTCGTTTTGCAGGCGTGCGTGTGTGAAAACAGGCTCGTTTACTGCAATATTAGTATTTCCAGCAACCTGAACTTAGAGGGGGCTGAGAAATGTGTGAGGATTGGAGGTTGGTCCGGCCTCAGCGGGACTCAAAACACTCTCTCTTCCTAATTCCGCCAGTGAGTGAGGCATTTTAGAGGCGGGTTTGCTTTCTGAAGTTAGAAAGCTGGCCGCGAGCTCGAAATGAACAGCATAATTTTTATTTGCTGTCAGTGCCCGGATTCGAACACGGGTCTCTGGCGCAAAAGCCTAGTGTTCTGCCACTGTGCCACAGGGGGAGAACATATAAGCTTTCAGTAAGCGTGAGCATATAAAAGAGCGTCACGTTTAGTGTCGGCGATCGTTTGCAGGCGTGCGTGTATCAAAACAGGCTTGTTTACTGCAATATTAGTATTTCCAGCCACCTGAACTTAGAGGGGGCTGAGAAATGTGTGAGGATTGGAGGTTGGCCCAGCCTCAGCGGGACTCAAAACACTCTCTCTTACTCCTTTCGCCGGTGAGTGAGGCATCTTAGAGGCGGGTTCGCTTTCTGAAGTAAGCGAACAGCATAATTTTCATCAGCTGCCAAGGCCCGGATTCGAACACGGGTCTCTGGCGCGAAAGCCTAGGGTTCTGCCACTGTGCCACAGGGGGAGAAAACATAAGCTTTCGGTAAGCGCGAACATAAAGAGCGTCACGTTTTGTGTCGGCGTTCGTTTTGCAGGCGCGCGTGTATTAAAACAGGCTCGTTCACTGCAATATTCATATTTCCAGTAACCTGAAATTAGAGGGGACTGGGAAATGAGCGAGAATTGGTTGGTCCGGCCTCAGCGGGACTCAGAACACTCTCTCTTTCTCCTTTCGCCGGTGAGTGAGGCACGCGGGGTGCTGAACATTGCTCGTCGTCGTGACGGCGTTTGTTTGCAGGCGTGCATGTATTTATAACAGGCTCGTTTACTGCAATATTGATGTTACCAGAGTGACGCGCACGAACGGGACGCGGGGTAGCTTTCTTGTTAACGTAAAGGAAGCTATCCCGTGGCCGCCCGCTTTCTGACATATCCCTTGTGAGCGGCGCCGTTTGCGCGGCTCGAACAGAGGGGAGCTTTCAGCGGCGGCGTCCTCGTCCAGCTCCTCTGCCTCATCCCCTGAAGTGGCGGCGGCGCGGGCGAGTGCCGGCGGCTGCGCGGCCGGGAGGGGGGGAGAGAGAAGCTCGAGGGAACGGATCCGGCGAGCTTCTCGTTGCCGCAACGGCCTCCAGTGGTCTCTGGGGGCGGCGCTTACTTCTGCGCGGCCCCGCAGGGACAGGCGGAGTGACAGCTTGCGTTGAAAGCTTCAAGTCGAGCCCGCAGGGTCGACATTGAGAGCTCTTCGCACTCGGGGAGTGCGGTGGCGGCGTGCTAGCGGCCCAGGCAGAGAGCGCAGATGACATGGCGGTCTCTGTTGCTGAGCGGCACGAGCCGCAGGAAAGACGAGGTATTTTTAGAAAAACTTTTAGGAGAGAGAAAGTGTGTGACGCAAAGGCGAACACACACAGCAGAGAAAGGATATGTCGCCGGATGGCGTAGCAGGCACGGAGGCTGAAGGCGGCGAAGACGGCCGGCTTCCTCAGACGCTTCCTAGGCTTGCTGGTCGCTTGTTTCAACGGCGGCGGCTCTCAAGATCCAGCGATGCGAAGAGCTTCGCTGAAGACATGAAAATCAGAATTCCAGCCTGTGAGCCCCTCTTTTATACACGCTAGCCACACCCATTCTGGCGGGCCAGGCGCGTGGAGGGCGCGACGTCACGCAGGGCTCACTGGTAGGCTGCTGCAGTTGCCGCAGGACAGCCAATGAGCACGCTCATACAGCCTGCCATGGTCTGCTGTCTGCCGCACTGCGTTGACAATAAATACAAAATTAAGGATAATTTTTGGCTTCAGATCTCGAGAAAAGACAACTTTACCCGTAGCGTAAGCAACTTACGCAATACGAGAGAACCTCTCGTAAGAGAAACTCTGTTACGTTGCATGCTTGTCTTTGGATTACCTGAGTTTGTTTTATTAAAGAACTTTTGTTTGTAGAAACCTGTTTGAACCCTTTTCATCATCTTCATTTGAACTAACCGTGACAATACCGGTTGACCTACTGTATGTTTTTTTATTCTTGACAGTTTGTGACTTTTTTTCATTTAGGGGTCATGAAGTTTCAACACGCTTATGTGCTTTGATATATACAAACACAATTTCTATTAGGGGAGACTGGGGACAATTGCAACAGGGGACAGTTGCAACAAGTCTTATTTCTCCAATCAGAAACATGCTAAAGTGATGACACTCATACTGCACATGCACAGTTAGACCCTCCCCCCACCAAGAAGACAGAAGACATATTCAACATCTGCTGCTGCATTTATTGAACAAAACTTGTTTTGGAGGTATGAAAGTACATTTTTTCATGAGATGTATTTTTGTCATACTGTCCTGACATTTTGTATGAATTAATCAAAACTTACAGTTTGAATTATTGTTTTGTTGACTTCTAAGTTACATGGTTAGCATGTGTCAAAGGCAGTGTGTCTAGCAGGCATATGATGTTCTGTCATGGCTGATAGGGTTGGGGACGGTTGCAACAAGTTATAAATTGCATGTTTAATAAAAGTTTGTTGCATTGCATATTGTTCAATTCTTCCTGTCTGACACTGACATATGGAGAGATTGAATAGCATCTGTAACACATGGACACTGAATCTATGTAGGCCTATGTTCTACACATAAACAAACAAAACTCAATAACTGTTATTTGATAAATATGACTAAATAAATAAATAATAGTCTACAATAATATTATTGAATAAATAAATAATACTATAATATTATAGTAGGCCTAAAACAGTTAATATTTTCAGAATTCTATGCTCATTGAGACAAAAAGCTAAAGTTAATTAGTGGGGATTTAAGGGATTTTTAACATGTTGCAACCGTCCCTGGTTGTGTTGCAACCGCCCCTGGGTTGGGGTCAGTTGCAACATCTGGCTTCTTCCATTCAAATAAATACTGTGAACGACATGTCATATGTAATCATCTTTAAATGGTATGGGTAATTAGCAGACAGATGCAAATTTAATATATACAAAATTGGTTGGTCTAGTCCAAATACTATAACTGTAGAGTAACTGAGAGAAATGCAAAAAGTGTTGCAACCATCCCCAGTCTCCCCTACATTTGTGATGTTCGTGGGTCAATTTGACCCACATATTTTGACTTAAGTTTGTTATCTTTTTAAAGGCAAAATGTCACAAATGATTGTAGAAGTGAAAAACTGTTATAAAGAATTATAGAGGTTTAAGTTTAAAAAAATTTAAAATATAAAAACATTTTATATATATTTTATATATATATATTATATTTTATAAAGCATGTTTAACTCTAAATCTAAGAAAATCAAATCCAAACATCTGATCAAGTTCTGTGTCAAATTTTAGGTTGATATCTCAAAATAAATGAACTTTCTAAGTAAAATTTTCTTTGGGTGTAGAACCTGTGATGTTTATTATTAAGTGTGCTTGCTGAAAGCTGCACACTTATTGTTCTTCTTAAGTTTTCTTCTTCTTCTTCTTCTTCTTCTTCTTATTATTATTATTATTATTATTATTATTATTATTATTATTCCTGGGAGATACATTTTGGCCAGCTCCTGCGCCTAGGCCCTTTGAGACAGAGACACCGTTCCAACTTTAAAACGTCCGGTCAGTACCGGAGTAATTTGCCTTATGAAGATGACATCACGAGTCCATGTCGTTCGTCCGCCATATTGGATTGAACAGAAAGCGAAACTAAATTTTCACAGGTCACAAATTTGGTCCGATCTTCACGAAACTGGACGTACATGATCCTTGGACCAAGCCTCACAAAAGTTACTAGAAGGATTTTTGATTTTCGGAAGCGTTTGCCCGTCACAGCCAAACGAAATCAGAAGTAGTCGCCAAACAGGAAGTCGTCCATATCTCAGGAACGCTGTCACGTATCGAAACCACACTTTGTACATGAACTCGGGACTCCAATGTGAGGAAGCACAAGATCTGAATTTTTTCATTTATTTTTTTATTTCAGGCTAATTGACAAACCCATTTACCTATGTCTATGCAAAAGTTTCACCTCACACTTTTAATGTTAATGCATTTAGACAGTAGGTGGCACTGTTGTATTACATTTCACAAAGCTGCCAAGTCAGTGTATAGACTGCATTAATTTTTACTAGGTTTGTCTTAATAAATGCAGGGCCTGAATTTCGTTTTTTGCATCGGTCTAATTTAATCATCTTCATTTATTAATATACAGATTTATATGCATGAATTGTGCATTTCCAGTTCTCAAAACAGTTAATAACAACAACAACAAAAAAAACTTTATACAAAATACATCATGCTCTTCTTCGCTAACCGAACAAACAATTCATTGTCTGTGGCTGTGTTTGTGCGCACGGGAAATATGCTGCGCATAACAATAGGAAACAAGGAGAAATGCGCAGTCACATGCTCAAACAATCAACAACGTCGCTCTAGAGGTGTGTTGTGGACTGCGAAGTGGACTTCACAGGGTTTTCCGCCATCTTAAGTGAGATTCCAATCCGAAGGGAGCGAACATGTTCAGTTCCGGGAAAAAGAGGATGTATGGTAACCCCTATTACTCAGCTTTCTCCACAGAGCAAGAGCCTGTTGGCTTACCTTCCAAAAAAAGATGGCTGACACTATTTGTACATTCTGTGAATGAGATCCCACCCTCTGTGGGCGGGTTGAGAACATGCGGAACTAGCTCTTACTACTGGCTGTAGTTTCTAGCCTCTGGCCAAAAAAATCCTCCGTTGACGCAAAATGACGATTTTTGCGTCATCGGAGGATTTTTTCCAGACAAAAAAATACATAAATCTCTCGTCTCAGGGGGATATGAGGGAGGGAAGCACGGTAATTCGAAAATCCTACAGGTTTTCTACTGATAAAAAGCTTAATGCTAAATGCTGAAGCATCCCTTTAACTCAAGCTGATTGAGCCATCTCTACCATCTGGTTGAGGTATGTTATGCAAAAAAAAATCCACTATAGATGTCACAGTGTCAATTAACAGCACTTGTCACAACACTTCCTCTAACATGGATTTCAGAAACAAAAAAATCACTCCTGCCATGTGAACTGTTTTTGGTGAAATTTTGCAAGGTAAGCATTTATTTTTATTTTTTTACATATTACACTGTAAGAGCCCTAACTTTACAAAATTATGTTACTTGGTGCCATGAAAAAACTTAAGTATGTTGTTTTTACAAATTTTTCAAAAACATGCTGCAACCAAACGGTTGATTTGGTAGTTTATGGTAAAAGTAGAAAAGCTAAGCTAATGTTTTCAGATAATCCATTTCTGCAGTCAGAATGGACTATTTGCTGAGAAATATAAACTTCTGATCATCCATAGCTCTGAATGTGACACAGCTATTGTTATTTCTTCATGAATATACTGAGATTATTTCTAAAGTATGTATTTTTTTGCCACTTTTGGATTTTTTTTTTAAAGTAAATATAATGCATTCATAGAATTAATGTGTGGAAATCATAATTATCAGAGGCAATTACTTCTTAAATGGCAAATGCTGGTTTACTAACATTACTAAAATTGTAAGAGATTGTAATTTTTTTTATTTTATTTTTTTACAATTACTAGATGGAAGTCAACAGTTTTTATGGAACAAGAATGCGCACTCTTACCAGGCCCTTGTACCAGAAAACGTCTCGGATACGTATGTAACCCTTCTTCCCTGAAGGAGGGAACGGAGACGTAGTCAATCAGTTCGGGGAACCAGGTCTGGTTGGGCCAATATGGGGCAACTAGCAAGACCTGCTCCTTTTCCTCCCTGACTTTGCACAGTGTCTGTGCGAGAAGGCTCACTGGGGGAAACGCATACTTGCGGAGGCCCCGGGGCCTCTGGGTTTTTTACTGTTAAAAAACAAGATAACATATAATTTCCTGTGTTAAAATGAAAACCTGAAATATTTAATGGCATACTTCAATAAATAAAGAAGATTCAATATACAAAAATCTTTATTTTGATTATGTTTTAAAATAAATTAGTATTATAGTTCATATTTTCTGATTTTCACAGTATGTGTATGGATTCCGGTGCTTTTTCTTTTACCTTTAAGTGCCATATCAACCATTTGGTAGAGGCCGATATTTTTTAAATGATGGGATGTGTTGGGAAAAATAAAATACATTGATTGTGGTAACTAGCGACATAAAGAGATGCCTTTTCAAATGCCTTTTCCTTGGTGGAGAAGTTAAGCCTTTTTCTTGGTGGGGCAGCTTTTTGCTGTTGGGATTCTCTCTGAAATTTGTCTGGGGTCCTCCGGCCGTGATTAAAGCATATTTTAAGGCATTGGCTGTAGTCTGTCTAGTTAATGCTGTGCAGCAGGTTATAGGACACTAGAGATCTTGGTAACACTTTAGAATAATGGTCCGTCAATAATAAGTAACTATGCAGGAAGTAATGCAGGACTAATGATTAGTAATACATTAACACTAATGGCAATACAGAAAAATGTAAGCTGCGTGACTGGATGGAGGAGGGAAATCAATTATCCGTAAATGAGGAAATTAGTATGTAAGGTGGAGTTGTAGGAGAGGAAGCAGGGGGAAAAAAGGAACGGGTTACCTGAGACAAACGCATAGTCAGTTAGACGTGAGGCGCTGTGTTTGGGCTCAGGTGGATCGCTAGAGTGAGAGTGAGTTGCCGTGGCGATTGACACTGAGTGTGCGCTGCACCTCTAGACACCGGCTGCACAGCGAAGCTTGACTTTTATGCTGACGAGTGTGAGCAAGTTCTGATTCCCTGTTTTACCTGTTTTTTAAACCTCACATCGTAAAAAAACTTTCCTTCCTGCCATTATCGGCTGACGTTCTTACACACACACACACACCGTTTTGCCGCCACACGCAAGACAACCTAATCAAACAGTCACGCAACCACTTTCCCCAAGTATTTTGTGAGTGTTGTGGATAATAATAAGTGTTTCATAATATTTAAATGATTGATTTAACTGTTAGTTTTGATTTAACTAATTAATGTTTTTCTCTTTTTTGTTATTTCTTTCCTCTCACACACTCCTTACTCAAGTAAGGAGTGTTGAATCTGCCGACAAATTCACCAGAGATACTTCTACCTCAGCACCAACAACTTTTACATGTTATTTAGTTTTTCTTTCTTTATTGTTGAAACAATTAAAAAAATGGTGGAAAGACTGTATTTTGAACGTGAGCCAAAGTATTTTCTTTTTTGTGTTTAGTTTGTTTGATTCCTTACTGATGGTGAAACTGAGGTTTTGTCTGATTTCTGTGAAAATAATGAAAATATAACTGTGAAACTTAACTTTCTTTGTGTGATTCTGATTCATGTTTGTTTGTAACCAGTGGCTTAAATAGCTATTCTGGGTAAAAAAAAATAAAAAAAACATTATTTGACAAGATTAAGCCATGTGGGTAAACTTGCAGACAGCTTTTTATAGGAAGAGTCAGTGTTGTTCCATTCAATGTTGATGGCTTCAAGCACTTCACGGGTTGTTGCAAAAATGTCTTCCAGTTAGTTTGAGTTTAATGTGAGACCAAATATTCAATAAAGGGTTCAAATCTGGATTGACCAGGCTAAAAGATGAGCCTGATGGGTTTATTCTCAAACCACTTCTTGGTTGTCTGTGCTAAAAGATTGGAGGTCGTTTACCTCTCCAGCTGAAGAATTTACAAGGAGCAGTGAGAAGATTGTTTTCGTAAACATTAAGTCAGATGTGCCTTTGTAATGCAATCAGTAGACATATAATCATTCCAGCTCCACATGAGTACTTTTGGGAAAACAGTGAATCAAAGGAAGAGCGCTGGACAATAGAGCAGTTAGGTCACGTCCCTCTTTTCCACACACTCCCTCTCTCTCCATGTAGCTAGTCCTGTATCGATTTCTGCATTTAGCTGAGTTTTAGCATGCTTTTAAAATCACTCCGACCCTCAGGCCCAAGAGATGCTATACTGTTCTGAACATGTCACACTTATTCCTACCACATCCATCTGTATTTACAGGCATACCAATTTTTAAAGAACACTATAATGGAAGGAGCATTTTGACTAGAAGAATCCTTTTCTGAATCGATTAACTGGAAATTAAGCGGCTTCAGTTCGTTTACTCTATGTGAGTGATGTAAATTATTTCCTTTTGTTTAAAGGAATATTTGATTAAATTGCAGCAAAATTAATCTAGCCTAAAATGTGGTCCTCTTTGCAGTCTTTGTATGGAAGAAAAAGTAATGTCAAATGTTTTTGAAATAAAAAGTCTGTTGAATTGCACTACTTGAAGAAAAAAAAAGAAAAAAAAATAGGCCTTACATTAACCATGCTTGCATTTTAATGCATTGTATTTTTAGGGCTTGCATTTTTATGGGCTGAAATTCAACATGGTTGAATATTTAAGCTGTGAATATTTCAATTAAAAACATTTCAAACACATTTTCATTATAAAAAATTCAATAATCCATATTCACCTTTCATATTTCACTTCCAAAATATTCAAACTGTTTAAAAATACAGCCTATAATATTCAACAGGCAATTTTCGGTCCATTTTATTTCGCTTTGCAAATTCGCTTCCACAAATTCAGTGGTTCAAATTCCACAGTAAATTCAACATTGACATCCAGGAACTGCAGGAAAAGCAGTAGTTTGCCGAGCATACTCTCCATCTGCTGTTAGTCGACCTCACCAGCAGGTGGTGCAAAAGCGCGTGTTGTTGACGAAGACCAGCAACAGTTAGAAGAGCAAGCCATTCATTCATAAAACTAATTTGTATTTGTGATTATTATAAAGGGGTTTTATGTTAAATTCAGTGTCTTCACGGTTACTTTTCCTGTGTAGCCTACATGCATCTTTCTCTACCGTGAACAAGATTATAATGTTATTCCCCGATGCGGATATACAGATCCAATGTTACATTTTTGAAGTTGATATATATTTCTCTTGGTTGTTTAGTTGCCTTAACTTTATATTGTGGCAATGTGCTGCATGCAGGCTATTAGGGTTTCCCTAAATACTTAAAGGAACACTCCACCGTTTTTTGAAATAGGGCTTATTCACATTCTTTCATACATTTAGATAGGTGGGCAAATGCATTTTTGTCTCAGTGCATGCATTGTTTTAGTTTGACAGGGTCGGCGCTAGCTTAGCTTAGCACAATGAATGGAATCCTTTGTTGCCAGCTAGTATGTCCTGAGTAAAAGTGATCAAAAAAAACAAAAAACAAACACGTAATTACTTCTTGTGGCCTGCGTATTCACAACGAGTACAAATAGTGATGCAGATTAACACTAGGTGATTTCCTAGGCAGATATTGACTTGGGACTATATTATGGGGAAGCACAGGCGAAGCACAGCAACTTAGGCGAAGCACTGCTACTTGGGCGCAGAGATATCACGCAACACATGAAATCCCACGACTTCCGTCAACATACCGGTGTGCATTGCAACGAGTCAAAACACAGAAGAAGAAGAACAACACGCGTGACCTGCACCGAGTGTCTTCGCTTTTGGATTGTTTATTTTGAGAAGTTACGGTTATAGCAAAGATGGTAATTACCTGCGTAGCAAAAGTTGTGAGAACAAGCAAAGGACATACACGAATGTAATGTTTCACAGAATTCCATCGAATGTGGAACTGAGAAATAAATGGCTAGCTGCTCTGGAGATCTGTACTTCAACGCCTCTCTACAAAATCAAACAGTATCGTGTTTGCGAAGAGCATTTTGCACCGGAGGACTAAGTTACATTGAAAAAATGGAATATGGGCCCAGAAAGACGGTACTACGTCTGAAACATACGGCTGCCCCATCCCATCTAACGTTATTTTCAAAGCACAGGCAGAACAAAGTGCACATGTAAGTTGTCTTTTATTACTCTTCCTTATGTTAATCTGTGTCTTTATTCGGTTGTAAAATAGATGCTGAGAAGCTGTAACTTATATAGACTACGGTTCAAATAACGTTAGCCTCCTCTAGTATAACCTCATGTTGAATTCAACCTGTTTAGCATGAACAACCAAACTAAAATAAAAATCGCTGTTATCGTTACCTGTAAAATGAAATGACTGAGGGCTGAGTTAGCTATATTTCTCTCACCGAGTTAGCCTGGTTCTTTTGACTCAGGAGTTTTAGTATAACTACTAGAGAGGAGAAGGCTACAAGCAGTTTACTATACATGTGTCATGTTTAAAATAATCACTTACTCTGTGGACAGCTGTCCATTTGGTCCATTCGGCGTGGGGCGTTTTTTCCAGTTCACTTTATCACACCGAAAAAAAAAAAATCGAGTACTGCAGGATGGATCAGCGCCGTGAAATCCTCGGTAGCTGTGACACAGGCTGTTGAGTGATCGCAACCTCCTCCTGTCGTTCTATTTCCACTCATTTTCTGTAAACTCTTGTACATATAGGCAGGGTTGGGGAGTAACGGAATACATGTAACGGCGTTATGTAATCAGGATACAAAAATCCAGTAACTGTAATCCGTTACAGTTACGTCAAAGAACGTAGTAATCAGATTATAGTTACATTTTTTAAAAAGGGGGAATACTTTCAGGATTACAATGGTTTCATTTAAAACAAAATAAATAAGTATTTTGGCATAATAACACTATATTAAGCGATGCTTGATTATACAGTAGTTCCTGGTTCTGTTGCCAGTAATGACTCACGTGTGCTGGTGCATGTGCAAATAACAGCTTTCTACAATCTCCTCCAGACGCAGATTGAATCACTGCTGCTAGTAGAAACGATGCTGCCTGCGGGTAAAATCGCTTTTAATTCATGGAAATTCCGCTGCTATTTTGTAGAAATTAGGAGAGTAGCTTTTTTAGTACCCAAAATGTCCTTTCTTAATCTTTTCTTGCGTAACGGGATGTTCGCTGTCTAGGTAACGTAGGGGAACTCCCACTGCCAACGCCCCAAGTTCAGTCAGGCAAATTAAGAAAGATCACGGCTTTAGTCAACATGTGGGCCTATTTTAAAATAAACTAATATGTAGATTGTGTAAACATTTTAAATGTTGTGTTTTTATTTTTTAGTTAAAAATTAGTTAAAAATAAAACAAAATAATCTGTAATACCATACATTAGCCACTAGATGTCTGTATAGCCCTTTACATAAATATATATTCAGGCCTGTGTGTATATTTAGCAAATATTGTACACTGGACCAAATTCTTAATAAAAAAAAAAAAAATTATTTAGTTTTTATAATATTTCTTCTTGCTTGACTTTATTTATATACATGACCTTGAAGTAATCCAAAAGTAATCAGTTACATTACTTTCATATTATAGTACTTGGATTACGTTACTGAATACTTTTTTTATGAAGTAATTTGTAACTGTAACGGAATACATTTTTAAAGTAACCCTCCCAAGCCTGCATATAGGTATGGTTCTGGCTCACACAAAATCAGCCATGTTCATCGCCATTCATGTACTGTAGGGAAAATACCCAGGCAGCTACTATTCACACCGGTATGTTGATGGAAGTCGTGGGATTTCATGTGTTGCGTGATATCTCTGTGCCCAAGTAGCAGTGCTTCGCCTAAGTAGCTGTGCTTCGCCTGTGCTTCCCCATAATATAGTCCCAAGTCAATATCTGCCTAGGAAATCACCTAGTGTTAATCTGCATTGCTATTTGTACTCGTTGTGAATACGCAGGCCACAAGAAGTAATTACGTGGGTTTTTTTTATTTTTTTTTTATCACTTTTACTCAGGACATGCTAGCTGGCAACAAAGGATTCCATTCATTGTGCTAAGCTAAGCTAGCGCCGACCCTGTCAAACTAAAACAATGCATGCACTGAGACAAAAATGCATTTGCCCACCTATCTAAATGTATGAAAGAATGTGAATAAGCCCTATTTCAAAAAACGGTGGAGTGTTCCTTTAAGGATCCCCCTGCTGGGCATACAAAACGCTTAACGTAGCTAATATAACTAATACAGTGATATTAAAAACCAAACGCAAGTCCAGCTCCAGATGGACTCAGAATAACGCGCAAAGTTTAATGCTGAGTGTTTCCCAGTGATAGACTGGCATTAAGTTGGCTTGACGTTGGACATTCGCACATTTAGGGACCGTCTCTAAAGTGTATACGACATTGGTATACACCAGAGCCATAGAGAGAAGAGTTGCGACACTCTTTGATGTCACCGCTATGGCTGTCACGTGGTTCATGTAAGCCCCAATAGTTCCAAAACATACGCAGGCTGTCATGTTCTTCTATGGGACAGACAGCAGCGATTGCATTATTGAACGGTAAATATAAAATAAAACACACACCCAAGTGCTTTTTCAGATGTTATTGCATTATTGCATTTTGTTAATGTCAGTTTTGCATTTGGAGAGGCAACATTTCACTAGAATGTACATTTCCTGAAGAAAATGTGAGTGGTGCTTGCAGTGGCAAAACTCGCCAATCAGTTGCTAGAGTGTGGTACATGATTGCATACGAGCCAACAAACATGTCTGTACGGTGTTCTGGTACAAATGAAGACCAGTATAAGCATCGCAAAGGGCCTCTGATACAATATAGACGGCTGAGTTTGAGTGGTGAATGCTGCGCGTCGAGTTGTTCCAGAGGTGACGTACGTTTCTGAAATATCGACCTCTTTTGAATTGTCAACATGTCATTTGTACATCCACAGCGTAATTATTTATATTTTATGTTGGTTTCAACAAATTTTCAAGCACTGCCTGCTAGCTAGTTAGCTAGCGCCAACTCAGCCAACAGCTAGCTAACTAGCAAGCAGGCAATGCTAGAAAATTGGTTGAAACAACCAAGATAAAATATAAATAATTACGCTGTGCATATACAAATGAAGACCAGTATAAGCATCGCAAAGGGCCTCTGATACAATATAGACAGTTGACACTTCAAAAGAGGTCGATATTTCAGCAACTTACCTCTGGAACAACTCGACGCGCAGCAATGCAAGTGAATGGGGTCCAATGCCCAAATGACAGTGTTTGGAACTAATCCGATCTTCAAATCCCGGAAGCAGGCAGTTAAAAGCACCGCCATTTTTTACAACGGAGGTCTATGGGAGTGTTGCAACTCTTTCTCTCTATGGCTCTGGTATACACGTTTCTAACTTCGATAGCATTTGAATAGAACAACTTACAGTCATAAAACCAACTGTAAAGTGTTTATTTAGTGTCAGGCATAATGCGCACCCTTTGGATTTTTGATTCAAATAAATTAAAGTTTGCTATTGAAGTTAGAAACGTGTATAATGTTGTATGCAACTTTGGAGACGGTCCCTAAATGTGCGAATGTCCAATGTCAAGCCAATTTTACATGTATTAGGCTACATTTAGTCATTTAGCAGACGCTTTTATCCAAAGCGATTTACATATGCAAGTGCTATGACTCTTCCCAGTTTAAACTAATGCAATACACGTAGGCATAGCCTACTATACTATACTAGAGAGAGAGAGAGAGAGAGAGAGAGAGAGAGAGAGAGAGAGAGAAGAGAAGAGAAGAGAAAGTGTTAGTATTAATTGATCAAGTGTTGATTTTGTGCCAGTATATCACGAAACGCTCTGCATGAAACTTTGCACGTTAAGTTCATATTCTGAGTCCATCTGCTTGCCTGTAGCCTACATTCCCAATAAGGTGCGAGTTTGGTCTTTTATATCACTGTATTAGTCCATAAAGCTACGTTAAGCTTAAGCGTTTTGCCCTGACAGAAGGGGAATCCTTAAGTATGAGGTATTGAGGGAAACCGATTATAATCCCATTCATAGAGAAAGCTGATAACATGATGTAGGCTACACAGGGAAAGTAACAATGAAGTTATTGAATTAAACATAAACACACCTTTTGTGTCTTTATCATCTTTTCCGCATATATATACTGACACAGATAATCATTTTCATTTTATGAATGAATGGCTTGCTCTTCTAACTGTTGATGGTCTTCGTCAACAACACGCGCTTTTGCATCCCCTGCTGGTGAGGTCGACTAACAGCAGATGGAGAGTATGCTCGGCAATCTACTGCTTTTCCTGCAGTTCCTGGATGTCAATGTTGAATTTACTGTCGAATTTGAACCACTGAATTTGTGGAAGCGAATTTGCAAAGCGAAATAAAATGGACCGAAAAATGCCTGTTGAATATTATAGGTTGTATTTTTAAACAGTTTGAATATTTTGGAAGTGAAATATGAAAGGTGAATATGGATTATTGAATTTTTAATAATGAAAATGTGTTTGAAATGTTTTTAATTGAAATATTCACAGCTTAAATATTCAACCATGTTGAATTTCAGCCCATAAAAATGCAAGCCCTAAAAATACAATGCATTAAAATGCAAGCATGGTTAACCCTCTGAGGTCTGAGCTGTTTTCTGGCCCTGGAGGTGTTCTGACATGCTCTGACATTTGTGCTTATTTCTGTTACTTGTGACATTGTCATGGCTAAAGTCTGATTACACTGTATTTAGCACAAACTCTGCTACAATAATATATCAGCAGCATGTATGTAAAAGTTTGTAGTTTTGAGATAATGACATTTATGCGTGGTTTGTGAAAATACCAAAAAAAATTGTCACTGAAATAAGGCCATGAAACCCATACTGATTATTTCTTCACAAGACTTTTGAAAATTGTATGACGTAGCCTAGAATATTTGCTCCAAAACTATGTGAAAATCACCCTGACTGCTCATTCAGATAAGACAATATATTGATTTAAAATTTCTAAGACGTGTTTTGTGTGAAAAAGCCTTATGCGAAGAGGCGTGATCATCTCATGAATATGTAAGCCTTCAACACCTGAGAAAGACAAAGACACTCCCCTAGCTGCCCTATTAGGAGCTATCAGGCCCTGTCATTCAGAGCAACCTTGCACAAAGAATGAGGAGATTTAAAAAAGAATGGCTTTTAGATTGTTTGGATTTATTTACAACACAACATAATCCAAAAATACACAACAAATGACAAAAGAGCACATTGAAAACAATGATCCAAAGACAGAGACCTTTGTGCCATTCCTAAAAACATTGTACATACCTTTCATTTCCAAGGTGTTTGATTTTCACTTTACCATGTTCATGTACAGAGACTCATGTGAATGTTGAAGTCAGCAGGACTCAGTTGCATCTGGTCCCTGAAAGAAAAGAAAAAAAGTGAACATACTGGTATCAAGAGAAACTAGGCCTGCACGATTTTGGGAATACATTTTAGATTTTTCTGGTTAAAATTGCTTTTTAAAATTCACAGAATACACACACACACACACAAATGTTTCCAACAATATATAATATAATGAACACCATGTTTGTTGTGCCTTGTAGGCATAAGCTATGTGCAGTACTGCATAAAATAATTATAACAATAACCTATAGCAGCCTATAAATCTTCCAAAAGATTTCAGTAACAATGCTAGAGAAAAATATATTGATTATCTTATGTTACTTCAAATGTTTCCATTCGTTATGATGATATGAAATGAGATAATAGTAAAAACATAAAGCCTAATGTTTGGTGCATTTTTCCTTTCAAACGCGATCCCGCTCCAAAATATGATACATTCAAACCCACAGTGCGCTCCAAAATATGATACATTCAAACGCGATCGCGCACGCTCCAAAATATGATACATTCAAACGCGATCGCGCTCCAAAATATTAAACATTATCCACAAACAGTATTTAACAGTAAACACGGGTCTAAATAGTATAATATTCACCATATATCTAGCAACAGTTCAACTGCAATGTGAAGTTTATGCAACAATACCATAAACTAATAAGTAAGAATTTCTTACCTTACATCTTTCTTGTCTTCAAATCGCGTTCTTCTTCTTCTGAGGTACATACAATGTAAGCTCTCAACGAAAAGCAGAGACTTGTGAAGTTTTTTGGTTTTTGAGGTAACGAGGGCGTTCGCGTCCCATGTGGACGATTTGCATGTGAATCACTTTTGCGCGAGTGGGAGTGGTCGAATTAAAAGTAATTAGCAAGCGTTTGAGATACTGGACATCCTGTTGGTTTTATACAAATTACTTAAACAGAGAATATTTGTTTTCAGTTTGAATCCGATCATTTAAAAGTACACACTTAAATGTGTATAAAGGTGTATGGCTCATAAATGTGTGACAAGTATTCACTGAGTTTTGTTTCAGTTTATAGACGTGCTCAAGAAAAAAAAGTTCACCGCGACGGAGAGGCAGAACGCACACCCTGTTTATTTTCTTTATTTTACAAAAGCACAATGTTTTGATTTGATTGTAAGTGGACACATACAAAAGTAGAAATATCACAGATTCTTTTTTTATATTTCTTTTTTCTGTATAACCATAAATGACGGAGTAATTTAAGTTTATTGTACTACAATGTGAAGAAAATCCAGCAAAACGCGGGGGCGCGTTTGCCGACCTCAGAGGGTTAATGTAATGCCTTCTTTTTTTTTTTCAAGTAGTGCAATTCAACAGACTTTTTATTTCAAAAACATTTGACATTATTTTTCTTCCATACTTTGTCGCTGTGAACCACTTATTTAGACAGGAAGAAACTGTCTGGCTGACATTAACCAACTACATTTTGTTTTGTTATTATGTGTTGTTTAGCTATCTGAAATAGACATAATTTACACATATTTATGCATTTAGCATATGCTTTTATTTGAAGTGACTTGCATTGCATTCAGGGTACACTGTAAAAAAAAAAAAATGCAATTATTACAGAAAAAAATGTAGGCTACAAATGTTACAAAAAGTAAAAACGTTAAGTTACCATTGTCACGATCTCCATTCACCAGTCCAGTCACCTTAGCACACTACGTTTCCCAGAATCCCTCCTGGCTCACATTTGCTCACACTCCACGATCACCACACCTGTCTGTGATTACCCTCATCAGCACCTCTCTATAAATGCTAGCACCACACACACAAGCCTTGTCTGGCTTTCAATCGTCAATCGTCTCCAGCGATCCAGTCATCTGCCATCCCCCTCTGAAACAGATAAGAACTGTCATTCACTGCTATCAGTTACTTACCTGCTCATGTCGCCTGTTTTCTGCATACCTGCAATAAATCTCTTGTTTGGGATATTAAATGTGTTGCGTTCTTCTGTTGCGTGACAGCCACACACAATGAAAAACTGTAAATGGCTTAACCTCACATTATACTGTATGTAACTTTACTGTAAAATACTGTCAAATTAATGTTTTTTGCAAATAAAAACTTAATTACTGCAAGGAATTTACCTCAAAGAACAGTAATAGGACATTTCCAGAAGTCCCTGCATGAAACATCTCATATGATTATATTTTATATTACTAATTTTGTTTCTAATTTGATAAGTATTGTACAGCTGTGGCAAAGTATTAGTGACATAAATTGAGCTGGAGACCTGGAAGCCGAAGGTAGATCCAAGCAGCTGTACAGAGCAACTAAACTAGACTAGCAATGAGAACGCATATGCAACCCACCGTTCCCTGAAGGAGGGACTGGAGGACGTAGTCGACGTAGACTGAATGGGGATCACGCTTAGGGAGCCTGTCTTCTTCGTACTACTATTTAATCAAGCCAATTCAACATTGGTGTGCGTGATTACACGCTCTGCCCAGCAGCGTGGGTATAAACACGGAAGTGGTGCGGACGGACAGAGAAGCCAGGGCTGGGTCTGCCTCCTCCGGGACAGCGCTTGCAGGCTCACCACCTAGTCCCACCTTTAGGGGGAGGTAGGAACCTTGGTTTTTCGCTGAGGAGCCGAGCGGCCCCCGGAGTCAGCGGTGGTCAGGGAGTCGTATCGTGGAAGAATACACATATGGGGATCACCGTGGGGATCGCAACAAATGGACCCAGCCTAGCACAAGTTCCACCAGTGCATACGAGTGGTAGGCCTGGCTTCGGACGCTCCACCGCGTCCGTCGCCGGAGGGTGTGGAGGAACTCAACAGGGTTTGGTTAAAGAGGGAACTCTACTGGAGCAAGAATTGCGCACGTATCCAGTCCATAGGAGGGGAATGGCGCAGCCACGCAACAAGCCGACACTTCGAACCGGGCTCAAGTGAAACTGGCTTCATGAGAAGGGAGCCCACGAGATTCAGCGGTTCGACTATAGGTGTCGCCCAGCTCCCAACTCTAGAATATCTGTCAGCGAAGCACTCTGTGTCAACGCCTAGGCGGGAGCACACACTCACTTCAGAGGAGCTCACCACCTAAGTGGACACGTGCATCTCGAGATTTTCACCAAGATGAAGGCAGCCACCATTCAGTGGGCCAGCCTCTCTTGGAATTAGCCTTCTCTTTCTGCTGATTTCCTTAACAGACAAGAGCTAGTCTGAGGTCCTAAGGCTTGCGTTCTGTATACGTATAACTGCAATGAAGCGGACGGACAGAGAAGCCAGGGCTGGGTCTGCCTCCTCCGGGACAGCGCTTGCAGGCTCACCACCTGGTCCCACCTTTAGGGAGAGGTAGGAACCTTGGTTACATATCCAGGCCGGGGTCTCAGGTAGTGAGAGTTAGCCGGCCCAAATTCCAGGCACAACTCGTTGACCGAAAGCGAGCAAGTCCCTACCCTCTAGCAGGAGAACTGTTTCTTTAAAACCAGAATTTTGAACTCACTGCCCTGCAGTGGCTCAGGGGCGATCTCTGCAGTGCAGTAGCACCAGAGATAAGGCCCAAGAGGATAAAGAGGGGCACAAGGCCTTTCTTGCTCCCTCAGGAACCTGACGATCAGGACGTGCTTCCCATGCTACTGCATCATGATGTGCGTCAAAGAAAAAATAGAGGCAACATCATTTTGAGGGTGGAGGACACAGCCCTCACTGAACTGTAGCGGTACTGAAGCGGTCTTCATATGGAGGAAGCCATACGGCTGTTCTTTCAGTGGGACCCTTTCTCACTTCTGTATAGCACCGAGCGGACACACTCTCTTCTTGAAGAGGCTTGTTGGACCGAGTCCATCTCCATACCAGAAAAGAGATACTCAGAGATACAAAGAGATACTCTGAGATTACTCTCTCCCAGTTGACCTGAAGGCCAAACTGGCTATGGAGCACTCGAAGGGTAGGACTCTGTACTGATACTTCGAGCCCTCAAACGCAACACGCAGGATAGCCTGTGGTGCAGAAGGCTAGAGATCTGAAGTACACGTCGTTTCAAGTGACAAAGGGCCAAGATGGTCACGACCCACCACATACTAGGTACATGAAGAACGAGTTTATAAAAACTGGCCTTCATATCGGCTCTATCGCGTCCTTCGCCAGTAGGACAGCGACATGTGCGCACAAGACAGGAGCACTGCTCAACACTAGGTGTGATGAATATCACTGAGCTTTCAGGAGCATTTCTGCTCAACACCTAGTGTGATGATTATCACTGAACTTGAGCGGGCGCCAAGCAATAATGAATCGCATAGCCGAGTCTGATGGTCACAGTCTGGTCCGGACCGGTTGGGAAGCTCTTTCCGCTTCTACGAACCAGGCCCAGGCCTAGAAGACCAAAGACATACCCAAGGTTGGGCAGCAAGGTGGAGGACAGGGACCCGTCTCGGAAGGCCCGGGGGCGGCCTGAAGCGGGTTCTGAGTGTGCGGTGCAACACTTACCTGTCTCCACGGGGCAACAGGGGATGCGTGAGAAGGCGGATGACCGGGTCCTCGAACACACCATGCTGCCGGCTGGCGAACAAGAGGGGGCTGAGGGGTGCAAGGCTGTCCTACAGGAATTTGCTCTCTTTACAATTCGGGTACCACTGGACCAGTGACGGTACGTCTGACACTTGCCCCCTGGCTTGGACCGGGTGGCCTGCCTGATGCTGGCTCTACGCTGGGGCTTGGGTGGAGGCTGCTGCGGGGGCCTGGGTGGAGGCTGCTGCGGGGAACCGGAGGCAGCGGCAGGGGACGCCCTCGGCAACGAGCAGGCGGAGGAACTGCCACCAGCGGCGGGGTGGAGGCAACAGCGGGTTGCCGGGGCAGGATGTGTTGGGTGGCCTCCGTCTGTGCCTGGGCGGTGGAGAGCTGTGGGCGGAGCTCTCCATCGCTTCGCCGAACAACCCAACCTGGGAAACTGGGAAGTCCAGGAACCGAACCTTGTCCGCATCCGCCATCTCAACCAGGCTGAGCCAACGTTGGCACTCCTGGACCACTAGGGTGGACATCGCTAGACCGATCACGCACGCTGCAACGCTCGTGCCCGTGAGGGCGATTTTGTTGAATTCTATTTGGGCCTTACAAAAAAAGAAGTTTATTCAAGTGTGCTATTAGGAGGTCTCTATACTTCTTATGAACTAAAAATAGGGAAGTATACTTTCAGTCTACTTTTTATGAACTTGAACTTTTTGACTTGTATTGACAAAGTCTAAGCATATTTGGCCAGTACTTTTACTCAATCTTTGATCGGGATATACTTTAGTATAATTAGGTATTCTTTGTAAACTTGGCTTGTAGTTGTTTACTCTTCTTTTAAATACTTGTTTCACATAGTTTTACATCATGGCCAGCAGCCATGTCACCCTGTAGCCCAAGACCGGTTGCCCACTGAAGCTAAGCAGGGCTGAGCCTGGTTAGTACCTGGATGGGAGACCTCCTGAGGAAACCAGGTTGCTGCTGGAAGAGGTGTTAGTGAGGCCAGTAGGGGGTGCTCACCCTGTGGTCTGTGTGGGTCCTAACGCCCCAGTATAGTGACGGGGACACTATACTGCCAAAAGAGCACCGTCCTTCGGATGAGACGTTAAACCGAGGTCCTGACTCTCTGTGGTCATTAAAAATCCCAGGATGTCCTTCGAAAAAGAGTAGGGGTGTAACCCCGGCATCCTGGCCAAATTTGCCCCCTGGCCTCTGTCCATCATGGCCTCCTAATCATCCCCATATACTGATTGGCTTCATCACTGTCTCCTCTCCACCAGTAAGCTGGTGTGTGGTGGGCGTTCTGGCGCAATATGGCTGCCGTCGCATCATCCAAGTGGATGCTGCACATTGGTGGTGGTTGAGGAGATTCCCCCATTCTATGTAAAGCGCTTTGAGGTCTCAGAAAAAGCGCTATATAAATGTAACAAATTAATTATAATTATACACTTTTTAAAGAAAATTTGTAAAGAAAACAGATTCATTCCTAATTCTGAGTATGGGAATTTTTGTGAAGTCTACTGGTAGCATGCATAGGAATTCAGTCCAAATCTACTTAACTCTTTCTCCGCCTTGACGGATTTTTCAATAATTTATGACAAAACACATCCCCGCCATTGACAGAATTTTCCGGCAATCCATGTTATCACTGTAATACGGTAGGGGGCACACATCTTCTGAAAGAGTACATAATCTCCGGATCAAAACACAGTCGAAGAAGCAGAAACAATCGATAGAAGCATTGCTTACGTGCATGTAATCTAATGTGATCGTCAGACATTCAACAGCATATACATTTAAAACTGCCAAAAGTTACAGAATGAAATGTCTAACCCATGAAGAGGTAACAACGCAATTTCCATTTATGTTTTACTCATCACTCTGAATCTGATCCGGATGTAGCCTTTGACAAAAACACCACTTTCTCAGCTTTTAAGTGTTGATAAAAAAAAAAAAATGCATGAAGCTAAATACATATATATAAAAGAGTGGTGCTAAAAGTGTGTTCAGTTTTATCCTAAACAGGTGAACGTGGATCTGGAAATGTTTTATTATGTTGGTTTATGATGTTGGTTTGCCCGGTGATTGGCACTAAAAGGCTAATGATCCATCGAGTTTTAACCCCTGTGCACTGGTCGATTTCTGGGTATGGCCTTGTTGGAGCTAGGCAAATTGGCCCTAATTGGATTAAATACAATTCCCCAAAAATCACACTATAAAAAACAAAACAAAACAAAAAACATTAAAAAAACCCAGAATGATTAGTTAATCATTTACTAATCACTTGTAAATGACTTGTAACGGAATTTACAAAACATACTTAAAATATTAGTATATCACTTGCTAATCTTTTATAAATAACTAGTTCATCATTAACTAACCACTTATAAATGACTTACAACTGAACGTTTTTATAAAGTGTTACCGAAAAGGTTTATATTGACCCTTTAAGATGTTGCTTACATCTACCTTGTAAATATATTTTTGGCTATTTTATTAAACAGTTTCCCATGTAAATCAACAACAATTACAATTGTAACAATATTTCAAGTGTAATCTTTCTTTTAAAACAGTATACATTTTATCATACATATTTCAAAGTTAAGGATTCATTAGTTTGAATATAGGAACAAACACTATAATAACATCTTAGTTGATAATTCAATATACCTACTTTATTTTTGACAAAACATCACAGAAATTGGTGAACAAAAGGTTATTTGATGTGACAGTAGTCTTTTTTTACAGCAAAAACTTTATAATCTATCCAAAACTAATCAACGAAATCTTGTCTAAACATTCATATTTCGTCTGTAACATATCGTTTTTATGATATATTAGCATATACAGTAAATGTTAATTTGCAGTTTAATACGTTGTTTATATGGCACAGATGCAAGCTGTTAGGTAGTAACCAAACATCTGTGCAGTTCATTCATTCACACACAGACACGCGATTCATATTTAAACAGTCTTTTTGCGGTTTGCAGACACTATTGCATATCACGATTAGAACAAAGCACTTAAGAATAAAGAACTTACTATTCACAATCCTCAGCTGGATCCGTCGCTCCTCGAAGTGAATCTAAACTGGCACTTCTGAGGTAAATTTCCCAGGATAATTATTGCGATAGTATTATTCCTCACAGCGTAGCAAGACGACGTAGAGTACATTAAGCTGATTAAACTTGATGAGTTTTATCGAGCTGATGTGGGCGTTGACACGTTTGCATGGATCGCCTCAGATCATTTGCGTTTGAATAGTGCACGCTTTCCGTGGGCGTGTTCTATAATGAGATGAAATGAGAATGACTGACATCTCTCTCTTTTCATACAGATTACATAAACTGAGAATATTTGTTTTTTATTTAAATTACTTCATTTAAAAGAAGAGAATTCAAGCTTTATGCCTGTGTGCCTGTGTGCCTGTGTGACTTGAGTATTCGCTGAGTTACAGTTCATTTTCGGACGTGTTTCAGAATGGACATCACTGACAGAGAGAAGGCAGAACTCGCATCATGTTTATTTTTCTTTATTTGGCAAAAAGCACAACACTTTGTTTTTATTGTGAGTATACACAAAAAAATAGACACTTAACAGGATTGAATGATGTATAACACTTATATGCAAGATCAAAATTAACAGAGTATTTTGAGTCTCTTTTGCACTGATAAGAAAAAAAGCGAGCATGTCACGCCGGCGTGATTGTCGACCCCAGAGGGTTAAGGATCTTCATACAGCACTTCTTGGTCGGCCAGCAATTTTAAAGCTCAGTTTGGTAGCTTGGCTCAATAGTGTGGATGCAGACATGCTCAAAATAATGTACCCAAAGCTGTGTCAAGACATAGGTATGGTACGCCAGCCCTACACCATTAAGCTCAAACCAAAAGTGACTCCATTTTCCCTGGCAACCCCTAGGAGAGTTCCACTTCCTTTGCTGGGTAAAGTTAAGGAGAAATTAGAGTGCATGGAGCAGCTGGGAGTCATGACAAAGGTTGAGGACATCACTTCCATTTGGAGACAGACCACAAACCTCTGGTGAGCCTGCTGGGTATTCAAGAGCTTGCAGAACTTCCTCCAAGGATTCAGAAATTCCACATGAGATTGATGAGGTACAATTACACCATCACACATACAGCAGGCAAAACGCTGTTAACAGCTGACACGCTGTCTCATTCACCAGTAACAAGCAGCCGAGGAGAACACAATTCTGATGCTGACTTGCTGGAAAACACTAACATCTATGTAGAGACTGTCATAGGGTGCATGCCTTACAGCACTAACTATTTGACTGAACTCAGAGAACAGCTGAAAATGGACCCCACCTGTTCTGAGGTGATGAAACCATGCCAGTCAAGATGGCTCAGCCACATAACAGGAGAGGGTAAGGAAATTCTGGCCTGAAAGAGCAGTTATCACTGTTCATGATGGTCTTCTATTAAAGGGCTCCCGGCTAGTGATACCTGCAGCCATGTGCAGATATCACTAGCCGGAGAAGCTGCATGAAGGGCACCAGGGGGTTGCTAGATGTAGACTGCATGCTCAAGACTCAGTGTGGTGGCCGGGTCTAAGTGGACAGATAAATTAGCTTGTTCAAAATTGCACAACATGTATTAAAGAACGAGTCAATCCAACCAAGGTTTTAATGTCCTCTGATTTTCCAGCAAGACTGTGGCTTAAGCTGGGTGCCGACTTGTTTTCAATGCATGGAAGCACTTATCTACTGGTGGTGGACTATTTTTCCAGATTTGTGGAGATTGCCAAACTAACCCCTGCAAGATCTGAGGATGTAATAGTACACTAAATGTTTATGTTTTCACGGCATGGAATTCCAGAGATCCTTTTCTCGGATAAGGGACCTCAATTTTCCAGCCAGATATTTGCAAGCTTTGCAGCGGACTATGGCTTTAGTCACATCACCAGCAGCCCGAGATTTGCTCAAAGCAATGGAGAAGCTGAGCGTCCAGACGGTAAAGCATGTTCTCAGCAAAGCAAAGGACCCCTTATTTGGCAATACTGGCTTACAGAACAACTCCACTGGCAAATGGTTATAGTCCTGAGCAGCTCCTAATGGGGCAAAGACTACACACACCGATACCACAGCATCACTTGCTTCTGAATCCAAACCTCCCTGACTACACCGCAGTAGCAGCTAAGGAAAATGGAAACAGGCTGCAAGTTACAACACACGTCACCGTGCAAGACAACTCAGTCACCTTCCCTCAGGTCAGAGAGTTTGGATTACAGACACAAAATCTGAGGGTACTGTGGTTGCATCTCATTCAGCACCTCGTTCATACCTGGTGGAAAGCCCTCAAGGCACCATCAGAAGGAACAGATATCATCTTGTTCCTATGCCAGACACCAAACCATGTGCTGAAATTTTCCCAAAAACTGTTGATCAAACTGAGGAGGGGGTGAACTGCCCAGAACCTTTAAAAGGCCAAACAGTCAAAACTCCCATGTTATACAAACATGATCAAGAACGACAGTGATCTAACCAAAGAGACTGGACTTGTAAGTCACAGGAGAGCTAATGTGGGGTTTCACATGCAGGAGTTAAAAAGAAGAAAAGCAAATGAGTTACTAGATAAACATGGGACAATTGTTAATGCAGCGTTTAAAAAAAAAGAAGAAGAAAAAACACTAGTTTGGTTATTGTTTAATGTGGATATGCTTGGTTTAAGTTCAAAAGTAATTTTGAAGTCTAATGAATGGTCTTGTCTTTGGCTTACTGTTTTAACCCTCTGGGGTCTAAGGTGTTTTTAGGGTCCTTGAGATGTTCTGACATGCCCTGACATTTGTGCTTTTTTTCAGTTGCTTATAAACATATTAATGGCAAAGGTGTAATTACACTCTATTTAGCACAAGCAGGGCTACCATAATATGTGAGCAACATGTATGTACGTGTTTGTATTTTTGAGAGAATAATGTTTATGCATGGTAATTGAAAAAACTATAAATTAAAGTTTCTGAAATAAGGCTACAAAACACATACTAAATATGTGTCCACAAGACTTTTGACTAATGGATGTTGTCACCGAGAGTTTTTGCTTCAAAATGATCTGAAAATCATCCTGCCTAATCATTCACATAAAACAATACATTGATTTAAACTTTGTAAGACACATTTTGTTTGGAAAGGCAATATGCAAGTGGGTGTGAATGATCATGAATAATGCTCTGATTCACACCTGAGAAGACAATGACCCACATAATGAGCTGCATAATGAGCCTTTTATTCAGGTGTGTCACTGAGAGTGCCACAAGTAAAGAATGTGAGGACTTATTTTGAATGCATGCAAATTGAACATTTTCCAAGGTAAACATTTCTAGTAACTATATGCAGTTAATTCTCATACTGTATTTTCAGAAAGTTTTGGAATATATCCTCTCCCCAAATGTGTCATTAATAAAAAAAACAATAATAAATAATTTAATGAGAAGGTTTATGTTGACCTATTAAGATATTGCTTACATCTACCTTGTGATTGCTTTTATTTTTTTTTTGCTATTTTATTAAACAGTTTTCACATATAAATCAACAACAATTACAATTTTAACAATATTTCAAGTGTAATCTTTCTTTTTAAAAAGTATGTATTTTATCATACATATTTCAAAGTTAAGGATTCATTAGTTTGAATATTGGAACACACTATAGTAACATCTTAGTTGATAATTCAATATACCTACTTTATTTTTGACAAAACATCACTATATATTTAACATATGAGCAGAAATTGCAGAACAAAAGCTTATTTGTTGTGACAGTAGTCTTTTTTACAGTAAAAACTTTATAATCTATCCAAAACTAATCAACGGAATCTTGCCTAAACATTCATATTCCGTCTGTTTTACTCATCTCAGTATAGCAATATAGTTTGGTAAAAGCTAAACTAGTAGATGTGTTCATGTAAAAATAACATGTTTACTAATGTAAGTGCAAGTGTGAATGAATGGCACAGATGTTGTTTAGGCAACTACAGCTGTAGTAAACATCTGTGCCGTTCATTCATTCACACACAGACACGCGATTCATATTTAAACAGTCTTTTTGTGAGCTGTAGTAAACAACATCGCACATCTGTGGTTTCATTCATTCACACGCGACGCGATTCATATTTAAACAGTATTTTTTGTGGTTTACAGACACTATTGCATATCGCGATTAGATCAAAGCACTTAAGAATAAAGAACTTACTACAGTCCTCAGCTGGATCCGTTGCTCCTCGAAATGAAACTAAACCGCACTTCTGAGGTATATTTCCCAGGATTATTATTACGATAGTATTATTAGAACGACTGACACCTCTCTCTTTTCATACAGATTACATAAACTGAGAATATTTGTTTACGTAATAACGTAACGGATTGTATCCGCGCCACTGATCGCAGCGGCAACGAGCACTTTGATCACTTGATTTAAAAAACACATATCAGTGACATGATGGGTTTTAACTTCATTCAGGAGATTTTGGGTAACTGCACATCTGACAGATGACTTTGAGCGCACCGCCAACGGTGTGTGTGTGTGTGTGTGTGTGTGTGTAACCATAGCGACAAAACGACCAACTTTCGGATCCTGCACTTAAGCCTATAATTTCATTTTTAAACATTTTATTATGTATTTAAAAGTTGCAGAATGGATTCATTTGGAGAGAACGTCATGATCTCTCTCTGTGTGTGTGTGTGTGTGTGTGTGTGTGTGTGTGTGTGTGTGTGTGTGTGTGTGTGTGTGTGTGTGTGTGTGTTGTTTGATTACAGTATTGTATTTAAGATGGTGGTGTTAGACTAAATAAATGGTCTTTTAAATATCATCTGCATATCTTCGTTGTGTTGACTAAACATTAGGCCTAATCCAAGTTTATAATTGTGTATCTTTAATTCGATGTTACGATTTCATCTACACATTAAGTATAATTTCAATTGGTTACATATTTCTCATTCTTTAGACAGTTGTTGGAGGAGCAAGATGGTGTTGGAGGTGTTTGATGTTTTGTCAGATGAACCAGTCAGTACCAGTCATGTCAGTCCTCAACAGTACACAAAAGTTAAGGGAGTCTCAATCCTCTAATAGTGCAGTAACAGCCGTTATGCAATTGCTACACATAGTTGATCTCACCCAGTCTGCAAAAACATTTACAGTGAGCTCACAGTCACACACATGACATGGTCTGTCTCTGTATTGTTCTGCCTGTGTAGTTGAAGTAATACCGTCTAATATGTATTGAATGTAAACTGCGGCTGAACCCTAGTATGCTGCTGTTCTTGAATTCATAGTTATTGCTTAGCTTCAACACTAGTCTGTTTTTTTTTCCTCCGGTCTCAACTTGGTCTCGGTCTTGGTCTTGGTCTCGACTTGGTCTTGGTCTTGACTTGGTCTGTCTTGGTCTTGGTCTTGTCTTGGTCTCGATACCCTCTGGTCTTGGTAGTGTCTTGGTCTCGGTTTAGGCGGTCTTGACTACAAGTCTAGTAGAGAGGGGTGCCCCACCGTACATTGTGCTTGACGCTCAGAACCAACCGGATCATGACATTGTCCTGTGTGGTAAAACAGTCATCGGAACAGCATATGGGGTACAAGCTGTTTATCCGTCCATGTCATTTGATCAGTCAAGTCACTCCATACCTGCATCAGTGGCTTCCGAGCAGCGTTGAGTCTACCCGTGATATTTAGAATTACAGGGAACTGAATTAGAAGACCCATCCTGATTGTCAGCGAATTCACAGAGTTTAAAATATCCTCGACAACCTGGGTAGAAATTCATGGTTTTCACTATTAGATCAGGGCAAAGCATATCATCAAGGGTTTATGGTGAAGGAGAGTAGGGCCCTGACCGCATTTCAAAGGTATATGGAGGAATATTTTGAGAGTTTGAGAAACCAGATATGTGTGCCATATCTTGATGACATCTTAAGCCTGGAACACACCAAGCCGACGGTCGGCCGTCGGGCAGTTTTTGTGCGTCGGCCGACTAAGTTTCCTCAGTGTGTTCCGTACCGTCGGCTGAAATTGGTCCTCGTCTGCATTTTTTCGGCCGATTCGACATGTTGAATCGGCGTCGGGCCGTCAGTGAAAGAGAGAACTCTGATTGGCTGTTCAGCTTAGTGAACGAGTCAGTGCACGAGAGTAATAGCAAAACAGCGAGCAAAGTCAAAACGGTACAGATAGAAGGCTGTTCTAATGTTACGTCATCTTACCTGAGTGTTCCTTGGCGAATATTTCAATATTAACATGAGAGGAGTGGAATAAAGAAAGTGTTTAGCAGGACTGATATTCAAAACGGTAAGCACGCACTGCTTTGTTTATGGTTTGTGTATCTGCAGCCGGCAGCGTCGGTTTCCCTTTTTGAATGACGAATATAGATGAATATATCTGCAGAAATAGACAGTTGTCTCATTTACACGCAGGCGCAGAACGCGCATTCTAGCTAACAGTCGGCAGTAGTTCTCTCGGTTCAAGTTCAAGTTCAAGTTCAAGTTACTTTATTTATACCCAAAGGTAGATTTTGTTTGCAGTAGAGTCACACACCATCACATTATCACACATCATCACATTACCACACATCATCAAAAATCATCAAAAAAGTTCTTATCGGTCAAGAATAAAATAATACATCAACATACGTAAAAATTGTATTTAAGATACAAGTAAAAAAGGTTTAAATACGTAGGTAAAATTTTGTTTGCAGTAAGTGTGTTCAAGTGCAGCTTTTTACCCCAACGTGAGGCGACAACACAGTCGGCTTTCATCTGCGCTAGTTCATCGGCGTCGGCTTGGTGTGTTCCCGGCTTTAGTCTACAGCAAGTCCTTTGAAGACCATGTCCACGTGCGGGAGGTACTGTAGCAGCTAAGATGGTAGCAGCAGCTGTGAACCGTGATGGGCCTCTTAAGCTACTAGCGAAAATATAATTGTTCAAGAAATTAGGAGGAATAGAATTACTAAAATGTGATTTCACCATTCACTGTCTCCCAATTAAATTATCGCAGTTTCACCAACAGGTCATGTTATTCTGGAAGATTTTATATAATCATCACTTCACACCACACAATATACCACTATGGAATAATAGATAGGTTATACTACAGTTAGACACAAATCACTGTATGACAAGGACTAGATGGAGAAAGGTATTTGGTCAGTGTCCCATTTAACTGATAGTAATAGTGGTATTATATCATATGAGAATTTCTGTGTTAAATATAATTAAATTTGCATTCGGGCCAAATTCAAATCTATAGAGTTGGGGTACTCGTACTCGGACTCGGACTCGAGTCCAATTTTGAATGAACTCGGACTTGTCACGCACTCGGGTGAATTTGTACTCGAACTTGACACGGACTCAGACATTTTAGACTCCAAAAATGTACTCCCGAAAATGGACTCGGATCTTAAGGACTTGGACTCAAGTCTGACTCGGCCCCCTTTGGACTCGGACTTGATTGGTAAGGACTTCGACAAAGGTGGACTCGGACCCAACACTACAAATCTATTACTGAAGCCATCCCAAACTCTATTATTTGTCTAATTAAAGAAATTATATCTTATTCTATCCCCATTACCTTGCATCTCCCACCACTTTCAATTGAAGGTTGGAATGTCAAAGAAAGTCAACTTTCAAACAAAATTATTAGAAATGAAAGCTTTAGCATAAGTTCTGCCGGGAAGACTCAATTGTTTGCGTCACTTATTACATTCTCATTTATCCAATCACGTTCTAATAATAGAAGTATAAAGGACCCGTACTTACACTTCTCTGAGTTCGCAGATGCTAAACGCTTCACTCAGTTGCTCGCGTTCAGTTGCCGACCGATATGTCTCAGGACTCGCACAATATTTGTGAGTATTCTGATTCTGACGATGAAATCGTCCTGCCATCTCCTATTACCGCTCGCCGAAGTTCGCGCATACAGTGCCGGACTTCTCCATGGGCGCAGTGGTCTTCTGAAAGTATGACTAAAGTTCTCGAAGACGCCGGCATACCAATTAGCCAAGGTCTCTCAAGAGAAGATCTACTTTCTCTTGCCCATAACACGCTGGGTAATCCTCCTGCTTCTATGACTCCAAATGCATCGACATCGACAATTCAGACAAAACAAACCGGAAGGAAAAGAACGGCTAAATCTTCTTCACCCATTCCTGCAAAAAGAACATCACAGCCTGCCAGGGCACCATCTTCACCCCAAATCAACGAATCCACTGACATGAATTTTCAGCTCATCTCTGCTGTTCAAAGTCTCTCTAAAACAGTCAAAGGCCTACAATCCAAAATGACTAACCTCGAACATTCCTTTGCCAGTTCCCACTCCAGCGCAGATCCGGCCATACACCCTTCAGTTATTCCACAGTCTCGTCCTCCTCCTTTTGGATTTTGCAACGACCAGAGCATGCCTTCGACTTCAGCTACCTTGCCTGCTTCTCTACTTACTATCCAGACGCCATTTCAAAATGTCTCCGCTCCACCGGCTTCTTCAAATTTCAACCTCTCCACAGCAGCTCCAGCACAAGCGTTCGGTAGGCGTTTCGTTCCACCAGCCGCTGCAACAGTGTCTAACCATCTAAGAGCCAATATCATCCAAGGTAAGGACATTAACCTTGCTACTTTACTGCTGCCTTCGCCTGCTGCCGACAGGAAAATGGTAGACTGTGGTGACGTGGCAGTACTTCTAAAAACTTCCGACCCCCGTTTACAACGTAATCTTTCGTTTGGCGAATTTGTCATTGCCTTCAGTATTTACAGAGACATTTTGTGTCAAGTTTACCCTGAGAGAAGGGAAGAGCTAGATCTTTATCTAGCTATGATGGCGGACTTCAGTCAAAGATACGGGGGTACTCTATTTTATGAATACCACAAGTCCTTTTCAGCCAAATCTGCCTCTTTTATCTCACTTTTTAATTCAAGGCTAGACTGGTCAGTTACTGACACCGAACTGCTCATCCGCCATTTCGGAGGCCAAAAAAGCTTAGCTTGTGCCATTTGCAGTGCTCACAGTCACAAGGCTTCATTTTGCCCTAAAGCTTTCGCTAGCAATGATCCCGCCGCTGTCCACGGTCCTGAAAATGTAAGACTTTCTTTCGACTCCAGAGGTCGCTCTACTGTGGCTGAATTCAATGGCATACCTCTTTGCATTCAATTTAATGAGGCTGTTTGTTCTTTTCCTAATTGCAAATTTGCTCATATTTGTAGTGTATGCAAGGATCCACACCCGAAATCTGTTTGTCCACGCCGGTACAAACCTGCACCCCGAGGGAAAGCCCCAATTCGGAAAAAAATCTGAATAAACACCCATCTACTCCTATCAATATTCCTAATCTTTCAAGCTACCTCTCTTCTCACCCCGATCCGTTATTTGTTGATTATTTAATCACCGGATTGTCCCAAGGGTTTCGGGTGGGTATCCTTTCTCATCTTTCTGCCTCTTTTGTTGCCAAAAATGTGCAATCTGCCAGAAACGAACCTGATGTGGTTTCAGCTCTTCTAGACAAAGAGGTTAATAAAGGATATGTTATTGGCCCTTTCACTTCTCCTCCTTTTTCTCCTTTTCGGATTAATTCCATCGGCGTCGCAACTCGCAAATATTCTGGTAAAAAACGTCTAATCTTCGACATGTCTTCTCCACATTCCTCCAACATAGCTAGCGTTAACGAATGCATTCCCTTAACACCCTTTTCTCTGCATTACGCTACAGTGGACAACGCTATCCAGTTAATCAAATTGGCTGGTCAAGGCGCCTGGTTGGCTAAAGCTGACATTACCGACGCTTTTAAAACTATGCCAATTCACCCCTCTGACTGGCCGTATTTCGGAGTTAAATGGAATTCTAAATTCTACTTCGCTGTGAGGCTCACTTTCGGTTGTAGAAGTAGCCCGCATATCTTCAACAGTCTCTCCGAAGCTCTGTGTTGGATTCTGCTGAACGTCTGTAAGCTTCCTTTCGTTTTGCATTTACTAGATGATTTTTTGTTAGTCGACTTTCCATCCTCACAATCTCCCATCCTCAGCATTCTTAAACAAATATTTAGCGACGTCGGCGTTCACCTCTCTGCCGAAAAAACATTGGGCCCTTCTACCTCGTTAGAATTCTTAGGCATTTCTCTTGACACAGTCAAAATGCAAGCTTCCCTTCCACAAGAGAAACTTATAAGGATGAGGTCGTTTCTGGAATCTTTTTCCTCTCTACGCAGCGTCTCGAAACGAGATATGCTCTCTCTGCTCGGTCACCTCAATTTTGCTATGAGCATTATACCACAAGGCAGAGCCTTTATTTCTCGGCTGTTAACTATGGCTCATTCTGTCCCAAAATTAAGTGATCCGATCCAGATAGATGATGGATGTTTGTCCGATATCAAATTTTGGACTCAGTTGCTTAAAGATTGGAACGGTATTTCTTTCTTTTACAATGATTCTTTTGAATCCTCCGCAGACCTACATCTATTTACCGATGCCGCCCCATCTATTGGCTTCGGTGGTTATTTTCAAGGGCAATGGTTCGCAGAGAAATGGCCAAACGAATTTCCTAAGACAAAATCAGGCTCCGTGTCTTCTGCGCTCTACGAGATTTATCCTTTAGTCTTAGCTAGCGTAATCTGGGGTTCAGCGTGGTCAAGAAAACGCATTTTGTTGTTTTGCGATAACGAAGCCACTGTTGCCATAATCAATAAAGGCAGGTCATCATGCCAAATGATCATGCCTTTTTTGAGACGCTTAATCTGGCAATCAGTCACTTTCAATTTCATTATTAAAGCTGCCCACATACCCGGGCACTGCAACGTTATTGCTGATGCGCTTTCCTGCTTTCATTTTCAGACGTTCAGACGGCTTTGCCCTTCAGCCAATACGGAACCAACACCCTGCCCTCCCCTATCAGCAACTATGTTAAATTAGATGATTTGCAAAGATCAGCTAGACATTACATGTCTAAAGGAGTTGCTCCTTCAACTTTCAAAGCTTACACTTCCGCTTGGTCTTCTTTTCTAATGTTTTGCTTTTCCTTTCAGATTCCTTTATTTCCTATCCTGGTTACGACTGTTTGCTCTTTTCTTGTTTTATATTTCGAAAATCGCAATTTAAAAATTTCCTCAATTTGCAGATTGCCCCGCCGGCATTCAATTTTATGCAAAAGATTTTAATCCCGATTTTCCAAGTCTCTTCACTGCTTCTTCTGTTCGATTACTGCTCAAAGGCATAGCTAAATCCTCTACGGTTTCCCCCGATAAAAGGTTGCCTTTTTCTCTACCTTTATTGCAAAGATTAATCCTTTCCCTACGCAATGGCCTTTTTTCCACGTACTCTAATATTCTGCTAGAAGCGGTGTTTTTAACTACTTTCTATGGATTTATGCGCCCAGGTGAATTCACTTCAGCATCTAAACAATTTGATCCCGTCTGTGGTCTTTCTATCTCCGACTTACACTTCTCACCTAACTTCTTTACACTTTTTCTCAAGCACTCTAAAAATGACTCTCTAGGTTCTGGTGTTTCAATAACAATTTCTAAAATTAGCAATAATTTTTGCCCCTTCTCATCTATGATTAGATTCCTTAAAATCCGCCCCAGATCCTCAGATCACTCACCCCTATTCTCACTTTCTAACGGAGCACCTCTTTCCAAAACCTGGTTCAGATTTCATCTAGTTTCTGTTTTAAAAAGCTGTAGTCTATCCCCTTCCCTGTATACCGGACACTCATTCAGGATTGGAGCAGCTACTACAGCAGCTGAACGTGGCGTTCCTACAGCAGCTATCAAGATCCTGGGAAGATGGTCTTCCTCTGCATTTGAGTCTTATATAAGACCTGATCTAAAGATCATCCTTGAAGCTCAGCAAGCTCTGCAGTAACAATTCAGGTAAATACCTATGCAACTACTGGTGGTGGTGCCAAGCTCTATATATTTGTCTATAGTTCAGTTTGCATAACTCGTGCTATGGATTAGTTGCCGTCGTCTGTGCCACTCTTCTTTGCGTGGCTCAGCGTGGCCTTGTCTATGTGTGGCTCAGCGTGGCCTCGTTACATGTGGCTCAGCGTGGCCTAGTCTATGTGCGGCTCAGCGTGGCCTTGTCTATGTGTGGCTCAGCGTGGCCTAGTCATGTGTGGCTCAGCGTGGCCTTGTCTATGTGTGGCTCAGCGTGGCCTAGTCATGTGTGGCTCAGCGTGGCCTTGTCTATGTGTGGCTCAGCATGGCCTCGTTACGTGTGGCTCAGCGTGGCCTAGTCTATGTGTGGCTCAGCGTGGCCTCGTCTATGTGTGGCTCAGCGTGGTCTAGTCACGTGTGGCTCAGCGTGGCCTTGTCTATGTGCGGCTCAGCGTGGCCTCGTCTATGTGTGGCTCAACGTGGCCTAGTCACGTGTGGCTCAGCGTGGCCTTGTCTATGTGTGGCTCAGCGTGGCCTAGTCATGTGTGGCTCAGCGTGGCCTTGTCTATGCGTGGCTCAGCGTGGCCTAGTCATGTGCGGCTCAGCGTGGCCTAGTCATGTGCGGCTCAGCGTGGCTTCCTCCATGCGTGGCTCAGCGCGGCCTCATCTATGCATGTTCTAAATCAAATTAAAGCTTGTTTAAGTGTTAGCAAACGCTTAAATGTTTTGTGTAATTACAGCAGCAGGAATGTATCTCGCATTAATGTATACCTTAACATTATTTTATAGAATTACCGTTCCCTCGACGATATAAATGGAACTCTATTATAAGCTATCAACCTACGAGAATTGATGCGTTCTATGTCTATTATGCTGCTTGCTAACTCTTTTTATTTTTTCTTCTATATTTTAGGTACGACACGATAGACGGCCGGCAGGTATATTTTCTTTTCTGTTTTTGGGGGTGGGCTCCGTTCCAGTGGAATTATTCTTCCACCAATTTTTGGGGGTCGGCTGCGCCCCTGCCTTCATCTTCAGGCAGGAAATGCTGAATCCGTACCCTCGGATTGCGAGTTACGGACGGGGCCTACGGCAAATAGTTTATTGCATATATTGCTTGCTGGGTCATTAATAAATTGATGATTGTTACAATATCTTCTCCCGAGTCTTTCTGGTAGAAATGAAAGCTTTAGCATAAGTTCTGCCGGGAAGACTCAATTGTTTGCGTCACTTATTACATTCTCATTTATCCAATCACGTTCTAATAATAGAAGTATAAAGGACCCGTACTTACACAGGTCTGAGTTCGCAGATGCTGAGCGCTTCACTCACCACCATCCACCCCACCACCACCAAGATGGTTTCCTCCACTAATAAGAAGGCTTCTTCTCTCCATCTCTATCACCGCAGGATGTTCCTTCCCCTTCAACCACCCCACCACCACCAGGACGGTCCCTTCCAATACATCATAGGGGTCGGCTGCGCCCCTGCCTTCATCTTCAGGCAGGAAATGCTGAATCCGTACCCTCGGATTGCGAGTTACGGACGGGGCCTACGCCAAATAGTTTATTGCATATATTGCTTGCTGGGTCATTAATAAATGGATGATTGTTACAATATCTTCTCCCGAGTCTTTCTGGTAGAAATAGCTGCAAAGTGTGCAAAGTTTCATGAGTTTTCGAGCACGTTAAGGGCCCCAAAAGCCCCTGAAACCTTGAAAAACAATTATAAAAGCAGTCTCTCCTAACAGACAAATCCCCCACACCCCACACACACACAGAGACAGAGAGAGAGAGAGAGAAAATTCTCCAAAAAAAACACTTCAAACCAAAATATCTGACTTCCTGTTGGTCGGAGCTAATGACTGTAAATTAGAAAGTTGTCCGGCTCGATGAGACCAATATACGTCCTGATTTTTGTAACTGTGGGTAAAACTAACCCCCCCACTTTTGTCAAAAGCATTTTGAAAGTGACACACTTCCTGCTACCAGTTGGTGGCGCTATAACTTTGACTCACAATAGTTACATCCATCTGATCGGCCTCTTACCACGAACACACTGCTGAAGTTTCATCAAGATCAGTTAATGTGTGCAGAAGTTATAACACTTCGTGTTTCTCTTTTCTCGCCATAAATTTGTGTCCTCGCCACGGTCAAAGCGTTCGAGATATCAAAAATCCGTCTGCAATTTAGCATCCTCAATGTCTTGACTTCATGCACATCGAGTTTGGTGGCGATTGAATTAATTCTCTAGGAGGAGTGTTTCAAATTCCACAGCAAGCGTTTTCCAAACAACCCATAATAGCCGACTTCCTGTTGGGCTGGCGCAAAACTTAGAGCACGAAAGTTGTTCGGCCCGATGAGATCTATATGTGTGCTGAGTTTCATATTAATTCATGCAAGCTAGTTTGATCTATGGACCAAGTTTTCGGACCCCATTCCAGGGGGCGCTGTTGAGCCCCCCTGCCACGCCCGGGTACCAGCTTCAGCCAGGCCCTGATGGCCACAGGATCTGACCTGTGTGCAAAGTTTCATGAGTTTTCGAGCACGTTAAGGGCCCCAAAAGCCCCTGAAACCTTGAAAAACAATTATAAAAGCAGTCTCTCCTAACAGACAAATCCCCCACACCCCACACACACACAGAGACAGAGAGAGAGAGAGAGAAAATTCTCCAAAAAAAACACTTCAAACCAAAATATCTGACTTCCTGTTGGTCGGAGCTAATGACTGTAAATTAGAAAGTTGTCCGGCTCGAGGAGAACAATATACATACCGATTTTTGTTAATGTAGGTAAAACTAATACCCCATTTTTGACTGAAGGTGGTGCTACTGAGCCCCTCACCACGCCCGTTTCTGAAACTTTGCACATGTCTACTAGGTAATAAATGTAATATATCTGTCGAGTTTCATGCAATTTCAAGCATGCTAAGAGTCTCAAAAGCATCAACAAAGAATATTAAAGTTTGATGCATTGCCATGACAACAGTATTAAAGATATCAAAAATCCTTTCACAGGTCTACATCTGCCGTGCGTTTACATTATACACATAAAGTTTGAAGCAAATCGGGTAAAAATAAGAGGGTGATTTCAAAGCATTTTGAAATTGACACACTTCCTGCTGCCAGTTGGTGGCGCTATAACTTTGACTCACAATAGTCACATCCATGTGATTGGCCTCTTACAACGAACACACTGCGGAAGTTTCATCAAGATCAGTTAATTTATGCTGAAGTTATAATACACTTCCTGTGTCCCTTATTCGCCATAAATTAATTTCCTCGCCACGGCCAAACCATTCGAGATATCAAAAATCCGTCCGCAATTTAGCATCCTCAATGTCTTGACTTCATGCTGACCAAGTTTGGAGGCGAATGGATGAATTTCCTAGGAGGAGTAGATCAAATTCCACAGCATATGTTTCCAAACAACCCATAATAGCCGACTCCCTGTTGGGCTGGCGTAAAACTTAGAGCACAAATGTTGTTCGGCCCGATGAGATCTATATGTGTACCGAGTTTCATATTATTACATGCAAGCGTGTCTGATTTATGGACAAGTGTTCGGATCCCGTTCCAGGGTGCGCTGTCGAGCCCCCCTGCCACGCCCGGGTACCAGCTTCAGCCCGGACCTGATGGCCGCGGGTTCTGACCCGTGTGCAAAGTTTCAAGAGTTTTCGAGTATGTTAAGGGCCCCAAAAGTGCCCGAAAGTTTGACAAAATAATAATAATAAATATATATAAATATAGCTGCGAGCAGCGATTGCGGGCCCAAGCCGGTGGCACCGCCACCCTGGTGCCTTTAGTTACACTAAAAGCACCGGAGTGGCGGTGTCACTGGCTTGGGCCCTCCATCGCTGCTCGCAGCTATATATATATATAAAATGTAAAAAATATATATATATATATATATATCAGACAAGTAGTATTCTCTGTCTTGTCACTTAAAAAAAAAAAAATATATATATATATATATATATATATAGATAGATAGATAGATAGATAGATAGATAGATATATTAATTAACACACACACACATATATATATATATATATATATACACACACTTAAAAAATTATGTATATATATATATATATATATATATATATATATATTCTTTTTTCCCCTATTTTTAATATATATTATTATTATACATATAATAATAATATATATATATATATATATATATATATATATATATATATATATAATTAAATTTTTTGGATGCTAAACTATTGTTTATTATAGGCTTTGTACTTCACTCACGTTCCAATATTGAAGGGAAAAATGATCCTCTTCACATGTATATATATATATATATATATATATATATATAAATATAGCTGCGAGCAGCGATTGCGGGCCCAAGCCGGTGGCACCGCCACCCTGGTGCCTTTAGTTACACTAAAGGCACCAGGGTGGCGTTGTCACCGGCTTGGGCCCTCCATCGCTGCTCGCAGCTATATTTATATATATATATATATATATATATATATATGTAAAAAAAAATGTATATATATATATTATTTTCCCCCCATTTTTAATATATATTATTATTATACATATATATGTATAATAATACATATATATTGGCTGTGATGTCAAGATTGCAATGCTGGAATGCACAGTGTGTGTGTGTGTTTGTGTGTGTGTGTGAGGCACGGGCGCGATCGAACAGTGGAAACATAAAAACATAGGCTACTCCGTCATTTTGTTCATACAGGACATCATTTAAACTGCAATGTGTTTACTTATATGTATGTACACTCAACATTGTGCTTTTGTAAAAAAACATTCAAGCAATCCCACCCCCGAAATGGCGCTATTTTTAAAATGAAACTAAAATGCTCACGGCTGCACGGGCAATAACGCGTCCAAAGAGAGGAACGAGCAGAACAGAGTGAATGTTTTTTAGTTCATTCCTACTGGACGTACGTATTTTACTTTCGTTTTTAAGTTAGCGATTCAAAAGCCCCCAGCGGTGTCACACGTTGATTAACCGGTGGGGAAATGTTCTCACAGTCTCATACCTAGTATATTTTTATATAGATACAATAGGCCTACCTGATTTTGAACACAAGAGGGCAGTATAGCCCTATGTATGACTTCATTTTTTTTTACTATTATTGTTTTTAAACTTAGAATAAACTTAGAATAACATTATTTTTAAAATAAGAATAAAATGGGTTTAGTTCTGATATTTGTATAATTTTATATAGAAATAAATGGCGTACAATTACATTTTTAGAAGATATGAGGCTTTCAGTGTTTCCTTCTTTGACATTCCTTTAATCCCTCGCCATAGCAAAACCGTTTGAAATGTTTATTATCCGTTCACAATTTAGCATCTTTAATGTATTTTCATCATGTTGAAAAAGTTTGGTGTGAATAAAATAAACCACTTAGGAGGAGTAGCTAAAAACTCAGAGTCTGAAATATCCAAAAAATCCACATTCAAACCAAAATATCTGACTTCCTGTTGGTCGGAGATAATGACTGTAAATTAGAAAGTTGTCCAGCTCGATGAGACCAATATACGTACTGATTTGTGTAACTGTGGGTAAAAGTAACCCCCCCACTTTTGTCAAAAGCATTTTGAAAGTGACACACTTCCTGCTACCAGTTGGTGGCGCTATAACTTTGACTCACAATAGTTACATCCATCTGATCGGCCTCTTACCACGAACACACTGCTGAAGTTTCATCAAGATCAGTTAATGTGTGCAGAAGTTATACAACTTCGTGTTTCTCTTTTCTCGCCATAAATTCGTGTCCTCGCCACGGCCAAACCGTTCGAGATATCAAAAATCCGTCCGCAATTTAGCATCCTCAATGTCTTGACTTCAAGCTGACCGAGTTTGGAGGCGATTGGATGAATTCTCTAGGAGGAGTGTTTCAAATTCCACAGCAAGCGTTCTCCAAACAACCCATAATAGCTGACTTCCTGTTGGGCTGGCGTATAACTTATGACTGCGAAAGTTGTTCAGCCCGATGAGATCTATATGTGTACCGAGTTTCATATTAATTCATGCAAGCTAGTTTGATCTATGGACCAAGTTTTCGGACCCCATTCATGGGGTCGCTGTTGAGCCCCCCTGCCACGCCCGGGTACCAGCTTCAGCCCGGCCCTGATGGCCCGCAGGTTCTGACCTGTGTGCAAAGTTTCAAGAGTTTTCGAGCACGCTAAGGGCCCCAAAAGCCCCTGAAACCTTGAAAAAACAATTATAAAAGCAAAAAAACAGACAAATCCCCCACACCCCACACACACACACAGAGACACAGATACAGAGAGAGAGAGAGAGAGAGAGAGAGAGAGAATTCTCCAAAAAATCCACATTCAAACCAAAATATCTGACTTCCTGTTGGTCGGAGATAATGACTGTGAATTAGAAAGTTGTCCAGCTCGATGAGACCAATATACGTACAGATTTTTGTAACTGTGGGTAAAAGTAACCCCCCCACTTTTGTCAAAAGCATTTTGAAAGTGACACACTTCCTGCTACCAGTTGGTGGCGCTGTAACTTTGACTCACAATAGTTACATCCATCTGATCGGCCTCTTACCACGAACACACTGCTGAAGTTTCATCAAGATCAGTTAATGTGTGCAGAAGTTATACAACTTCGTGTTTCTCTTTTCTCGCCATAAATTCGTGTCCTCGCCACGGCCAAACCGTTCGAGATATCAAAAATCCGTCCGCAATTTAGCATCCTCAATGTCTTGACTTCATGCTGACCGAGATTGGAGGCGATTGGATGAATTCTCTAGGAGGAGTGTTTCAAATTCCACAGCAAGCGTTCTCCAAACAACCCATAATAGCTGACTTCCTGTTGGGCTGGCGTATAACTTAAGACTGCGAAAGTTGTTCAGCCCAATGAGATCTATATGTGTACCGAGTTTCATATTAATTCATGCAAGCTAGTTTGATCTATGGACCAAGTTTTCGGACCCCATTCAAGGGGGCGCTGTTGAGCCCCCCTGCCACGCCCGGGTACCAGCTTCAGCCGCAGGCCGCAGGTTCTGACCTGTGTGCAAAGTTTCAAGAGTTTTCGAGCACGTTAACCCTCTGAGGTCTGAGCTGTTTTCTGGCCCTGGAGGTGTTCTGACATGCTCTGACATTTGTGCTTATTTCTGTTACTTGTGACATTGTCATGGCTAAAGTCTGATTACACTGTATTTAGCACAAACTCTGCTACAATAATATATCAGCAGCATGTATGTAAAAGTTTGTAGTTTTGAGATAATGACATTTATGCGTGGTTTGTGAAAATACCAAAAAAAATTGTCACTGAAATAAGGCCATGAAACCCATACTGATTCTTTTGAAAATTATTATTTTGATTATTTTGAGACTTTTGAAAATTGTATCACGTAGCCTAGAATATTTGCTCCAAAACTATGTGAAAATCACCCTGACTGCTCATTCAGATATGACAATATATTGATTTAAAATTTCTAAGACGTGTTTTGTGTGAGAAAGCCATATGCGAAGAGGCGTGATCATCTCATGAATATGTAAGCCTTCAACACCTGAGAAAGACAAAGACACTCCCCTAACTGCCCTATTAGGAGCTATCAGGCCCTGTCATTCAGAGCAACCTTGCACAAAGAATGAGGAGATTTAAAAAAGAATGGCTTTTAGATTGTTTGGATTTATTTACAACACAACATAATCCAAAAATACACAACAAATGACAAAAGAGCACATTGAAAACAATGATCCAAAGACAGAGACCTTTGTGCCATTCCTAAAAACATTGTACATACCTTTCATTTCCAAGGTGTTTGATTTTCACTTTACCATGTTCATGTACAGAGACTCATGTGAATGTTGAAGTCAGCAGGACTCAGTTGCATCTGGTCCCTGAAAGAAAAGAAAAAAAGTGAACATACTGGTATCAAGAGAAACTAGGCCTGCATGATTTTGGGAATACATTTTAGATTTTTCTGGTTAAAATTGCTTTTTAAAATTCACAGAATACACACACACACAAATGTTTCCAACAATATATAATATAATGAACACCATGTTTGTTGTGCCTTGTAGGCATAAGCTATGTGCAGTACTGCATAAAATAATTATAACAATAACCTATAGCAGCCTATAAATCTTCCAAAAGATTTCAGTAACAATGCTAGTGAAAAATATATTGATTATCTTATGTTACTTCAAATGTTTCCATTCGTTATGATGATATGAAATGAGATAATAGTAAAAACATAAAGCCTAATGTTTGGTGCATTTTTCCTTTCAAACGCGATCGCGCTCCAAAATATGATACATTCAAACCCAGAGCGCGCTCCAAAATATGATACATTCAAACCCACAGCGCGCTCCAAAATATGATACATTCAAACGCGATCGCGCTCCAAAATATTAAACATTATGGTTATACATATCTATGTTTGAGCAGATATCCACAAACAGTATTTAACTGTAAACACGGGTCTAAATAGTATAATATTCACCATATATCTAGCAACAGTTCAACTGCAATGTGAAGTTTATGCAACAATACCATAAACTAATAAGTAAGAATTTCTTACCTTACATCTTTCTTGTCTTCAAATCGCGTTCTTCTTCTTCTGAGTTAAATCCAATGTAAGCTCAGACGTGTCTTCCAAACTCGACGAAAAGCAGAGACTTGTGAAGTTTTTTGGTGTTTTGTGTTTGAGGTAACGAGGGCGTTCGCGTCCCATGTGGACGATTTGCATGTGAATCACTTTTGCGCGAGTGGGAGTGGTCGAATTAAAAGTAATTAGCAAGCGTTTGAGATACTGGACATCCTGTTGGTTTTATACAAATTACTTAAACAGAGAATATTTGTTTTCAGTTTGAATCCGATCATTTAAAAGTACACACTTAAATGTGTATAAAGGTGTATGGCTCATAAATGTGTGACAAGTATTCGCTGAGTTTTGTTTCAGTTTATAGACGTGCTCAAGAAAAAAAAGTTCACCGCAACGGAGAGGCAGAACGCACACCCTGTTTATTTTCTTTATTTTACAAAAGCACAATGTTTTGATTTGATTGTAAGTGGACACATACAAAAGTAGAAATATCACAGATTATTTTTTTATATTTCTTTTTTCTGTATAACCATAAATGACGGAGTAATTTAAGTTTATTGTACTACAATGTGAAGAAAATCCAGCAAAACGCGGGGGCGCGTTTGCCGACCTCAGAGGGTTAAGGGCCCCAAAAGGCCCTGAAACCTTGAAAAACAATTATAAAAGCAAAAAAACAGACAAATCCCCCACACCCCACACACACACACAGAGACATAGATACAGAGAGAGAGAGAGAGAATTCTCAAAAAAATCACATTCAAACCAAAATATCTGACTTCCTGCTGGTCGGAGCTAATGACTGTAAATTAGAAAGTGTTCCGTCTCGATGAGAACAATATACATACCGATTTTTGTGACTCTACGTAAAACTAAGCCCCCATTTTTGACCAAAGGTCTTAACTGGGTTACACCAAGAGCATGGGCACCAGGGTATGTTGGTACGCCAGCGCTGTTATTGGCCAGGCATGTCAGCCATGGTGGCGAAATGGTGTCAGGAGTGCGAGAGGTGCCAGGCTGCTAAGGATCTACAGCCAGGTGCCCGTAGCTTTATGGGTCATTTGCTGGCTTCTCGACCAAATGAAATTGTGGCCATCGATTTCACCCAGCTCGAAGCATCCTGTTCAGGGTTGGAAAACGTTCTAGTAATGACGGATGTCTTTACAAAGTACACCCTTGCGGTTCCTACCCGTGACCAACGGGCCGAGACGGTAGCTCAGGTGTTGGCCATTGAGTGGTTCTACAGGTTTGGGGTGCCTGGGCGAATTCATTCTGACCAGGGCCGTAGTTTCGAATCATTCTTGATCCAGCAACTTTGTAAATTGTACGGGGTTGAGAAATCTCGTACGACTCCTTACCACCCTTCTGGTAATGGGCAGTGCGAGTGGTTCAATACAACATTGTACAATCTATTGCGCACCTTACCGGTTTCACGTAAGAGGGACTGGGCGTCCTGTCTTCCTCAGGTGCTCTTCTCCTACAATACCACCCTGCATCAAGCCACTGGTGAGTCTCCATATTTTTTTATGTTTGGCCAGGAGCCACGACTCCCCATTGATTTCTTGCTTGGTAGAGTTCAAGAGCCTGTGGCTGGGGAAGTACATGAATGGGTGGTGGAACATCAGACAAGGTTGCAAGTGGCGTTTGAGGGAGCACGAGAACGGCTGAGACTGACTGCTGATCGACGTAAAACACATTTTGATCAACATGTTCGAGATACACCACTGGAAGAGGGCCAGTTGGTTTACCTCTGCGATTATGGCGTTAGAGGGCGTTGTTTTCCAATTTGGCCAATTGGGCAGCTGGCCCGTAAGTTTTTTGTTTACTTACGTTGTTTTTTTTAAATTGAGTTTATTTACTGTGTGTTTATGAGTAGATGCCAATTGATGGTGTTCATTATTATTATAATGCCAATGTAGGAGTTTTTAACTTTGAAATTTCTAGCTATTTATTATTCAACATTGACAAACAAGATAAACTTTTCTACTTCTATGTATACGACTCATGTCTTCTCACTCACCCACTCAAAACTAACCTGTGTGCCCTTAGGGCTATTATTTCCCCGGTTCTCCGGGGTGGCGTAGTCGATCATATATTGCCATTTCTGGCGTCTCTTTAGTTTAGAGTGTGGTAAACACCCCTCAACTTTCTCTACTCTCTCGTACCGCAACACTACACATGGACTGAACACGCACACACACACGCACATTTCGCACATACACCGCCGTCATGTTAACACAGTCTGTTTGCCGGCACGGAAAATCATCTATTGTCCGGACTTGTGTAGCATTTGATGGTATTGTGTGTTTAAAGCCTGGTGTGTTTGGTGTATTATGTCCTGTATGTTGGTATTACCTGGTATACGTGAGTTATATGGGGAATCAGTGGCTGTAACATCAGCGCATATGATAACATAATAGGATTGTTGTCTTATGTACAGAATTAAATCACCCCACCACTATTATTTGGTTTATATGGTTTATGAAGTACAGTGTTAAGAATGATACAAATATACTTACCACATTTGACGAGTCATTTGCCAAACCTGTTTAGTTAAAAATCCGGTCTATTTATACATGGTGTTTGCGCCATCTTGGTAGCGCGTCCGTGTGTGTGACGTCACCGGAGGTTCCATCCATCATATCTGTACAAAAGAGATGGTTTATGAGTTATTTGTTTTATTATTTATGTGTGTATTTATGCTGTGATGTTGTAACGACTGAGACAAATCAGACACAATTATTTGGTATATGTACAAAATAATTTTTAAACTTCACTCTGGGATCTGTGGTCCCATCACCCCCAAACAGGGCAAGAAGGTCCTACCATGATCAGATAAGTTGGTTTTATGGGGCAAAGGAATGTGGCCACATGCGCAAGAGAGAGACAATGGGAAGACAGAAACAATATTTAATACAGACTTTGCTGCATTAATCATAGACTAACTGATCTATAAATGAACATGCATCCCAGAAACTGTGTGAATGATTTACTGTCTTGTGTACTATTATGTATATACTATGGTATTTATTTTATTATACAACCAACCAACGGTCAATGTAACCTCACCTGTATCATGTCTCCTATCTAATTAATCCTCATTTAATGACTCACACTTTGATGTACATCACCTTCTCTTAGAATGCAGTGTGGATTTGTTATATCTATCTGAGCATTAATGAACAGAAAAAGGGTAAGGCAGAGGTCTAACCACACTTAGGACAAAGACTCATAAATCTTGCCCACAGAGGAAACTCCAGCCAGAAAGTTCACCCTTCTCATTGGTAAAGCAAACCCGGAGAGGTGGGACCTTTCTCAGGCTTTATTAGAGAGTCCACAGTGACCTCGCCCTCTTAGTTATTTTCATCCGGCCGCAACACTGCTTCTGCTGATGGCCCCAGTGCCCAGCAGGCCGTGGGCACTGGGCCATGCTTTCATGCTCCAAAAGGGAGTCAGACTGCCTTTTCTTCAATCCAGAAAACTGCAAACTTACCATTACTGAAGGGCAACGATCAACTCTTGGCCTTCTCGGCACTTCAGGATGCCGTGCTGTCCAGCATGGCCTCAGCAGGCCCTCGGGCTGCAAGCTCCGACTCACAACAGCCATGTGCTTATTCAGGAGAAAGAGCGGACTCTCTCTCAACCACAACAGCGTCGAAACCAACAAGCAAGTCCATCAAGCAGAGAAGAAAACGATGGCAACTTGCACCATGACTTTTGACACTCACGGACTCATCAACGAACTCAATTTTCAACCACTTCAAGAATTTTCCATGCACACAGACCATACAAGTATCAATTTAATGAGATGCTCTGAAAATGATAAGCTGATGGTTCTTTTCATAGTTAAATAGATAGTCCATAGTTCTATTTCCTGCTTCCGGTTCCATATCACTCACCCTTTTACCTATGCATGTATGTATGTATGTATGAATGTATGTATGTTTATTTAGTTTAGTTATGTTTGTGATTTAGTTAATAAAACTTGTGCACAATATGTAGTTGGTTCTGATTATCTGCTTGCAACAAAGTCCCTTTTACGATCTTGATCTTGTTACATGCTCTAAGCGCTGTACAGCTAAGGAATAATTATCTTTTGGTGGCCATGAAAGATACGCTTTTCTTAGAATAAATGAATAATCAAAAGAGTTTGTTGGAACTGATTAATTGATTGTAATATTAATTTGTATTAATATTGGGGGGGGGGGGGGGGGGGGTACACTAGTAAACATAGGGCTACACTGCGAAATGCTTTATATGCCCCTCATGGCAGCCCACATAACGCTAGATCTGCTCAGGGGAATACTGCGAGAAGATCTAGTCCGTCAAGACCGAGCATATCCCCCATTTCTCATACTCAAAACTAAAGGGCCAGGCACACATAGCTAGCATACACATGTGCTGTGTTCGAAACCGCATACTTCCAGGGGAAACGCAGTAGATGAGCGAAAAAGTATGTGTGAATCCTTAGTATTCATAAAAGAGTAGGCGAGAATTACCTGGGTGAGCACATCACAACATGAAATAGATATCTGAGTGATGAATGTGTGCTATTATGTAAGAGAATTCACTTTTGTCAACACTGTTTACATTAGACAAATGTGCTGTAAGTAAAGTAAATAAACAAATCTATCAAGTAACTAAACATAAGTTATATAATTTATTTGTCCATTTGTACTGTTGATAAATTGAGGAACATTTATGTTGGATAAAAAGTGAGTTAACACATCAGCAACAACCTCAACATGTAAATGTAGTATTGAGCACATAAATCACAGAGGTAACGTGAATCTTGTCTGGATGTTACAAGGACAGATGAACACGTGTGTGTTTATCCGGTGGAGAGTGGCTGAAGAAGGCTTTGAGTGAGTATACTACAGAAATGAATAACAACATATTGTTGTAGTTTATTTTAATTATTGTAATTTCAAACAGAGCTATTACGACACTTTTCTGATTCTTGATTTCTGTGCATTTGCTGCAAATCTTTTGTGGTGGAGCAGGACCTGCAAGGAAAGATGAATGATGGCGGCATTTGTGGGGGAAAAAGGGTATTTTAGGGATCTAACTAAAATATAAAGTAAGATCATTTTGTTACTTCTAATACAATAACATTGGTTTCACTTTATTTTGATGGTCCCTTTAACACATTCTGTTGTCTAGAAGTAACATTGCACCTACATGTCTACTAACTCTCATTAGAGTATTAGTAGAGTATTAGTAGACTGGTAGGGTTAGGGTTAGAATAAGTTGACATGTAGTTGCAAAGTTACTTATAGTCAGTAGACCATAACATTTTATTATAGTTACTTCTAATATAATAACATTGTGCTGTTAAAATGACTGCTTTTGTATTATGTTTGTGTATTTTTGTAGGATCTGAAATCTCTGCAGACTGGTGTGAGCACTAAGGATGAGGAACTCAGAGCTGAATCCTGGAAATGGTGCCATGGATGAGACCCTCCATCAGTCCACCTGCTCTTATTGCCTCCGATTGTGAATCACAGCGCAGCATGCAACAACCTCCAGCACAAAGGACACGGGTCACCTCTGGTGATCAGAATAAAGCTGAAGAATGAGAACCGCTGTGTTGAGCTGGCAGTATGATGTGGGGTTCACCGCCTGTAAATACATGATTGTAGTTTGAATAAAGTTTCATGTGTTGTTGACTTGTATATGCATGTGTTTATTGATGGTTACTTTTATTTGTTCTTTTACTAATTTATTCATGTTTCTTTTTGTTTGTATATTTATATTGGTTGTATATTTACATTTCATTTAAATTTAAAATATACATGGTTGTATATTTAACAATGAATGAATAAAATAACAAATATAATGGGTTTGCATTAATCATAATATGATATTTTATGCACAGGAAAAAAGAACAATGACAAGGTTAAAATATAGCTGCGAGCAGCGATTACGGGCCCAAGCCGGTGGCACCGCAACCCCGGTGCCTTTAGTTACCTAAAGGCACCGGGGGTGGCGGTGCCGCCGGCTTTGGCCCTCCATCGCTGGCCTATATATATAGGCCTATATATATATATATATATATATATATATACACACAGACACACACATATATATATATATATATATATAAATATCTATCTATCTATCTATCTATCTATATATATATATATATATATATATATATATATATAGACACACACACACACACACACATATACATAAGACAGAAAATATTACTTGTCTTACCTTATTCTGATTTTATGATACACTCAAAATATTCCACAACAAATCCTTTAAATTTAATGTAAAAATAAAAACGAAAGTAAGCCGTGTTGGTCTCACGTAACCCTTTCATTAGAATCAAAATGTTTCAATATTTGCGATGTATTTGGATGCTAAACTATTCTTTATTATAGGCTTTGTACTTCACTCGTGTTCCAATATCGATGGAAAAAATCATCCTCTTCACACACGCAAAAATGTGCTTGGAATCATCACAGCGGAGCTCTGCTTACTGTGAATGGTGCAAATTGTACTACTGACTATTTAAACAGAGCAGTGTAATTCGTATATGTTATGTTGACTATTTTTATTATTATATTGTATTAGGGCTATAATGAACAGGCTGCGATGTCAAGATTGCAATTCTGGAATGTGTGTGTGTGTGTGTGTGTGTGTGTGTGTGTGTGTGTGTGTGTGTGTGTGTGTGTGTGTGTGTGTGTGTGTGTGTGTGACGCAGTTGCGGTTGAACAGTGGACACATAAAAACATAAATAAAATGTATTAGTTTATTCCTACTTCCATAGGAATACATTGAAAATGCTCGCTCTACTCCGCACCATTATCAATGTCTGTGCGGACGTCTGTATTTTACTTTAGCTTTTAAGTTAGCGATTTAAAAGCCCTCAGCGGTGTCACACGTCGATTAACCGGTGGGAAAATGTTATCACAGTCACATCCCTAATATATTTATATATAAATACAATAGGCCTACCTGAAAGAGAATTTTACTTGCCCGACCAGAGTATAGCCTGATTAGAAAGTCAATAACAAAAAAAATAACTTGGGAATCACTAAAACGAGAGATTATTCTAATTTCATTACATTCATTTTAAGTTGCAATCAGCAGTTAATAATAAATGTATTACTGATCAATGGTAACAAGGTTGCCCTGCTGAGGCTCATGCAGCTTCTCCAGGAGAATTGTAAACAAATGAGCGCAGCACACAAAAAAGCAACCCAGTTAACAACATACTGACTATAAAAATTACAAATATGGAGTTTTTATATATTTTATAACCTATGATAGAGTTAAGCAACCTCACTTGACGAGTAGGCTACTATTTCCTGAATACAATCACGATTGAAACTGTGACATTGATTTCATACAACAGGTTAATAAACAGTTATAATTAAGTCACTTTAGATGCAATATTGACTGTTTTTTATCTGTTTCAGCAGCAAAAATAGTTAAAGATCACAGCAGAACCATCGCGCATCTCACAGCAACTTATTTTCTCATTACTGAATGATTCAGCATTTTGAAACGAATCGGTTGACTCAAAGATTCAATGGTCAATCCATAAACATCTGTCTCAATCATGAATGACTCAGTCATTTGAACGAATGAATCAATGACTCGCTCATTAAGACGGTCGCCTGGCGACACCTAATGGCGGTTTAGTGTTATGTTTAAAAGTATCATTCTTTCCAACGTGTGTGCACCATTATCAATGTCCGTGCGGACGTCCGAATTTTACTTTCACTTTTATATTAGCGATTTAAAAGCACCCGCTCGTGTCACACGTCGATTAACCGTTGGGAAAATATCCTCACAGTCATACCTAATACATTTATATTTAAATACAATATAGGCCTACCTAGTAAAAAGTTTAATATACTATTTTTAAATCCTTTTGGACACAAGAGGGCAGTATAGCCCTATGTTTGCTTTTTTGTTGAACCAAATGGCACTAAATAGCCTGTTTTTAACTTTTTTTATACTTCTTGAATTGCAAAAACAGAATAAAATGGGTTTAGTTCTAATATTTGTATAATTTTATATAAAAATAAACGGTGTATAATTACATTTGTAGAAGATATGAGATGTTTTCTGATTCCTTTTTTGACATTAATTTAATCCCTCGCCATATCAAAACCGTTTGAGATATTCAATATCCGTTCACAATTTAGCATCTTTAATGTATTTTCATCATGTTGAAAAAGTTTGGTGGGAATAAAATAAACCACTTAGCAGGAGTGGGTAAAAATTCAGAGGCTGATTTTGCAAAAAAAATCCACATTCAGACCAAAATATCTGACTTCCTGATGGCCGGAGCTAATGAATGTAAATTAGAAAGTTGTCCGGCTTGATGAGTACAATATACAAACTATTTTTTTTTTACTGTAGTTAAAACTAACCCGCCCACTTTTGTCAAAAGCATGTTGAAAGTGACACACTTCCTGCTGCCAGTTGGTGGCGCTATAACTTTGACTCACAATAGTTACATCCATCTGATCGGCCTCTTACCACGAACACACTGCTGAAGTTTCATCAAGATCAGTTAATGTATGCAGAAGTTATTCCACTTCGTGTTTCTCTTTTCTCGCCATAAATTTGTTTCCTCGCCACGGCCAAACCGTTCGAGATATCAAAAATCCGTCCGCAATTTAGAATCCTCAATGTCTTGACTTCATGCACACCGAGTTTGGTGGGGATTTGATGAATTCTCTAGGAGGAGTACTTCGCATTCCACAGCAAGCGTTTTCCAAACAACCCATAATAGCCGACTTCCTGTTGGGCTGGCGTAAAACTTAGAGCACGAAAGTTGTTCGGCCCGATGATATCTATATGTGTACTGAGTTTCAAATTAATTCATGCAAGCGTGTTTGATCTATGGACCAAGTTTTGGGACCCCGTTCAAGGGGGCGCTGTTGAGCCCCCCTGCCACGCCCGGGTACCAGCTTCAACCCGTCCCTGATGGCAGGGGGTTCCGACTTGTATGTAAAGTTTTAAGAGTTTTTGAGCACGTTAAGGACCCCAAAAGCCCCTGAAACCTTGATTAACAATATAAAAGCAATAGTCAAATCCCCCCTCCCCTCACACACACAGAGACACAGAGAGAGGGAGAGAAAATTCATCAGAAAATCCACATTCAAACCAAAATATCTCTCTTCCTGTTGGTCGGAGATCGTTAATGTAAATTAGAAAGTTGTCCGTCTTGATGAGAACAATACACATACCAAGTTTTGTTGTTGTTGATAAAACTAACCCCCCCACTTATGACTAAAGGTGGCGCTACTGAGCCCCTCACCACGCCCGTTTCTGAAACTTTGCACATGTCTACGGGCTAATAAATGTGATGTGTCTGTCGAGTTTCATCCAATTTCAAGTATGTTAAGAGTCTCAAAAGCATCAAAAAAGAATATTAAAGTTTGAAGCGTTGCCATGGCAACAGTATTAAAGATATCAAAAATCCTTTCACAGGTCTACATCTGCCGTGTGTTTACATTATACACATAAACTTTGAAGCAAATCGGGTAAAAATAAGAGGGTGATTTCAAAGCATTTTGAAAGGGACACACTTCCTGCTGCCAGTTGGTGGCGCTATAACTTTGACTCACAATAGTCACATCCATGTGATCGGCCTCTTACAACGAACACACTGCTGAAGTTTAATCAAGATCAGTTAATGTATGCAGAAGTTATAACACACTTCCTGTTTCCATTATTCGCCATCAATTCGTGTCCTCGCCACGGCCAAACCGTTCGAGATATCAAAAATCTGTCCGCAATTTAGCATCCTCAATGTCTTGTCTTCATGCTGACTGAGTTTGGAGGCGAATGGATGAATTCCCTAGGAGGAGTACATTAAATTCCACAGCATGCGTTTCCAAACAACCCATAATAGCCGACTTCCTGTTGGGCTGGCGTAAAAAGTAAAAGTACGAAAGTTGTTCGGCCCGATGAGATCTATATGTGTACCGAGTTTCATATTATTACATGCAAGCGTGTCTGATTTATGGACCAAGTTTTCGGACCCCGTTCAAGGGGGCGCTGTCGAGCCCCCCTGCCACGCCCGGGTACCAGCTTCAGCCCGGCCCTGATGGCCGCGGGTTCTGACCCGTGTGCAAAGTTTCAAGAGTTTTCGAGCACGTTAAGGGTCTCAAAAGTGCCCGAAAGGTTGACAGAAAAATAAGAATAAGAAGAAATATAGCTGCGAGCAGCGATTGCGGGCCCAAGCCGGTGGCACCGCCACCCTGGTGCCTTTAGTTACACTAAAGGCACCGGGGGTGGCGGTTCCACCGGCTTGGGCCCTCCATCGCTGCTCGCAGCTATATATATATATATATATATATATATATATATATATATATATATATATATATATACATATACATATACATATACATATATAATAAAGACGGGAAATTTTACTTGTCTTACCTTATTCTGATTTTATGATACACTCAAAATATTCCACAACAAATCCTTTAAATTTAATGTAAAAATAAAAACGAAAGTAAGTGTTGGGCTCACGTAACCCTTTCATTAGATTCAAAACGTTTCAACAGTTGTGATGTATTTGGATGCTAAACTATTCTTTATTATAAGCTTTGTACTTCACTCGTGTTCCAATATCGACGGAAAAAATCATCCTCTTCACACGCGCAAAAATGTGCTTGGAAAAATCACAGTGGAGCAGTGCTTACTGTGAATGTACGAACTGTACTACTGACTATTTAAACAGAGCAGTGTGTATATGTTAGGTTTACTATTTTATTATATTTTATTAAGGCTATAATGAACAGGCTGCGATGTCAAGTTTGCAATGCTGGAATGTGTGTGTGATTTAACAGTAGACACATAAAAACATAATTGGCACATAATTTTGTTCATACAGGACATCATTCAAACTGCAAAGTGTTTACTTATATTTATATATACTCGCAATAAAACACAACATTGTGCTTTTGTAAAATAAATTCAAGCAATCCACCCCCCGAAATGGCGTTCATTTTAAAATTAAACTAAAAGCTCTTGGCTAAACAGGCATTCATAACTGTGAGCGCCCACGGCGAGGAACGAGCAGAACAGAGCGAACGTTTTTTAGTTAATTCCTACTTCCATAGGAATTCATTGAAAATGCTCGCTCTACTCAGCACCATTATTAAAGTCTGTGCAGACATCTGTATTTTACTTTAAATTAGCGATTTAAAAGCCCCCAGCGGTGTCACACGTCGATTAACCGACATCCCTAATATATTTATATATATACAATAGAAATATATATATATAATATATATATATACCTGAAAGAGAATTTAGCCCGACCAGAGTAGCCTGATTAGAACGTCAATGACAAAAAATAACTTGGGAATCACAAAAAAACGAGAGATTATTCTAATTTTATTACATTCATTTTAAGTTGCAATCAACAGTTGATAATAAATGTATTACTGATCAATGGTAACAAGGTTGCGCTGCTGAGACTCGTGCAGCTTCTCCAGGAGAAACGTAAACAAATGAGCGCAACACAAAAAAGAAACCCAGTTAACAACATACTGACTATAAAAATTACAAATATGGAGTTTTTATATATTTTATAACCTATGATAGAGTTAAGCAACCTCACTTGACGAGTAGGCTACCATTTCCTGAATACAATCACGATTGAAACTGTGACATTGATTTCATACAACAGGTTAATAAACAGTTATAATTAAGTCACTTACATTTTAGATGCAATATTGACTGTTTTTGTTCTGTTTCAGAAGCAAAAATAGTTAAACAAAGATCACAGCAGAACCGTCGCGCATCTCACGGCAACTTGTTTTCTCATTACTGAATGATTCAGCATTTTGAACGAATCGGTTGACTCAAAGATTCAATGATCAATCCATGAACATCTGTCTCAATCATGAATGACTCAGTCATTCGAACGAATCGTTTGAACGAATGAATCAATGACTCGCTCATTAAGACGGTCGCCTGGCGACACCTAATGGCGGTTTAGTGTTATGTTTAAAAGTATCATTCTTTCCAACGTGTGTGCACCGTTATCAATGTCCGTGCGGACGTCCGAATTTTACTTTCACTTTTATATTAGCGATTTAAAAGCACCCGCTCGTGTCACACGTCGATTAATCGATGGGAAAATATCCTCACAGTCATATACCTAATACATTTATATTTAAATACAATATAGGCCTACCTAGTAAAAAGTTTAATATACTATTTTTATATCCTTTTGGACACAAGAGGGCAGTATAGCCCTATGTTTGCTTTTTTGTTGAACCAAATAGCACTAAATAGCCTGTTTTTAACTTTTTTTATACTTCTTGAATTGCAAAAACAGAATAAAATGGGTTTAGTTCTAATATTTGTATAATTTTCTATAAAAATAAATGGTGTATAATTACATTTGTAGAAGATATGAGATGTTTTCTGATTCCTTTTTTGACATTACTTTAATCCCTCGCCATATCAAAACCGTTTGAGATATTTATTATCCGTTCACTATTTAGCATATTTAATGTATTTTCATCATGTTGAAAAAGTTTGGTGGGAATAAAATAAATAGTTTAAGAGGAGTGGCTAAACATTCAGAGGCTGATTTTGCAAAAAAATCCACATTCAGACCAAAATATCTGACTTCCTGATGGCCGGAGCTAATGAATGTAAATTAGAAAGTTGTCCGGCTAGATGAGTACAATATACAAACTATTTTATTTTTACTGTAGTTAAAACTAACCCGCCCACTTTTGTCAAAAGCATGTTGAAAGTGACACACTTCCTGCTGCCACTTGGTGGCGCTATAACTTTGACTCACAATAGTTACATCCATCTGATCGGCCTCTTACCACGAACACACTGCTGAAGTTTCATCAAGATCAGTTAATGTATGCAGAAGTTATTCCACTTCGTGTTTCTCTTTTCTCGCCATAAATTCGTTTCCTCGCCACGGCCAAACCGTTCGAGATATCAAAAATCCGTCCGCAATTTAGAATCCTCAATGTCTTGACTTCATGCACACCGAGTTTGGTGGGGATTGGATGAATTCTCTAGGAGGAGTACTTCGCATTCCACAGCAAGCGTTTTCCAAACAACCCATAATAGCCGACTTCCTGTTGGGCTGGCGTAAAACTTAGAGCACGAAAGTTGTTCGGCCCGATGAGATCTATATGTGTACCGAGTTTCATATCATTACATGCAAGTGTGTTTGATTTATGGACAAGTGTTCGGATCCCGTTCCAGGGGGCGCTGTTGAGCCCCCCTGCCATGCCCGGGTACCAGCTTCAGCCCGGCCCTGATGGCCGCACGTTCTGACCTGTGTGCAAAGTTTCAAGAGTTTTCGAGCACGTTTAAGGCCCCAAAAGCCCCTGAAACCTTGAAAAACAGGAATTTTAAACAAATCTCACTCAAAAGACAAATCCCCCCACCCCTCACACACACAGAGACACAGAGGCAGAGAGAGAGAGGGAGAGAATTCTCCAAAAAATCACATTCAAACCAAAATATCTCACTTCCTGTTGGTCACAGCTTATGACTATAAATTAGAAAGTTGTCCGGCTTGATGAGAACAATATACATAACGATTTTTGTGACTCTACTTAAAACTAAGCCCCCACTTATGACTAAAGGTGGCGCTACTGAGCCCCTCACCACGCCCGTTTCTGAAACTTTGCACATGTCTACGGGCTAATAAATGTGATGTGTCTGTCGAGTTTCATCCAATTTCAAGTATGTTAAGAGTCTCAAAAGCATCAAAAAAGAATATTAAAGTTTGAAGCGTTGCCATGGCAACAGTATTAAAGATATCAAAAATCCTTTCACAGGTCTACATCTGCCGTGTGTTTACATTATACACATAAACTCTGAAGCAAATCGGGTAAAAATAAGAGGGTGATTTCAAAGCATTTTGAAAGGGACACACTTCCTGCTGCCAGTTGGTGGCGCTATAACTTTTACTCACAATAGTCACATCCATGTGATCGGCCTCTTACAACGAACACACTGCTGAAGTTTAATCAAGATCAGTTGATGTATGCAGAAGTTATAACACACTTCCTGTTTCCATTATTCGCCATCAATTCGTGTCCTCGCCACGGCCAAACCATTCGAGATATCAAAAATCTGTCCGCAATTTAGCATCCTCAATGTCTTGACTTCATGCTGACTGAGTTTGGAGGCGAATGGATGAATTTCCTAGGAGGAGTACATTAAATTCCACAGTATGCGTTATCAAACAACCCATAATAGCCAACTTCCTGTTGGGCTGGCGTAAAAAGTAAAAGTACGAAAGTTGTTCGGCCCGATGAGATCTATACATGTACCGAGTTTCATATTACTACATGCAAGCGTGTCTGATTTATGGACCATGTTTTCGGACCCCGTTCAAGGGGGCGCTGTTGAGCCCCCCTGCCACGCCCGGGTACCAGCTTCAGCCCGGCCCTGATGGCCGCGGGTTCTGACCTGTCTGCAAAGTTTCAAGAGTTTTCGAGCACGTTAAGGGTCTCAAAAGTGCCCGAAAGGTTGACAGAAAAATAAGAATAATAATAATAAATATAGCTGCGAGCAGCGATTGCGGGCCCAAGCCGGTGGCACCGCCACCCTGGTGCCTTTAGTTACACTAAAGGCACCGCGGTGGCGGTGTTACCGGCTTGGGCCCTCCATCGCTGCTCGCAGCTATATTTATATATATATATATATATATATATATAAAAATGTAACAATATATATATATATATATATATATATATATATATATATATATATATCAGACAAGTAATATTCTCTGTCTTGTCACAAAAAAAAAAAATATATATATATATATATATATATATGTAATGAAGATGAAGTTGAAATATGGTGAAATATGTTCACAATCCCCTATGATGTCTTTATGTCCTATGTATGTATTCTGAGTGGCAGTTTCTAGATGATGAGGTTATGATCCGTGATAGCATTGGAAATAATTAGCCAAAATGTAGGCCTACAGTATGAGCCCTTTAACGTGTTAAAGTGATATAAAGCCATAGAATAGCTTTAATATTTTTTTTGTGACTGGGTATGTTTAGGCATAAAATAATATAAAAATATATATATAAAAAATCTAACTTATTTAAAAAACACTGTGTGAGAGAGAGAGAAAATTCTCCAAAAAACCCACTTCAAACCAAAATATCTGACTTCCTGTTGGTCGGAGATAATGACTGTAAATTAGAAAGTTGTCCGGCTCGATGAGACCAATATACGTACTGATTTTTGTAACTGTGGGTAAAACTAACCCCCCCACTTTTGTCAAAAGCATTTAGAAAGTGACACACTTCCTGCTGCCAGTTGGTGGCGCTACAACTTTGACTCACAATAGTTACATCCATCTGATCGGCCTCTTACCACAAACACACTGCTGAAGTTTCATCAAGATCAGTTAATGTATGCAGAAGTTATAACACTTCGTTTTTCTCTTTTCTCGCCATAAATTCGTTTCCTCGCCACGGCCAAACCGTTTGAGATATCAAAAATCCGTCCGCAATTTACAATCCTCAATGTCTTGACTTCATGCTGCCCGAGTTTGGAGGCGACTGAATTAATTCTCTAGGAGGAGTGTTTCAAATTCCACAGCAAGCGTTTTCCAAACAACCCATAATAGCCGACTTCCTGTTGGGCGGAGCTAATAACTTAGAGTGCGGAAGTTGTTCGGCCCGAAGAGATCTATATGTGTACCGAGTTTCATATTAATTCATGCAAGCGTGTTTGATATATGGACCAAGTTTTCAGACCGTGTTCAAGGGGGCGCTGTTGAGCCCCCCTGCCACGCCCGGGTACCAGCTTCAGCCCGGCCCTGATGACCGTGGGTTCTGACCTGTGTGAAAAGTTTCAAGAGTTTTTGAGCACGTTAAGGGCCCCAAAAGCCCCTGAAACCTTGAAAAACAAAGATTAAGTGGAATAGACAACCCCCCCCCCCACACACACACACACACAGAGAGAGAGAGAAAATTCTCCAGAAAGTCCACATTCAAACCAAAATATCTGACTTCCTGCTGGTCTGAGCTAATGACTGTAAATTAGAAAGTTGTCCGGCTTGATGAGAACAATATACGTACCAAGTTTTGTGATTTTAGGAAAAACTAAGCCCCCATTTTTGACTAAAGGTGGCGCTACTGAGCCATTCCACCACGCTCGTTTCTGAAACTTTGCACATGTCTACTGGATAATAAATGTGATGTGTCTGTCGAGTTTCATGCATTTTCAAGCATGTGAATAGTCTCAAAAGCATCCGAAAAGAATCTTAAAGTTTGATTCGTTGCCACGGCAACAGTATCTAAGATATCAATAATCCTTTCACAGGTCTACATCTGCCGTGTGTCTACATTATACACATAAAGTTTTAAGCAAATCGGGTAAAAATAAGAGGATGATTTCAAAGCATTTTGAAAGTGACACACTTCCTGTTGCCAGTTGGTGGCGCTATAACTTTGACTCACAATAGTCACATCCATGTGATCGGCCTCTTACAACGAACACACTGCTGAAGTTTCATCAAGATCAGTTAATGTATGCAGAAGTTATAAAGCACTTCCTGTTTCTCTTTTCTCGCCATAAATTCGTTTCCTCGCCACGGCCAAACCGTTCGAGATATCAAAAATCCGTCCGCAATTTAGCATCCTCAATGTCTTGACTTTATGCTGACCGAGTTTGGAGGCGAATGGATGAATTTCCTAGGAGGAGTATTTTAAATTCCAGAGCGTACGTTTTTCAAACAACGCATAATAGCTGACTTCCTGTTGGGCTGGCGTAAAACTTAAAGCACGAATATTGTTTGGCCCGATAAGATCTATATGTGTACCGAGTTTCATACTAATTCATGCAAGCTTGTTTGATATATGGACCAAGTTTTCGGACGCCGTTCAAGGGGGCGCTGTCGAGCCCCCCTGCCACACCCGGGTACCAGCTTCAGCCCGGCCCTGATGGCCGCGGGTTCTGACTCGTGTGCAAAGTTTCAAGAGTTTTTGAGCATGTTAAGGGCCCCAAAAGTGCCTGAATAGTCGTAAGAAAAATAATAATAAATATAGCTGCGAGCAGCGATTGCGGGCCCAAGCCGGTGGCACCGCCACCCTGGTGCCTTTAGTTACACTAAAGGCACCGGGGGTGGCGGTTTCACCGGCTTGGGCCCTCCATCGCTGCTCGCAGCTATATTTATATATATATATATATATATATATATATATATATATATATATAACAACAAAAACAAAAACAAAATATATATATATATATTTTTTTTTAAGTGTGTTTATATATATATATATATATATATATATATATTACATTTTTTGGATGCTAAACATTTGTTTATTATAGGCTTTGTACTTCACTCACGTTCCACTATTGAAGGGAAAAATTATCCTCTTCACATGCGCAAATATGTGCTTGGAAACATCACAGTTTAGCGGTGATTACTGTGTTTAAATAGTCAGTACAATTCATACTATTCAGAGCAGTGTCATTTTTATATGTTAGGTTGACTATTTTATTATTATATTTTATAAAGGCTATAATGAACAGACTGCGATATCAAGATTGCAATGCGCTCGCTCTGCACCATTATCAATGTCCGTGCGGACGAACATATTTTACTTTCGTTTTTAAGTTACCGATTCAAAAGCCCCCAGCGATGTCACACATCGATTAACCGGTGGGAAAATTTTCCCACAGTCACATCCCTAATATATTTATATATAAATACAATAGGCCAACCTGAAAGAGAATTTTACTTGCCCGACCAGAGTAGCCTGATTAGAACGTCAATGACAAAAAAATAACTTGGGAATCACTAAAACGAGAGATTATTCTAATTTTATTACCTTCATTTTAAGTTGCAATCAACAGTTGTTAATAAATGGATTACCAGTAATCAGTTGATCAATGGTAACAAGGTTGCGCTGCTGAGGCTCATGCAGCTTCTCCAGAAGAAATGTAAACAAATGAGATCAGCACACAAAAAACAAACTCAGTTAACAACTTACTGACTATAAAAATTATAAATATGGAGTTTTGATATATTTTATAACAGTTAAGCAACCTCACTTGACGAGAAGGCTGTTTCCTGAATACAATCACGATTGAAACTGTGACATTGATTTCATACAACAGGTTAAAAAACAGTTACAATCAAGTCACTTACATTTTAGATGCAATATTGACTGTTTTTGTTCTGTTTCAGCAGCGAAAATAGTTAAACAAAAAGATCACAGCAGAATCATCACGCGCATCTCTCAGCAATGTGTTTTCTCATTTCTGAATGTTTCAGCATTTTGAACGAATCGGTTGACTCAAAGATTGAATGATCAATCCATAAACATATGTCTTAATCATGAATGACTCAGTCATTCAAACGAATCGTTTGAACGAATGAATCACTGACTCACTCATTAAGACGGTCGCCTGGCGACACTTAATGGCGGTTTAGTGTTATGTTTAAAAGTATCATTCTTTCCAACGTGTGTGTGATTTGTGTGTGCAACATTATCAATGTCCGTGCGGACGTCCGTTTTTTACTTTCACTTTTATATTAGCGATTTAAAAGCACCCGCTCGTGTCACACGTCGATTAACCGTTGGGAAAATATCCTCACAGTCATTTACCTAATACATTTATATTTAAATACAATATAGGCCTACCTAGTAAAAAGTTTTATATACTATATTTATATCCTTTTGGACACAAGAGGGCAGTATAGCCCTATATTTGCTTTTTTTGTTGAACCAAATAGCACTAAATAGCCTGTTTTTAACTTTTTTATACTTCTTGAATTGCAAAAACAGAATAAAATGGGTTTAGTTCTAATATTTGTATAATTTTATATAAAAATAAACGGTGTATAATTACATTTGTAGAAGATATGAGATGTTTTCTGATTCCTTTTTTGACATTACTTTAATCCCTCGCCATATCAAAACCATTTAAAAGCACCCGCTCGTGTCACACGTCGATTAACCGGTGGGAAAATATCCTCAGACACATACCTAATAAATGTATATTTAAATACAATATTGGCCTACCTAGTAAAAAGTTGTATATACTATTTTGATGTCCTTTTGGACACAAGAGGGCAGAATAGCCCTATGCATGACTTTTTTTTTTTTTTTTTACTTTACTGTTTTTAATTTTAGAATAAAATTAGAATAAAATTCTTTTTAAAAACAGAAAAAAATGGGTTTAGTTGTAATATTTGTATACTTTTATATAGAAATAAATGGTATATAATTACATTTTTAGAAGATTTGAGGCTTTTTAGTGTTTCCTTTTTGGACATTAATCCCTTGCCATAGCAAAACCGTTTGAGATATTTATTATCCGTTCACAATTTAGCATATTTAATGTATTTTCATCATGTTGAAAAAGTTTGGTGGGAATAAAATAAATAGTTTAAGAGGAGTGGCTAAAAATTCAGAGGCTGATTTTGCAAAAAAAATCCACATTCAGACCAAAATATCTGACTTCCTGATGGCCGGAGCTAATGAATGTAAATGAGAAAGTTGTCCGGCTTGATGAGTACAATATACAAACTATTTTTTTTTTACTGTAGTTAAAACTAACCCCCCCACTTTTGTCAAAAGCATGTTGAAAGTGACACACTTCCTGCTGCCAGTTGGTGGCGCTATAACTTTGACTCACAATAGTTACATCCATCTGATCGGCCTCTTACCACGAACACACTGCTGAAGTTTCATCAAGATCAGTTAATGTATGCAGAAGTTATTCCACTTCGTGTTTCTCTTTTCTCGCCATAAATTCGTTTCCTCGCCACGGCCAAACCGTTCGAGATATCAAAAATCCGTCCGCAATTTAAAATCCTCAATGTCTTGACTTCATGCACACCGAGTTTGGTGGGGATTGGATGAATTATCTAGGAGGAGTACTTCGCATTCCACAGCAAGCGTTTTCCAAACAACCCATAATAGCCGACTTCCTGTTGGGCTGGCGCAAAACTTAGAGCACGAAAGTTGTTCAAGCCGATGAGATCTATATGTGTACCGAGTTTCATATTATTACATGCAAGCGTGTTTGATTTATGGACAAGTGTTCGAATCCCATTCCAGGGGGCGCTGTCGAGCCCCCCTGCCACGCCCGGGGTACCAGCTTCAGCCCGGCCCTAATGGCTGCGGGTTCTGACCTGTGTGCAAAGTTTCAAGAGTTTCCGAGCATGTTAAGGGCCCCAAAAGCCCCTGAAACCATGAAAACCAATAATTAAAAGTATTCTCACTCAAAGAAAAATCTCTCCCCCCCCTCTCCCTCTCCCTCTCACAGAGAGAGAGAAAATTCTTCGAAACATCCACATTCAAACCAAAATATCTGACTTCCTGTTGGTCGGAGGTAATGAATGTAAATTAGAAAGTTGTCCGGCTCGACGAGAACAATATACGTACTGAGTTTTATCATTGTAGATAAAAGTATAGACCTAACTCCCCCTCTTTTGTCAAAAGGTGGCGCTACTGAGCCCCTGCACCACGCCCGTTTCTGAAACTTTGCACATGTCTACTGGCTAATAAATGTCATGTGTCTGTCGAGTTTCATGCAATTTCAAGTATGTTAAGAGTCTCAAAAGCATCAAAAAAGAATATTAAAGTTTGATGCGTTGCCACGGCAACAGTATCTAAGATATCAATAATCCTTTCACAGGTCTACATCTGCCGTGTGTCTACATTATACACATAAAGTTTGAAGCAAATCGGTTAAAAATAAGAGGGTGATTTCAAAGCATTTTGAAAGTGACACACGTCCTGCTGCCAGTTGGTGGCGCTATAACTTTGACTCACAATAGTCACATCCATGTGATCGGCCTCTTACAACGAACACACTGTGGAAGTTTCATCAAGATCAGTTAATGTATGCTGAAGTTATAATACACTTCCTGTGACCCTTTATTCGCCATAAATTCGTTTCCTCGCCACAGCCAAACCGTTCGAGATATCAAAAATCCCCTGGCAATTTTTCATCCTCAATGTCTTGACTTCATGCACACCGAGTTTGGAGGCAATTGGATCAATTCTCTAGGAGGAGTAGATCACATTCCACAGCATGCGTTTCCAAACAACCCATAATAGCCGACTTCCTGTTGGGCTGGCGTAAAAAGTAAAAGTAGGAAAGTTGTTCGGCCCGATGAGATCTATATATGTACCGAGTTTCATATTATTACATGCAAGCGTGTCTGATTTATGGACCAAGTTTTCGGACCCCGTTCAAGGGGGCGCTGTTGAGCCCCCCTGCCACGCCCGGGTACCAGCTTCAGCCCGGCCCTGATGGCCGCGGGTTCTGACCCGTGTGCAAAGTTTCAAGAGTTTTCGAGCACGTTAAGGGTCTCAAAAGTGCCCGAAAGGTTGACAGAAAAATAATAATAATAATAATAATAAATATATATATATATATATATATATATATATACATACACACACACACACACACACACACACACACATATATATATATATATATAAGACAGAAAATATTACTTGTCTCTGATTTTATGATACACTAAAAATATTCCACAACAAATCCTTAAATTTAATGTAAAAATAAAAACGAAAGTAAGCCGTGTTGGTCTCACGTAACCCTCTCAGTAGAATCAAAATGTTTCAATATTTGCGATGTATTTGGATGCTAAACTATTCTTTATTATAGGCTTTGTACTTCTCTCGTGTTCCAATATCGATGGAAAAAATCATCCTCTTCACACGCGCAAAAATGTGCTTGGAAACATCACAGCGGAGCTCTGCATAATGTGAATGGTACAAATTGTACTACTGACTATTTAAACAGAGCAGTGTAATTCGTATATCTTATGTTGACTATTTTAATTATTATATTGTATTAGGGCTATAATGAACAGGCTGCGATGTCAAGATTGCAATTCTGGAATGTGTGTGTGTGACGCTGTTGCGGTTGAACAGTGGACACATAAAAACATAAATAAAATGTATTAGTTTATTCCTACTTCCATAGGAATACATTGAAAATGCTCGCTCTACTCCGCACCATTATCAATGTCTGTGCGGACGTCTGTATTTTACTTTCGCTTTTAAGTTAGCGATTTAAAAGCCCTCAGCGGTGTCACACGTCGATTAACCGGTGGGAAAATTGTATCACAGTCACATCCCTAATATATTTATATATAAATACAATAGGCCAACCTGAAAGAGAATTTTACTTGCCCGACCAGAGTAGCCTGATTAGAACGTCAATAACCAAAAAAAATTACTTGGGAATCACTAAAACAAGAGATTATTCTAATTTTATTACATTCATTTTAAGTTGCAATCAACAGTTGTTAATAAATGGATTACCAGTAATCAGTTGATCAATGGTAACAAGGTTGCGCTGCTGAGGCTCATGCAGCTTCTCCAGGAGAAATGTAAACAAATGAGATCAGCACACAAAAAACAAACTCAGTTAACAACTTACTGACTATAAAAATTATAAATATGGAGTTTTGATATATTTTATAACAGTTAAGCAACCTCACTTGACGAGAAGGCTGTTTCCTGAATACAATCACGATTGAAACTGTGACATTGATTTCATACAACAGGTTAAAAAACAGTTACAATCAAGTCACTTACATTTTAGATGCAATATTGACTGTTTTTGTTCTGTTTCAGCAGCGAAAATAGTTAAACAAAAAGATCACAGCAGAATCATCACGCGCATCTCTCAGCAATGTGTTTTCTCATTTCTGAATGATTCAGCATTTTGAACGAATCGGTTGACTCAAAGATTGAATGATCAATCCATAAACATAATTATGTCTTAATCATGAATGACTCAGTCATTCAAACGAATCGTTTGAACGAATGAATCAATGACTCACTCATTAAGACAGCCGCCTGGCGACACTTAATGGCGGTTTAGTGTTATGTTTAAAAGTATCATTCTTTCCAACGTGTGTGTGATTTGTGTGTGCAACATTATCAATGTCCGTGCGGAAGTCCGTATTTTTCTTTCACATTTATATTAGCAATTTAAAAGCACCCGCTCGTGTCACACATCGATTAACCGGTGGGAAAATATCCTCAGACACATACCTAATAAATGTATATTTAAATACAATATTGGCCTACCTAGTAAAAAGTTGTATATACTATTTTGATGTCCTTTTGGACACAAGAGGGCAGAATAGCCCTATGCATGACTTTTTTTTTTTTTTTTACTTTACTGTTTTTAATTTTAGAATAAAATTAGAATAAAATTATTTTTAAAAACAGAAAAAAATGGGTTTAGTTGTAATATTTGTATACTTTTATATAGAAATAAATGGTATATAATTAAATTTTTAGAAGATTTGAGGCTTTTTAGTGTTTCCTTTTTGGACATTACTTTAATCCCTCGCCATAGCAAAACCGTTTGAGAT
>CM038644.1:11767240-11777240 GCA_021554675.1 Leuciscus idus | reverse complement strand
ATTACTGGTAATCCATTTATTAACAACTGTTGATTGCAACTTAAAATGAATGTAATAAAATTAGAATAATCTCTCGTTTTAGTGATTCCCAAGTTATTTTTTTGTCATTGACGTTCTAATCAGGCTACTCTGGTCGGGCAAGTAAAATTCTCTTTCAGGTTGGCCTATTGTATTTATATATAAATATATTAGGGATGTGACTGTGGGAAAATTTTCCCACCGGTTAATCGATGTGTGACATCACTGGGGGCTTTTGAATCGGTAACTTAAAAACGAAAGTAAAATATGTTCGTCCGCACGGACATTGATAATGGTGCAGAGCGAGCGCATTGCAATCTTGATATCGCAGTCTGTTCATTATAGCCTTTATAAAATATAATAATAAAATAGTCAACCTAACATATAAAAATTACACTGCTCTGAATAGTATGAATTGTACTGACTATTTAAACACAGTAATCACCGCTAAACTGTGATGTTTCCAAGCACATATTTGCGCATGTGAAGAGGATAATTTTTCCCTTCAATAGTGGAACGTGAGTGAAGTACAAAGCCTATAATAAACAAATGTTTAGCATCCAAAAAATTTAATATATATATATATATATATATATATATATATATAAAATATATATATATATATATATATATATATATATATAAACACACTTAAAAAAAAAATATATATATATATATATATATATATATATATTTTTTTTTTGTTATATATATATATATATATATATATATATATATATAAATATAGCTGCGAGCAGCGATGGAGGGCCCAAGCCGGTGAAACCGCCACCCCGGTGCCTTTAGTGTAACTAAAGGCACCAGGGTGGCGGTGCCACCGGCTTGGGCCCGCAATCGCTGCTCGCAGCTATATTTATTATTATTCTTATTTTTCTGTCAACCTTTCGGGCACTTTTGAGACCCTTAACGTGCTCGAAAACTCTTGAAACTTTGCACACGGGTCAGAACCTGCGGCCATCAGGGCCGGGCTGAAGCTGGTACCCGGGCGTGGCAGGGGGGCTCAACAGCGCCCCCTTGAACGGGGTCCGAAAACTTGGTCCATAAATCAGACACACTTGCATGTAATAATATGAAACTCGGTACATATATAGATCTCATCGGGCCGAACAACTTTCGTACTTTTACTTTTTACGCCAGCCCAACAGGAAGTCGGCTATTATGGGTTGTTTGGAAACGCATGCTGTGGAATTTAATGTACTTCTTCTAGAGAATTCATCCAATCGCCTCCAAACTCTGTGTGCATGAAGACAAGACATTGAAGATGCTAAATTGCGGACGGATTTTTGATATCTTGAACGGTTTGGCCGTGGCGAGGACACGAATTGATGGCGAATAAGGGACACAGGAAGTGTATTATAACTTCAGCATACATTAACTGATCTTGATTAAACTTCAGCAGTGTGTTCGTTGTAAGAGGCCGATCACATGGATGTGACTATTGTGAGTCAAAGTTATAGCGCCACCAACTGGCAGCAGGAAGTGTGTCCCTTTCAAAATGCTTTGAAATCACCCTCTTATTTTTACCCGATTTGCTTCAAAGTTTATGTGTATAATGTAAACACACGGCAGATGTAGACCTGTGAAAGGATTTTTGATATCTTTAATACTGTTGCCATGGCAACGCTTCAAACTTTAATATTCTTTTTTGATGCTTTTGAGACTCTTAACATACTTGAAATTGCATGAAACTCGACAGACACATCACATTTATTAGCCCGTAGACATGTGCAAAGTTTCAGAAACGGGCGTGGTGAGGGGCTCAGTAGCGCCACCTTTAGTCATAAGTGGGGGGGTTAGTTTTATCAACAGCAACAAAACTTGGTATGTGTATTGTTCTCATCAAGACGGACAACTTTCTAATTTACATTAACGATCTCCGACCAACAGGAAGAGAGATATTTTGGTTTGAATGTGGATTTTCTGAAGAATTTTCTCTCCCTCTCTCTGTGTCTCTGTGTGTGTGAGGGGAGGGGGGATTTGACTATTGCTTTTATATTGTTAATCAAGGTTTCAGGGGCTTTTGGGGTCCTTAACGTGCTCAAAAACTCTTGAAACTTTACATACAAGTCGGAACCCCCTGCCATCAGGGACGGGTTGAAGCTGGTACCCGGGCGTGGCAGGGGGGCTCAACAGCGCCCCCTTGAACGGGGTCCCAAAACTTGGTCCATAGATCAAACACGCTTGCATGAATTAATTTGAAACTCGGTACACATATAGATATCATCGGGCCGAACAACTTTCCCCCGGTCAAGTTTTACGCCAGCCCAACAGGAAGTCGGCTATTATGGGTTGTTTGGAAAACGCTTGCTGTGGAATGCGAAGTACTCCTCCTAGAGAATTCATCCAATCCCCACCAAACTCGGTGTGCATGAAGTCAAGACATTGAGGATTCTAAATTGCGGACGGATTTTTGATATCTCGAACGGTTTGGCCGTGGCGAGGAAACGAATTTTTGGCGAGAAAAGAGAAACACGAAGTGGAATAACTTCTGCATACATTAACTGATCTTGATGAAACTTCAGCAGTGTGTTCGTGGTAAGAGGCCGATCAGATGGATGTAACTATTGTGAGTCAAAGTTATAGCGCCACCAACTGGTAGCAGAAAGTGTGTCACTTTCAACATGCTTTTGACAAAAGTGGGCGGGTTAGTTTTAACTACAGTAAAAAAAAAATAGTTTGTATATTGTACTCATCAAGCCGGACAACTTTCTAATTTACATTCATTAGCTCCGGCCATCAGGAAGTCAGATATTTTGGTCTGAATGTGGATTTTTTTTGCTAAATCAGCCTCTGAATTTTTAGCCACTCCTCTTAAACTATTTATTTTATTCCCACCAAACTTTTTCAACATGATACAAATATATTAATGATGCTAAATTGTAAACGGATATTGAATATCTCAAACGGTTTTGCTATGGCGAGGGATTAAATTAATGTCAAAAAGGAAGCAGGAAACATCTCATAACTTCTAAAAATGTAATTATACACCATTTATTTTTATATAAAATTATACAAATATTAGAACTAAACCCATTTTATTCTGTTTTTGCTATTCAAGGAGTATGAAAAAGTTAAAAACAGGCTATTTAGTGCTATTTGGTTCAACAAAAAAGCAAACATAGGGCTATACTGCCCTCTTGTGTCCAAAAGGAAATCAAAATAGTATATAAAACGTTTTACTAGGTAGGCCTATTGTATTTAAATATAAATGTATTAGGTATGACTGTGAGGATATTTTCCCATCGGTTAATCGACGTGTGACACGAGCGGGTGCTTTTAAATCGCTAATATAAAAGTGAAAGTAAAAAACGGACGTCCGCACGGACATTGATAATGGTGCACGTTGGAAATAATGATACTTTTAAACACTAAACCGCCATTAGGTGTCGCCAGGCGACCATCTTAATGAGCGAGTCATTGATTCATTCGTTCAAACGATTCGTTCGAATGACTGAGTCATTCATGATTGAGACAGATGTTTATGGATTGACCATTGAATCTTTGAGTCAACCGATTCGTTTCAAAATGCTGAATCATTCAGTAATGAGAAAACAAGTTGCTGTGAGATGCGCGATGGTTCTGCTGTGATCTTTGTTTAACTATTTTTGCTGCTGAAACAGAACAAAAACAGTCAATATTGCATCTAAAATGTAAGTGACTTAATTGTAACTGTTTATTAACCTGTTGTATGAAATCAATGTCACAGTTTCAATCGTGATTGTATTCAGGAAATAGTAGCCTACTCGTCAAGTGAGGTTGCTTATATGTTATAAAATATATAAAAACTCCATATTTGTCATTTTTATAGTCAGTATGTTGTTAACTGGGTTGCTTTTTTGTGTGCTGCGCTCATTTGTTTACAATTCTCCTGGAGACGCTGCATGAGCCTCAGCAGGGCAACCTTGTTACCATTGATCAGTAAGACATTTATTATTAACTGCTGATTGCAACTTAAAATGAATGTAATGAAATTAGAATAATCTCTCATTTTAGTGATTCCCAAGTAATTTGTTTTGTTATTGACGTTCTAATCAGGCTATACTCTGGTCGGGCAAGTAAAATTCTCTTTCAGGTAGGCCTATTGTATTTATATATTAGGGATGTGACTGTGATAACATTTTCCCACCGGTTAATCGACGTGTGACACCGCTGAGGGCTTTTAAATCGCTAACTTAAAAGCGAAAATAAAATACAGATGTCCGCACAGACATTGATAATGGTGCGGAGTAGAGCGAGCATTTTCAATGTATTCCTATGGAAGTAGGAATAAACTAATACATTTTATTTATGTTTTTATGTGTCCACTGTTCAACCGCAACCGCGTCACACACACACACACACACACACACACACACACACACACACACACACACACACACACACACACACACACACACACACACACACACATTCCAGAATTGCAATCTTGACATCGCAGCCTGTTCATTATAGCCCTAATACAATATAATAATAAAAATAGTCAACATAACATATACGAATTACACTGCTCTGTTTAAATAGTCAGTAGTACAATTTGTACCATTCACAGTAAGCAGAGCTCGACTGTGATGTTTCCAAGCACATTTTTGCGCGTGTGAAGAGGATGATTTTTTCCATCGATATTGGAACACGAGTGAAGTACAAAGCCTATAATAAAGAATAGTTTAGCATCCAAATACATCGCAAATATTGAAACATTTTGATTCTAATGAGAGGGTTACGTGAGACCAACACAGCTTACTTTCGTTTTTATTTTTACATTAAATTTAAAGGATTTGTTGTGGAATATTTTGAGTGTATCATAAAATCAGAATAAGGTAAGACAAGTAAAATTTCCCGTCTTTATTATATATATATATATATATATATATATATATGTGTATATATATATATATATATATATATATATATATATATATATATATAAATATAGCTGCGAGCAGCGATGGAGGGCCCAAGCCGGTGACACCGCCACCCCGGTGCCTTTAGTGTAACTAAAGGCACCAGGGTGGCGGTGCCACCGGCTTGGGCCCGCAATCGCTGCTCGCAGCTATATTTATTATTATTCTTATTTTTCTGTCAACCTTTCGGGCACTTTTGAGACCCTTAACGTGCTCGAAAACTCTTGAAACTTTGCACACGGGTCAGAACCCGCGGCCATCAGGGCCGGGCTGAAGCTGGTACCCGGGCGTGGCAGGGGGGCTCAACAGCGCCCCCTTGAACGGGGTCCGAAAACTTGGTCCATAAATCAGACACGCTTGCATGTAATAATATGAAACTCGGTACATATATAGATCTCATCGGGCCGAACAACTTTCCTACTTTTACTTTTTACGCCAGCCCAACAGGAAGTCGGCTATTATGGGTTGTTTGGAAACGCATGCTGTGGAATGTGATCTACTCCTCCTAGAGAATTGATCCAATTGCCTCCAAACTCGGTGTGCATGAAGTCAAGACATTGAGGATGAAAAATTGCCAGGGGATTTTTGATATCTCGAACGGTTTGGCTGTGGCGAGGAAACGAATTTATGGCGAATAAAGGGTCACAGGAAGTGTATTATAACTTCAGCATACATTAACTGATCTTGATGAAACTTCCACAGTGTGTTCGTTGTAAGAGGCCGATCACATGGATGTGACTATTGTGAGTCAAAGTTATAGCGCCACCAACTGGCAGCAGGACGTGTGTCACTTTCAAAATGCTTTGAAATCACCCTCTTATTTTTAACCGATTTGCTTCAAACTTTATGTGTATAATGTAGACACACGGCAGATGTAGACCTGTGAAAGGATTATTGATATCTTAGATACTGTTGCCGTGGCAACGCATCAAACTTTAATATTCTTTTTTGATGCTTTTGAGACTCTTAACATACTTGAAATTGCATGAAACTCGACAGACACATGACATTTATTAGCCAGTAGACATGTGCAAAGTTTCAGAAACGGGCGTGGTGCAGGGGCTCAGTAGCGCCACCTTTTGACAAAAGAGGGGGAGTTAGGTCTATACTTTTATCTACAATGATAAAACTCAGTACGTATATTGTTCTCGTCGAGCCGGACAACTTTCTAATTTACATTCATTACCTCCGACCAACAGGAAGTCAGATATTTTGGTTTGAATGTGGATGTTTCGAAGAATTTTCTCTCTCTCTGTGAGAGGGAGAGGGAGAGGGGGGGGAGAGATTTTTCTTTGAGTGAGAATACTTTTAATTATTGGTTTTCATGGTTTCAGGGGCTTTTGGGGCCCTTAACATGCTCGGAAACTCTTGAAACTTTGCACACAGGTCAGAACCCGCAGCCATTAGGGCCGGGCTGAAGCTGGTACCCGGGCGTGGCAGGGGGGCTCGACAGCGCCCCCTGGAATGGGATTCGAACACTTGTCCATAAATCAAACACGCTTGCATGTAATAATATGAAACTCGGTACACATATAGATCTCATCGGCTTGAACAACTTTCGTGCTCTAAGTTTTACGCCAGCCCAACAGGTAGTCGGCTATTATGGGTTGTTTGGAAACGCATGCCCCTGGATTTCGATATACTTCTCCTTGGGAATTGATCGGATTGCCACCAAACTCGGTCAGCATGAAGTCAAGACATTGAGGATGATAAATTGCCAGCGGATTTTTGATATCTCGAACGGTTTGGCCGTGGCGAGGAAATGAATTTATGGCGAGAAAAGAGAAACAAAATGTGTGTTATAACTTAGTCCGTTTTACTTACAGTTATAAAACTCGCCACATATATTGTTCTCGTCGAGCCGGACAACTTTCTAATTTACAGTTATTAGCTCGGATCAACAGAAAGTCAGATATTTTGGTTTGAATGTGGATTTTCTCTGACAGAGAGAGTGCCCTCTGCCATTCTGTGTGTGTGTGTGTGTCTGTGTGGGGAGGGGAGGGGGGTGTCTGTGTGTGTGTGGCGAGGAGGAGGAGGGGGTCTCACTCTCTCTGTGTTTGTGTGTGTGTGGCTGTCTGTCTGTTACAGTGAAAAGAGCTTAACTATTTCATTCATTTGTTCTGCATTAAACGATAAATAATTCTCTAAGGCCTTGCTTTTTTGTATATAAAATATTTATATATAAAAATGATATGTATATATAAATATATATTAGGTATGTGACTGAGGATATTTTCCCACCGGTTAATCGATGTGTGACACCGGCGAGGGCTTTTAAATCGCTAATATGAAAGTAAAATACTCCCGTCCGCACCGACATTGATAATGCTTCGGAGCAGGGCGAGGGTTTTCCATTATTTGCTATGGAAGTAATGAACTAAAAAACGTTCGCTTTGTTCTGCTCGCTCCTCGCCGTGGACGCGCACCGTCATGAATGACCATGCAGCCGTGCACTTAGTTTATTTAAAATTAGTCCTGCATTAAAAGGATAAAGAAATATCTAAGGTCTTGTCTTTTTGCATAGCACTTTATGGATATTTTTAAAATGACAAAATATGCATAGAACATATCTTTTAAATGTATTGTTTGCTTTAAATAAAATTAATATTGTATGTTTGGTGATTCAAGCTGAATGAATTTAAAATTAATGTGCTATATATATTAGATCAATATATATGTTTTCCTTAAAATTTTAATCAACACTAACTTTATTCTCATCAGAATTATACATTTTTGTATAAAATAATACTACCATTAAAAAAAACAAAAACAGTCATTAGCTTGGATCAACAGGAAGTCAGATATTTTGGTCTGAATGTGGACTTTTGGCAAAATCAGCCTCTGATTTTTTACCCACTCCTCTTAAGTGGTTTATTTAATTCCCACGAAACTTTTTCAAAATGATGAAAATACTTTAAAGAAGCTAAATTGTAAACAGATAATAAATATCTCAAACGGTTTTGCTATGGCAAGGGATTAAAGTAATGTCAAAAAAGGAAACGCCTAAAACCTATCTTCTAAAAATGTAATTATACTCCATTTATTTCTAAATATAATTATACAAATATCAGATCTAAACCCATTTTATTCTGTTTTTTCAATTTAATAATTGTTTAAGTTTAAAAACATCCAGAATGTTTTTTTAGTCCAAAAAAAAAATATATATATATATATATATATGTCATTCATAGTGCTATACTGCCCTCTTGTGTTCAAAGTCAGGTAGGCCTATTGTATCTATGTAAAATATAAAATATACTAGGTACCCGTATGTGACGGTGAGGAATATTTTACCACCGGTTAATCAACGTGTGACACCGCTGGGGACTTTTGAATTGCTAACTTAAAAACGAAAGTAAAAAATGTTCGTCCGCACTGTAATGGTGTTGTTTTCCGTCCAATAATCAGTGTATGTTTAGTTATTTTAAGTAATTCCTAATGTTCTAGAAATGAACTTTAACGGTTATATATTTAACGGTTTTAATAAACTATATCGGTTATTATAAACATAAACAAATGTTCCCTGAATCTTTGTGTGAAATAGTGGTTATTTTATGATGTAATTTTTCATAATGATGAACTCATGTATAATGGTGCAGAGCGAGCGTTTTCAATGAATTCCTATGGAAGTAGGAATTAACTAAAAACGTTTGCTCTTCTCTGCCCGTTCCTCGCCGTGGACGCACACCATATATATATATATATATATATATATATATATATATTTGTTACATATATATAATGTATATATATATTTTTTTGTTACATTTATTTATATATATATATATATATATATATATATATATATATATATATATATATATATATATATATACATATATATATATATATATATATATATATATATATATAAATATAGCTGCGAGCAGCGATGGAGGGCCCAAGCCGGTGACACCGCCACCCCCGGTGCCTTTAGTGTAACTAAAGGCACCAGGGTGGCGGTGCCACCGGCTTGGGCCCGCAATCGCTGCTCGCAGCTATATTTATATATATATATATATATATATATTTATTATTCTTCTTCTTCTTATTCTTATTTTTCTGTCAACCTTTCGGGCACTTTTGAGACCCTTAACGTGCTCGAAAACTCTTGAAACTTTGCACAGGGCCGGGCTGAAGCTGGTACCCGGGCGTGGCAGGGGGGCTCGACAGCGCCCCCTTGAACGGGGTCCGAAAACTTGGTCCATACATCAGACACGCTTGCATGTAATAATATGAAACTCGGTACACATATAGATCTCATCGGGCCGAACAACTTTCGTACTTTTACTTTTTACGCCAGCCCAACAGGAAGTCGGCTATTATGGGTTGTTTGGAAACGCATGCTGTGGAATTTAATGTACTCCTCCTAGGGAATTCATCCATTCGCCTCCAAACTCGGTCAGCATGAAGTCAAGACATTGAGGATGATAAATTGCGGACGGATTTTTGATATCTCAAACGGTTTGGCTGTGGCGAGGAAGCAAATTTACGGCGAATAATGGAAACAGGAAGTGTGTTATAACTTCTGCATACATTAACTGATCTTGATTAAACTTCAGCAGTGTGTTCGTTGTAAGAGGCCGATCTCATGGATGTGACTATTGTGAGTCAAAGTTATAGCGCCACCAACTGGCAGTAGGAAGTGTGTCCCTTTCAAAATGCTTTGAAATCACCCTCTTATTTTTACCCGATTTGCTTCAAACTTTATGTGTATAATGTAAACACACGGCAGATGTAGACCTGTGAAAGGATTTTTGATATCTTTAATACTGTTGCCATGGCAACGCTTCAAACTTTAATATTCTTTTTTGATGCTTTTGAGACTCTTAACATACTTGAAATTGGATGAAACTCGACAGACACATCACATTTATTAGCCCGTAGACATGTGCAAAGTTTCAGAAACGGGTGTGGTGAGGGGCTCAGTAGCGCCACCTTTAGTCATAAGTGGGGGGGTTAGTTTTATCAAAAGCAACAAAACTTGGTATGTGTATTGTTCTCATCAAGACGGACAACTTTCTAATTTACATTAACGATCTCCGACCAACAGGAAGAGAGAT